>JAOTQQ010000048.1:6033-29226 GCA_026546715.1 Gallinago undulata
CCCCCCCCCCGACCGGCCCCCACGGCTGGTTCCTTGGTTGGTTTTTAAATCCCTATAAAATAAAATAACAATAATAAATCATTTCTTTACAAAAAGTCCAAGTTTTTGCCCCGCTTTTGAGGAGGGAAAATATTTCCAGGGGACAAAACGAGACAAAACCCATCGGAAATTTGCAGGAGCGATAAAAACCGGGCGTTTTATCGCTGAAAAATAACTATTTTTAGGGTTTTTTTTTTGTTACCTCCAGTGCCAGCTGCTCAGAAAAGTTAGTTTTTTCCCCCAAAATCGTGGCAGTGGGGTTTTTTTTTTGGCTCCTCCGGTTGCACCGATGAGGATTTTCCAGCCGGGAATGGGGTTTAATCTCCTTTTTTTTCCCCACTTATTTTTTTAAACTTTTTTTTTAACTTTTTTTTTTTTTTTTTTTAATGATTCCCTCCATGGTGGGAAAAAAAAGACCCCATTTTTGGGGGGGCAAAAAGATCCCCTTTTCCGGATGCAAAATCCACACGAGCGAAATAATTGGAGGAGAATAATTTAATTTCAATAATACAAATATTTTTCTTCTTTTTTTGTAATTTTCTTTTTTTTTTTGGTGCAGAATTTTTAGAGGGGCATAAATATTTCGTCACCTTCGCGGGGATTCGAAGCCCCCCCATTATTTCAAAAATCTCCAAGAAACGGCAGAAAAAATATTTACTTCTGATAATAATAATAATAATAAGAAGAATGATAATAATAAAAAAAGCAAATTCAAAGAAAACCAGAAACGCCCCCCTCCCCCACAATTAAAAAAGTGGATTTTTGTGGGTGCATTTTTGCGGGTTTTTGCATGGTTGCTCCCGTTTTAAGCAGAATTTTAGAAAAAAGACTATAATACAAAGATTTTTTGTTAATTCCGGTGTAAAAATGATGACCCCCCCCCACCCGTTGGCGCGGATTTTTAAAGCAAAAAATGAAAAATTGCATCATTTTTTTTCCCCCTCCCCTGAGTCGGGGGTGAAAAGCGGAGATTTAAGGATTTATTTTCCCCCTTTCCGGGATGATTTGGATCAAGGGGAGGGAGGAGGGTTGGGGGGGGGGGGTGGAAAAAAAGCGAGAAATGAAAGAAAATGCTGTTTTTTATCGCAGAGGGAGGTTTTTTGAGATTTTAAAAGGCGTTTTGGGGAAAAAAAATAATTGCTGGAATTCCTGCAGAAAATGGGATTTATATACACCTTAAATGAGCGCTAAATGGAATTAAAAAGAAAATAAATTAAAAAAAAAAAACCCAAATAAATCAAATTAGCATCACTGCGCTGCTAACGGGATCCAGGGAGCAGAGTCGGGGGGGGGGGGGGATGGTTTTTGCTGGGTTTTTTTCTTTTTTGGGGGGTGTATTATTGGCAAAAAGGGGACGCCGTGGGATCGAAGCCCTTAAAGACGTCTTTCAGGGAGGCGGCGTCTTGTTGGTCGCCGTCCTGGGCCGGGCTGTTCCCTCCGAAAGGGCTTCCCGATCCCGATTTCCCGCTGGGTTTAACCATGCCGTAAACTGGGGGGACTGGGAGGTTGTGGAGCCCTGGTTGAGGGGGGGTCTCTTGGCCGGCGGGGGCGGCTTTGGGCCGGGGGCGGTTGTAGCTGTTGTACCTGTCCGTGGCGGATTCGGCTCCGCTTTTCTCCGAATCGGGTTGTTCCAAAGCCGAACGTCGAACGAAAAGGGGTTCCTTGGGTTTTCCGGGAGTTTTCCCGGAATCGGAAGGTTTGGAAGAAGAATTGGTGCCTTCGGGAGGCGATTCGGAAGCTTTTCCCCCCGAATTGGGAGTCCTGGGGTCGTACAAGCTGATGGTGCTGAGGACGCTGCTCTGGCCCCCCCCTTTGCTCAGGCGGGGGTCGTAGGGAGCGATGGCCGGGGCCGAATCACTCGATTCCATCAATTTGGGGTTTTTAGAACCCGCCGTTTCCGCCGATTTTTGTAACCTGGGATCGGCGGGAGTTTTCCGCTTCCGAGGGTCGCTGGGTTTGTCGCTCTGGCTGGCGGGGGGGCCGCCGGCGGCGTTCACAGTCTTTAATATCCTGGAAAGAAGCTCGAAATCGGGGAGGCTGGAGCCGGGTCCCGTGTCCCCCCCGGAGGTTCCCCCCCTTTGCCGGGGGTCGGCGAGAGCCGTTTGGGGCCGGTTGAGCCGCGGATCCAGGGTGGGCATGGACTGAAGGGCAGCGGGAACGGGAATAAACTCCTGTTTCGGGATGGGAAGAGGAATTAAATCCTCCGGACTCCAAAGGATCATCCGGGCGAAGTTGGGTTTGTTGAGAACGACGTCTTTTTTGATGTGACTGAACTGTTGGAGCTGGGAGCGCGGATCCCGCAGGGAATGACCCGGGAGAGCATCCAAGGGGATGTTGACGGCTTTATCCCGTAAAACCCGTTCTCCTTCCTCTTCCTCGGGGAGCAAGGAAGGTTTGGGGGCCACGCAGGGATGAGGAGGTTCGAGTTTGGAGACGGAGGGAACGTGTCGCGCCAACCGGGGGTCGGTGGGGCCCGAATCCACCGAGAGGGAAATGTCGGGATTTCGGGAAAGGCGAGGATCCCGTAAGCGCGGATCGGCGGGTCGCCCGCTGCCCACCCCCTGGGATTTCTGCAGGCGGGGGTCGCTGACACCAGGGGGAGGGCCCCCCATTTCGCCGTGGGGGGCTTGGGGGTGAGGTCGGCCCGAGCTTTGTTGCCGTAAGGTTTTCAAGATGGAGGTGACGCTGCTTCCGCCCTCGTCTTCGTCACTGGAATACCAGTTCCCGGGATCTCCTGGGAGGGATGAAGAAGAGGAAGAGGAAAAAAAAGGTGATAAAAGGCAATTAAAACACCCTCCAGAGGGAACGCGGAGGAGAAGGTCCCCAAAATGTCACTTCTCAACTCAACGCTGCTCAAATACCCCCATTTTGCCCAAATGGTGGGCATCTCTGATAGCCCTGGGCTTGTTTCCCCACCCCCCTAAAATGCCCAGCGTGTCCCTCCCTTCATCTTCCTCCTGCCCCCAGCAGACTCCAGTTTGACCACAACCAAACCAGTAACCCCTTCTCCTGCACCTTCTGGGGCAGCTCTTCCCAGTTTTTCAACTCTTTTGACGCTGGGGATTCTGGGATTCTCTTCCAGGCGCCCAGCACCCCTCATTCCCTGAAGAATTCCTCCCCGACACCCCCATTTCTCCCCTATTTTTGGTTAGATGCCACATCTGCGGTGGCGGGGGGGGGGGGAACCAAGGGAAATCCAAGTTGCCCCCCACCCCGTGCATGGTTTTGACTGAAATACATCGTATTTTGCCACTTGCCTTCCTCATTTTCGCGTTCCTGCTTATTGCTCTCGGCCAGTCTCCGGGCTCTCTCCTCTTCCTCTTGTTGTTTCTGCTGGATTCGCAAATAAAGGGCTCTTTGTGCCGAGGGCATGAAGTCGGGAATGTTGCCCTGGGGTTTGGCTAATCCGGGGGGGCCTCCTTCGCACAGAGCATCAGGATCCAGGGATGGATCCGGGAACATGTGCTCTCCCGGAGGCCCTTCCATGTCCTCGTAACCACCATAGTCTTCTGCCGAGGAAGAAGGAAAAAATCATCACGTGTGAAAAGAAAAATAGCAATTTTTCAATTCCCACCTCCCCCTCCCCCCCCCCGCCATGTTGGGCCTGGGGATCCCGGGGTGTCCGGCAAAAAACAAAAGCAGATCCCAAAGGATCCTGGGGACGTACCTGGGTCTCCCATCATGCCGTGATCCATCTCCAGCCCCTCTTGCTGCTGGTAAAAATTATCGTAGAATCCTTGGGGGGGTGGGCCGGGGGGCATCATGCCGGAATGGGGGGAATCATCCGGGCCGTAGGGCATCATGGGGGGCCCAGGCCCCATGGGGGGACCGGGATTCATTCCCGGACCCATGGGCATGTCCGGGTGCATGTCTGGGTGCATGTCTGGATGCATATCAGGGTGCATGTCTGGGTGCATGTCCGGGTGCATGTCTGGGTGCATGTCTGGGTGCATGTCCGGGTGCATGGGGCCGGGCATGGGTCCTGGGGGGCCTCCGGGCCCGGGGAACCTGGGGGGTGGTGGACCTGGGTGTCTGAAAGACAGAAGGAGAAAATCTGCTTTAACATACTGTTTCCACTGCTGGAGGGATGGACCCATATTTGGGAGATGGAGCCACTTTGGGAGGGACCCGCTTCTGGAGGGACAGACCCACTGTGGGAGGGATGGGACACACTTTGGGAGGAAGGGACCCACTTCTGGAGGGACAGACCCACTGCTGGAGGAAGGGACCCAGCGTCTGACTGAGCACTGGACCCCAAAAATGGGGAGAAATCTCTTTTTTACACCCTTTTGTCTGGGTCGAGCTGAAAACCCGCACCCACCTCACGCCCAGCTTCTCTGCCAGCTGCCCCGTGGGGCGCACGACGATCTCGAACAAGGAGGGGATCTTCTTGTACATGTCCTGCTGCTGCTGCAGCTGCTGCGGCGACAGCGGCTCATGCATGGGTGGTGGCATCTGTGGCCCCGGGGGCGGCAGCGGCGGTGGTGGAGGTGGGGGAGGACCCCCTGGGATGGGTCTCCCGTTGGGAGAGGTCGGGGCTGGAGGACCGGGAGGACGAGGGGGTGTGGGGAGCAAACCCACTCCTGGGGGTGGTTTGGGGAGAGGATTGATGCCTTGTTTTTTGAGCTCTTCCACTTCTTTCTCATCCTCCGCTCCAGCTTCCGCGTCATCCGCCAGCATCTAAGATAAAGGAGGAAAAGTTGATCCACGGAATTGCCTGGCTCCAGAAAACCCTTTCCACCACAGGTATTTACTTCCACGGAAGGAAAAAGGAGCGTGAAGCCGCGTTAATGCTCCCCTTTACCTTGTCCAGAAGCTCCCGTGTCTCCTCCGTGAGTGGATCGTGGGAGAACATGCAGTCATCCCCGTTGATGCAGTTGCCCGTGGTGTGGAAGAGCTTGCACGGGAAATCCCGTACTGTTTATTAAGGAAAATAAACCATAAAAGGGAATTGTTCTTACAGCCAGAGGTGTTAGAGGCGCTTTTCACTTCAAAACATGGTGGATTTTCACCATCGTGACACTGGTATTAAACCACTGTCATCGGAAAGACTCTATTTTCCCTTTCTGCCATGTTTTCTGTAGGCCCAACAGCCCCAAACCTGACTTTTTAAAGAAGAAAAATGAGGTTAAGAAGGATCGGGGAGGGCTGCCTCTGAACGGAGGTTGTGTTGCCCAGAAATGGCCTTTCTTTTCCCCCTTACCCCCCCCCCCCGCCCCATGCATCCACGAGAAATGAGACCAATATAAGGCCACCTTAAGACAAGAGCTCAAAACTGAAAGGATATCGTGCATGTAAGGGCAGTTTTCAGCCCTGGCGCAGTAGCCGGTGATGTAGAACTTGCAGAGTTCCCGTTTCTTTGGTAATTCAATGTCATGACTGAAATTGCAGTGGTCGCCCTGTGCGGGGAACAACATCGCAGCGCGTTAAAGCACCAACGTGTTCCTCCAAAGCCCAAAACACACACAGGAGGGACAGGGAGACACATCTGCTTCCCAAAAAAGCTGTTTACAGCCATCAATCCCACCCCCGAAAGCAGTCAAAATCTGGACTTTATGCTTCAGTGACGGTTCCACATGCATATAAAGAGATTTATATAAATATTCATGAATTATTCCCCTACCCAGGTACATCGTCCTTCCACGAAATATTTGCAGATCACTTTCCCTTTCTTATCCGACTGCTGGTGGGGTTTGTCGTGGTCATTCCGCCGGTAATTCCCACCACCTCCTCCATCCTACAGGAAGCATGTTATGTCAGTTGAGGAAGAATTTGAAATACAAAGCAAGAAATCACCCGAAAGAAATTAAAATTTCCTGGGCAGTGACCTCAGAGAGGGAAAACCACTGGGGTTTGGGGTGTAAAAGGGAGGAAAACTGAGCTTGCTGAGCTCCTGAGCATGGTTTGAGGGAGCTGTCAGAGGAGCAGAACCCAAAACATCCAATTTTTTGTGGATTCTGGGGAAGATCCGTTCAGTTTTTTCGCTCCTGCCAAGGATTTATCTGAAGCCTGACGGGATTTACAGAGGGGGACAGGGACAAAGGGGGACACCCAGCGCTGCAGCAAGCCATTTAGAAAACAAAAAACTACTTACTCCCATGTCCTCGTCGTAATAATCATCATCGTCGTTCATTCCACCCCCTTTTCCCATCCCGCTTCGGTTTCCACCTCGGCCTCGGCCTCTGCCCATGCCTTTATTTCCTCTTCCTCTGGGGCCACGGCCACGGCCACGATTTAAACCTGAAATTTAACGTACAGGTAAAAACCTCCGGTTTTTAATTTCCCTCCTTCTGTAAAAGGGGTGGGAGAGGGGAAAGGAGGGAGTTTGTTATCCCCCTCTCACCTCGGCCGCGGTTCTCCTTGCTCCTCCGATACTGATTCAGCTCCTTCGAGTAGTCATCGTAGTCGTCGTCACCGAGGGGCTCCTCGTTGTCACAATACTGCAAACGAGATCCTGGCCGTTATCGAGCGGGGAGGAAGCACAGCCCAATTCCCCAAGGGCTGAAAACGAAGATTCTCTTGTTTCCCGACCAGCAGGTTGGAAACTCAGTACTTACTTCCATCTCTTCCTCATACATTTCCTCCTCTTCCTCGGGGTGGTCACCTCTGCCTCGCCCGCGGTTCCCCCGGCCCATGCCTCGGCCTCCTCTCATCCCTCCTCTTCCTCCTCTTCCTCGGTACCCTCTGCCTCGGCCACGGCCGCCTGTGGAGGAACAGGGATGGGCTCAGCTTTCTGCTGCCTTCTGCCTCTCAGGTAGGAGAAAAACAGCATCAAAATACACCAGGCAAGGAAAAATATATAATAATCTTCCAATACGGGATGACCAGCACCTCAAAACCTGGTTTTTAAGTGAATCAGGTTTTTAATAGTTTAGAAGAATGGCTTTTTAACAAGCCAAATGATAATGCCACATCAGCCGTAGCACAGGGATGTCAGACTGGGAACATCAATCTGTGTGTTCCAGATGCGACACCAGACTTGTTACCTTATGAATCAACCTGGTTTTCCTTTCAAATAAAGGTGTTTTTTTTTTTTAATTTTATTCATTTTCAAGCACTTAGGGATTTTAAACCAATCTACACCAGCCAGAAAAACACTTATTTAAAATGTTCAATTATCCACAGGGATCTGAACTTTCTCCTCGGGGTGGAGAAGAGGAAAAAGCACTTTCCCCCTGTCACAAACTAACACCTCCACGAAGCTTCCGGCACACGCCAGGCCTCATTTAGCCTCAAATGAGCTAAATGAGCTGAGGGTAACGAGATACAGTGATGAAAAAAGGAAGGTTTAGAGGTACCTCGCCCCCGGTGGGAGCCCTCCTTGGCTCTCCGGTATTGATTCAGCTCTTTGGCAAAGTCATCGTAATCTTCCTTCCCCATCTCTTCCTCCTCCTCCCCTTCGTACTGCCCGTACTCCTCATTCTCGTACTCCTCGTACATCCCATAATTCTTGCTTTCCATCTTGGAGTAGCTTTTCTTGGGCATGGGTGCACCGTGAGAGGATGAGTACTGCTGGTGGGACTGGGAAAGGCAAAGAGGTCAGTGAGGAAGACAAGGAACCCCGTTAAATCATGATTTAATTTTTTTAAAAAAATCATTAAAAAAGACCCCAAATGGGTGAAAAAGGAAACAGTTTAAAGGCCTAAAGGCAAAGCACATGGATGCAGGGGGAACTCGGGACTCACGGAGGAGTAGGGAGGGCTGTATTCCCGGTATTTTCGGTGTCCCTTTTCCCCAGGACTGAAGTCCGAGTCCTCGCTGTAGTCGGAGAAATCATCGCTGGAGGAAGCGTGGCGCTGGCAAAGGAAAACACCCAAAACATCATGGGTCAGCTCCGACCCGGACACAACACAACAAAGCCCCCCTTTTTCTTTTAGGTCTTATTTTAAGTAAATTCAGTTTTTCTTTAACAAAATTATTACAGCATTCAGTGAATTACAAACCGGGACCCCATTAATTTTTAACTGGTCTCTAATGAAGACAAAGACCATACACTTTCTGCGCTGTAGAAATTCCTGCAATTTCAGTACCAAACATCCTGGATTTGGCAAATCTGACAGCCCCGATCCCCTTGGAGGTAGGAACGCTCGCACGAAGGAATTCCCTAAATAAAACCTCTGCTTTTCTTCCCGCTCTGCATTTCCATCTGCCGGAGTGTTTTCATCCCACCTCCAGAGCTGGGTGCCCCCCAAGAAACCCTGTGAGAGCTCCCACCTTAAATTATCCTTAAGGGAAGAGCCTCAAGCTTCCCGGAATAACGTTAGAGGAGGAATTAATTCCCGATGGCAGAGGAAGGCAGCGAAAGCAGCACATGGTTCACCTTGTGTTTGGATTTCCTTTTCTTCTTGGATCTCCTCTTCTCTTTCTCTCGCTCTTTCCGACGCTTGCGCTTCATCCGCCGGTGGGTTTTCTCCTCATCAGAATCGCTGTGATGCTTCTCCCCTTTCTCCTTCCGACTTCTTTCGCGGGATTCAGAGGGATCCTGCGCCTCCTCCCCTCCGTCATCCTCCAGCTCCCCTTCCTCCAGTTCTCCATCCTCCCTGTAAAAAGCAGACAAGAACATTTAATTCCCCTTATTCAAAAAAAAAAAAAGAAAAGAAAATTCCTGTTTTCCTGTTCCACCAGCCAGGAACTCAGCTCTCAAAGTGCTCCCTAATTCCTAGTTATCGGGGTTTTAAATATCTGACCCCAAGTATCGATTCTGTTCATCTCTGCTCAGCCCAGAATTAAAATATGGCAAAGAAACCTCTTGTCAACAAACGGGAGCCACAATGTCACCACACTCGATTTTCATAGCAAATTCTGGCAAATGAACTCCCAAGAATGGGAATTAGTGATTTAATAAAACACTGGGTCCACCCCAAGAACCGAAATTGGTGATTTCATAAAACAATCCGTCCTCAGAAGATCAGAATAAGTAAATATCCCGTGGGTTTGCCCAATCTACAGACGATGTGCCCAATTATTTCCACCATTTCTCCCGTTCCCCACCAACTGGGGTTAGTGAAGGTAAAATAAAGCAAACCCGAAACCTCCTCCAGCGGATTCCCCGAGCTCCGCTTAATTAAATGAAATTAAAAATCCCTCCAACCCGGGTTAGGAGAAACCTTTTACAGCCTCGTAAAGGGCTAAAGGTGGAAGACGGCACCAGTGCAACCCACTCCCTCCCGTTTTCCTTCCCTCCCAACAGGTTGTTGCTGTGGGATTTAAATCCTGAGCAGAGTCTTCTCCCTTTTCATTAAGCTAGAATTAAAAACACCAACGATGGCTAGTTTAGGTATTTCAGTGCTACTCACAAACAATTCAGGAACTTATAGGAGGTGGATCTTTGATCCATATCCCTCCACTTGGGGTATTTTGGGGGCTTTTTGGCTTTTTTTGGCTGCTATAAATCCCCTTTTTTGAGAAAGGATGCTCTCAGGGAGCTGAAAAGGGGTTTAGGAACAACTAAGCAATGCTGTGTGAACGAGCCGACATGTTAATCACATAAAACCCACAAATTATTTCCCTAAACACATAGAAAACCCATCCCTGGGAGCATCCTGGGGAGCAAACGCTGGGATACAGCCGCCCGGCCTGATCCCCACGCGACGCGCACTCTTATTTTTGTTTGATTTTGGACCATTTTAATAACAGGCCAGAACCGAAATGAAGCATCACTCCGGAAGCTCTTAAACCCCACACAGAATTCCTTGATGCTTGTATAAGTTTTAAGGGCAAGAAGCAGTGGAAGTTATTTTTGGAGCCAAAACGGAGCATCCTTTGGGTGTTTGTGTCTGACGGGATCAGGCCAGGAACAAGAGAAACTCAAACAATAGGAATAAAACAAGGTTCAAGGAATTGAAATCCCTGTGCCTTTAAATATTTAAATAAAAGTCTTGTCAAAGCCCTCAAGGGACAGATTCATCGATAAATGGGTTTCAGACTCAAAATATCAGTAGGTCTTTGGATCCAGCAGATGAGTGAGCATGGCCCAGTGAAACATGGAGCTCCCCCCGGGCATGGGGGTAGGAAATAATGAGTCAAAGATCAATTTATCACTCTAAATAAATGCCAGAAATACCCTCACACCATGTATTTTTGCAAAAAAAAACAGCTATTCCCCTGGGCATCGCTCCCTGGGAATCAGCCTCATTTACCCTTCTCTCAGATCTTGCCGGCTGGGGACGCAATCGCTCCCCAGTTTCTTCACAGAGGGACCAACGCGTGTCGTTAACACTTTAATTGCATTTTTAATTACCCTGCACAGGCGTTTTTACCCTGCCTGGAGTTGCTCCGGTCCAATATCAAGCTTGAGAGGAGACCGGAGCCCCCAGAGCAGTGTCTGGATGGACAATCATGGTGTTAAATTCCCTGTGGTTACAGAAATTAAGCCCAAAAAAAGGGCTCCCAAGAAGAAACTTTGCAGCCGCTGAAATGATTCTTTGAAAAAGAACAAGAAATGGGACAAGGAACCACCAAAACCATCGCTGAGCTGTTTAGTGGATTAATATTATTTCATCAACACACACGTCTCCTAAAGGAGGAAAATCTGAAAAATCATGTTTATACAGATGCATAAATACCAAACTACACCTTAAGACGGGCAATATCGCCTCTCCTGATGGGTTTTAACTCAAATTTCTACCCAATTTGTGTGGGTTTGGACCCAAAACGATACAGGGACCTCTTGGAGAGGTTGGGAAAACACTGGGAAAAGCGGGAGGCGAGCATTAGCCAAGCACTGAGTTCCTCCCCACAATGGGTTTTCAACCCAAGAAATGGGGAATAATTTGAAATACGGTGACCGGGAAGGACGTTCGAAAGCAACTCAACGATTTCCAAGGCGGCATGGGAACAAAATTCAAGGGAAAAAAGTCAACTTGTGTGGTTTTTGAGGCTCACCATGGAGAATGGCCAGGAAGCTAGGGCTGTTAAACAACTAGTGGTTATTTCCCCAATCAGGGGGCAAAATTTTTCCCTGAATCCCTGTTTTTTTCTATTGCTCCCCCCCACCCCAAGTGACAGGGGCCGGGGATGGCGCAGCACGGTCCCCAGCAGCATTCCTGACATCACTGGGGCCAGGATGGAACCCGGCAATGGGGACAATGCCAGGAAAAAAGGGGAAAAAAGGAAAAAATACCCACCCTTTCCAATCATTATCCCAATGGTTTCGCTGGGGGAAAAATAGGAATTGCTGTGGAAGAAGAAAATTCAGCTTTTTTTTTTTGGCCGTTTCAGCCACTGAGGAACAGTGGAAGAATTAAAATATTACCTTAAAATAAATTATCTCACTTTATACAGCCAGAGCGTTCTTAAATTTAGAAATTATAGTAGCAAAGTGACAAATGAGTGGCCTAAACAGTGGATTTATAGGCATTTCCAGCCTCCTAACTCTATTAAAGATATTATTGCTCCTTCCTCATTACACCTGAAAGAAACCCTGGCAAAAATAAGCCTCTTGCTTCCCACCCTTGGAAAAAAACAAGTGTTTTTTTACCGAAAAAACTAAGCTAAACTAAAAAAAAAAAAAAAGTAAAAAACCCTACTTTTTTAAGAAAAGAAAGAGCTTTGCGTGCTCAATATACGTGGAGTAACTTCTAGACTTCTAGACAATACCACTATAAAAAAAAAAGTGAATTAATAGGAAAAAACCTTCTTTTCTGTGGCTTTTTTAATACAAGGGGTGCAGCTGAGCATGAAATCGCTGGTTTTGCCGGCGCGGCTCCAGGGCCGCTGGGAGGGGGTTTGTGTACAAAGGTAGAAACGGGTTTAACTTTGAAAAAAATGCAAAAAAAATATTGTAAAAATACAAGGAAGGTGGATGAAAATGCCTTTTTTTTCTCAGGAAGGGTTGGAAGATCAAGCTGCAAATTTGTGCAATTTAATCTCACAACAAATGAATGTTCATGTCTAATTTTCCTGGATTTTAGGTAATTTTAAGCTTGGTGGGGCCCTGAGCTGGGGATCTTTAGGGTCAGCACCTCCTGCCCCTAACTCAGCAACCAAGAGAGTTTTGAAATTGATTTTTCACATTTTTCTGAGGGATTTGAATGAAGTGGGGACGGACGGACAATTAGATGCCAAATTCAAATTATAAACACAATAAAACCAAATAAAAGCTGAAAATTCATCACAAACCCACTGCTAAACTTAAGGGAGGGGTGGGTTTTTTTTTTGGTGAGGGCAGAAAATCCTGGCAAAAAGCAACTTTCCACAACCTACTTCAGAGCAGGATTTAAACCCAGAGCCTTCCCTGTGTCCAAAAGGGCCCTGCTTTGAAGCAAAATTCAGTTCTTTTGGGGATGAACACGTAATTTTCGCTCACTTTCTGCATTTTAAGGTTTTTTAGTGAAAACACCACTTTGCAGAGTTACCTCTAAAGGTTATTAATCGCACTTTTTTAACGCTTTGGCAGAAGTTTCCTGATCAGAGGAAACGCCCCCAACATTGCACCTGATTAATCAATTCAGTGAAAATTTGATATTTTTTTAATTTTTTTTTTTTTTTAATCAAACCCCCTGATTATTCTAGAATAATCCCAAAGGAACTCAGGTCTCCTCCAGCCCGTTGGTGCGGCCGCCTTCTGTTTTATTCTGAGGGGAAACCGCGGGGAAATACATCAATCAAGGAATAAAAGCAGCAGCACTTTGAAGGCAGTGGGGCCTCATTCAAACTGGGCGGACTGGGGCAGAAGTCATTAAAATTTATCAGCTTTTTCTCTTTTCTATAGAGTTGGATTTGGTTGGGTTTTTTTACTTTTAATTATGGTAACAAATATCTTGTACCGATTTATAAAAGGCTTGGAGAGAGAGCCCTTCAGCCTGGTTGTAAAGAGGCAAATCCTCCTCCTGACAACCCCAAAATCCATGTTTTTTAAGTGATGTTTCCACTAAGGGAAACTTCCAACCGTTATTTGGGCCAAAATTAGGATTTTGGGGGACTTGGCTGCTAACTCTGAAACTCCTCTCTGCTCCCAGGTTCCCTTTATCCATATCCTTTGGTGATATCTGAAGGCCGAGGGCTGCCAGGGCCCAGCTGATGCTGCAGCAAAGGGATATGGCCTGGAAATAAATTAAAATAATAAATTTTAAAAAAGGCACCAGGGTCTGGGATTTGCTTTGGCCTTTCCTTTAACTCAGGACAACAAAGCCTCGCTCCACCCCAGGAGCCTCAGCTGAACAACTGCACCCTTAGGAAAAAAAAAAAAAAACAAACCACAAGCAAAAAAACCCACCTATCTCTGTTAAAAAAAAAAAAAAATATTGATTTTCCAGGGTATAAACGGGTGTTTGCACCACTGAAAAAGTAATTTCTCGCAAATCGTGACCGCTAAAAAGAGGTTGAACCCCAATAAAAATGGGCCAGGGGAAGCAAAGCACAAGGAAAAGCCCCAGATGAGAAGTTTGAGTCCTACTGCTAATATATATATATAGATAGATAGATCTATCTATATAAAAATATGCCACTTGCTTTATGGAACCAGTCAACAACTCCAGTAAACTCCAGGATGACCCCTGAGAACTTCTGACACTCAAACAATTCCTGGTTCTTCCTCAAAAACCCAGTCTGGATTTTCCCAGATCAAGCTGGGAAGTATAAAGCCTAAAACATCTGTACATTTACTAAAATAAGTGAAGAAAGTTATTAATTAAATAAAGGGGGGGAAGGATCAATGCTGGGAGGTCCTGCTCTCTCCCAATTAAACCATTCCAGCCAAACCACTCTGCTTGAAGGTGCGGGAGGGAAAATACCAATATATCCCAGTTTTAGGATTTTGTGGCAAATTGAAGCTAGGGAAGGTGCAGGGACTACGAGCTCTGTCCTAAACAGTTAAAAACAGCGGCAAAAAAAAGGCATAAAAGACATCACTGGATATTGGTTTATGTGAAAACTCCTTTTTGGACCACAGTTAAATCTGGAACAAAAAGCTTTCTAATTTGCTATAACAAGTGCTTGCATTATTTTACAGTTTAAACCAATGGAAACACCTTTTTCTTTTTTTTTTTTTTTTCATGAAGACAAGAGGGAACTAAACCACAATTTCACCCAATTGTATCGGTGTGCTTAGAGGAAACACTGGTTTTGAGGTTGTTTTTTTTTTTCTTCCACCTGAGAACAATGTAAACTGGACAAAAAAGGGGCAAAAAGTGCATGATTTTGGCTTCCAGTAAAAAACAAAACAAAACAAAACAAAACAAAACAACAAACCACCACTAAGCCAAGAAATTAAATCATTTGGCTGGGGAAAGGGGGGGGAAAGAAATACCCAAGACTGTGTGTGTTCTGGCTTCAGACTGGGATGGTGGGAAGCGGTGTGAGGAAAAACCTTTTTGTTAAGGCACCTGAGGGACAAAGAAAAGGGGGGGGTGGGAGGAAAAGGGGCGTTTACAGGCTGCTTCATCACAAACTGGGTGCTTGCACTGTACTTTAATTCCTCT
Source organism: Gallinago undulata (assembly GCA_026546715.1). Taxonomy (NCBI): domain Eukaryota; kingdom Metazoa; phylum Chordata; class Aves; order Charadriiformes; family Scolopacidae; genus Gallinago; species Gallinago undulata. The sequence continues at coordinate 20,493 of JAOTQQ010000048.1, forward strand.
AATTAACCAACATGAGGCTGAACATGGGGATGGGGGGGGAAATGTGTGATGACATTTGGGAAACGGTGTTGGGTTTTTTGCCACCTTTTTTTTTTTTTTTCTTTCTCTCTCTTTTTGACACACTTTGGAACAGTTTAAAAGTTGAGATTTTTTTGGTATTAAACGTTGTTGGTTTTTTTTTTCTATCCAGGGGCAGCCGGTTTCCACTCACGGCAATGGAATGAGGATGGAGTTTGCAGACAAAGCAATGGATCCACATCCTACATCTACAGAGTTTCACCTGGGAACGTCACAACAGGCAGATTTTTGGGAGTAAACTGTGTGCTTTTGTGACTTTTTTTTTTTGTCTTTTAAATGTTCACAGTGGCGGGGCCATTACAAAGCGGGGAGAACTCTCCTTGGTTTGTACACACACGCAAAACATACCCCCCCACCCCCGCAGCCGATCTCAGGAACTTATTTGGTGGCGGGGAAAAGGGGGGGGGAGGCAAGAAAAGGTGGAATTTAATTATTCAATAAAAGAGCTTACTTACCAACCCAACCCTGCATCACACGGAAAACAAACCTCCGCAGAGACAAAGGCTAATGCGGAAAAGCAACTCCCTGCGCTGCTCACCTGCCCCCCCTGCTTCCTGGCAGGGGGTGGGGGGAGAAGGGGGGGTGTTGAGGCAGCAAACCTCACTCTTTTTGCCTTTTTTATCTTGTTGTTTTTTTTTTTTTCTCCAGACATACAACCTTAAGCTGTTTATTTTTTGCCAGTACTTTCTGCCTATATGGTTTCAACTATGAAAAAAAAGTGCTAATAAAGGAAATGGCTAAAGTTATGTTTTGGGGAGGGGGGGAAAGGAGGTGCTTTACATACATCTCAGAGGGATTACTGGGAGAAATAGATATATATTTTTAAAACTTTTGAATACCTGGGAGCCCTTCTCTACCAAAAGGGGGGGCGGGGGGTGATGGAGGCTATGGCACCCTGACACCCCCACACCTCTGACCCTCCCCTATCTTCCTGCCCCCCCTGTTTTGGAGCCAAATAATTATTTTTTAAGAAGCGGCAGGAAGACAAAGGGGACCTTAATGAGGCCAGCGCTACGCAGAAGAAAGATCATTAAAGACCTCATTAAGGACCCCCCCCTCAAAAATAATAAAAAAAAAAGCAGCTAAGAAACCCACTCCCCAAGCAGCTAGAAGCCCCCCAAAGAGCTAGGAACACCCCAAAGAGAACTAGGACCCCCCCACCAAGCACCTAAGTGCCCCCTATTTCTCTCCCTGGCCTCCTCCACACCCTCTTTCCTAATTCTCCCCCAAAACCCTCCCCAGAGAACTAGGAGCCCCCTCAAGAAACTAAGAGCACCCCTCCCCAAACAGCTAAGAGCCCCATCAAGAGGCAAGAAGCCACTTCATCCCTCTCCCTGGGCTCCTCTAGACCTTTCCTCCTCTCATAACCGCCCCCCAAGCAACTAAAGAGCCCCCTCAAAAAACTAGGAGCCCCCAACCCCTCTTCCTAGCCTCCTCCAGACCCCCTTTTCTTCTCATAATCTCCCCCCAAACCCCTCCTTCCACGGTACCCCCCAGGCCCTGCGCTGCCCTCAGGGCCAGGCCCTACGCAGGCCGCGGCCCCTTCCTCCTCCTCCCTCGGCCTCCTGCTCTACCCAGGACCCCCCCCCCCATCTCCCCCGCTGTCCCTGCCTCTCTCCCCACTTCCTCCTCCTCCTCCTCACAGACAACCCCCCGACACCTTCTCAGGGCCCCGCTTCCCCCCACCTCCCCCCCCAAAAGCCAGGCCTACCCCCCCTGCCCGCCTCAGGCCTACCTCCCCACCGGTCCCCCCCACCCCCCCCGGGGGCCCCGCGCCCCCCCCCCCCCCCCGTCCCCCTCCCCGTTCCCCCCCCCCCCGCCCCCTCCCCAAACCTGGTCCGGCGAGCCGGACAGACAGACACAGACAGACAGAGAGGCTCTCGGGAGAGGCGGTTACTGGACCTTTCGTCCGGGCCGTGGTGGTGTTGGAGCGGCGGCGGCGGCCGGGGAAGGCTGCAGCTGCCGCTGTCGTGGTGGTGGCAGGACGGAGAAGGGGGGGTGGAGTGCGGGCTGGGGGGGGAAGCGGCGGCGGCGGGGGGGACACTCGGGCTCTCCACGGCCATAGGGCAAAAGGGCGGGTGGGGGGCGAACAGGAAGGGGGGTGGCACAGTCACTGTACAGCGCGGGGGTCGGCTCCGGCCCGGCACGGCCCGGCTTTATCCGCCCGCCCGCCTCCGCGCTCCACGGGCAGGCACACAAAATGGCGCCCGCCGGCACGCAGCCGCGCCGAGACAGCGCCCCGTGCAGCGCCGGAGACAGCCGAACGATGGCGGAAATAGCCGAGGGATACCGGAAGTACCCGAACGGCAGCAGAAAGGGCCGAACGATGCCGGAGAAACCCGAGCAGTGCCGGGAATACACGAGCGATGGCGGAAACACCCTAGCGCCCCCCGCCGTTCCTCAGCCAGTGATTGCTGAAGGTGACCGGCAGATGGCGGGAAGGACCGAAAAGTGCCGAGGAGGTGCGGCGAGGACGAGTCCACTTTGGGGGGGGGGGACTGTGCCACTGAGTGATCCCTATGCTGGGCGACGAGGCCTCACGCTCTTGTGAGGGGAAAAAACGGCGGGAGAAACCCCTCGGTGTGGTTCTCCGGTGCGGAAGAGGGTGTGGGGTGGTGGGAGAGCTCGGGGCAGCGGGGCAGATCCCCCCCACGCCCCGCGGTGGAGGTGGAGCGGTCCTGGGCGCCATGTTTGCGCCAGCCGCCAGGGGGCGTTGTGCCGGCTCTGAGGCAGCGGCGGGATGGTGGAGAAGGAGGAGGGCGGCCCCGGCGGCATCAGCGAGGAGGAGGCGGCACAGTATGACCGGCAGATCCGGCTGTGGGGGCTTGAGGCTCAGAAGCGGTCAGTGGGGGTCGGAGCCTGTGGGAGAAGGCAGAGGGGGGCTCTGTGGAGGGCCCTAGAGGGGTCGGGGGTGGCTCTTCTTGGGGCCCTGTGGCCTGGGAGGTACTCTCAAGGAGCTTGTGAGGGGCCTGGAGGGGCTCTGTGCTACGAGGGGGGGCCTTGGAGGACCTTGTGGGGGGCCTGGAGGGGCTCTGTGCTATGATGTGGGGCCTTGGAGGACCTTGTGGGGGGCCTGGAGGGGTTCTGCAATGTGAGGGGGGCCTTGTGGGGACCCTATAGGAGCTTGTGGGGGGCTTACAGGGACCCTATAGTGTGTGGGAAAGGCCTGTAGGGGCTTCTGTGACGACTTCAGCCACTGCAGGGGGGTCCCCATGAGCTTTGTAGGGGCTTCAGAGCGGGGTCAGCAGTGGGTATGTAAACATACAGGGTCTATAGGGGCTTGTCAGGGTCTGTGGGGTCTCTACCTGACCCTATGCACACCTCAGGCTCAGGCAAACTCATTTGGGTGAAATCTATGTGGGGAAAAAAAAAAGAGAAACGGCTTCTGATTCATTCTCAGCTGGAATTGCAAAGCATATATTCCCCTCCACCAGTTCCTGGGTCTTTCCCTGCTGGAAACCCACTCGCTCAACACTTATTTTCTCTAGAAAGAAGGCTTTTCTTTTTCCAGCTTTTGAGTTACTTTCTGTGGTCTTTTTCTGCAGCCTGTCCAGGTTTCTGCTCGCTTCTAATTTCTTAGGCATTTCCCTGGAAGGTGTGATGTGGTTTGTTCAGGACAAGGTGGAACAACCCCAAAATATGAAAGTGGACCTTCAAAATATGAAGATGAGCATAATGCTGTTGCTGAACGCAGATAAAAATGAGCATGAAAATAAGCAAAAAAAAGCAGGAGTCTCTCTGTTTAGGAGCCCGGATTGTTGCTCGGTGCTGAGTAAACTTGATTTTATTGGAAAACTGATACAGACTGATCAATAACAGACTTGTAAGGCGGGAAAAAAATACCTAAATGATAAAAGGCAAGGAAAACACATCACTCAGTTCTGTGGAAAACTTAAAACTTCCTTGCACAGTTTTGTGCTGGAATGGATCTACACAAAAATGTATTAATTATCTGTTAGTTATAACTTATTCTCAACCTGGTGCAGCTTCAGCCCTCAGCCCTTTTTTGGGGGGGCTTTTAGGGACCGCAATGTGGATTGCGATGAACCTGCAGCCTCCCCCACCCCCTTGGCTGAAAAGCAGCATGAGGCTGGGGTGTTATTCCCTCTTCCAAAGCTGAAAATGCTCCTTTTTTTTGTGAATTTCCCCAAATTTCCCACTCCTCCCTGTGTCTCTCTTTAGTCCCAAATTGTGTTAAACCTGTTTTTCCCCACCCTGGGTTGCGGAGGGGCGCGGATTTCTTCTCCAGCCATATTTATCCACTGTGTTTTCCCTCCGAGCGCCGATCCCCCTTCGCCCCAACCTCTCGGGGATGCTCCGGGCGATCCCTTAACCTTTTCCCAGTGTTTTTGCTGCAGGTTACGAGCTTCCCGGGTGCTGCTGGTGGGGATGAAGGGGCTGGGAGCCGAAGTGGCCAAGAATCTCATCTTGGCAGGAGTCAAAGGCTTAACTATGTTGGACCATCAGCAGGTGAGAAGCTGGGTGAAGCTCCCAAACCTTCCCACTGTGGGGTGGTGCTGGCGCTAAAGGACTCACTCGCTGATTTTTGGGGGGATAAATATTCCCTTTGGGGCAGAATTATGCCATTTTGGGGCATGTAGGGTTTGCGGGTCTGTGCTCCTTCACCTGCTCTCGGGCTGGGGGCTGAACTGTGACCTCTCCTGTCCCTTTCTGGATGTCCTGGGGGGGGCTGCACCGCGCTCTGAGAAGCCACCTGATTTCTGGGGACACTTGTCTTGGGCATTGACACCCCACCCCCAGCCCTGTCCCCTCCGTGTCCCTGGTTTTGGCTCTTTTCTCCTTTTTACATGGGACCGGCAGGTGCCTGGGAAGCAAATGTGGGGCTCAAAATCCACAAACCTTGTGGGCTCCAGAGCCCCAAACCAGACCCCGCAGTGGGTGTTAATTCCCAATGGGGGGGGATTAATTCCCAATGGAGGATTTAATTCCCGACCGGAGCTTTGTGCCCCACAGAACACCCCCTTTCTCTAGCAGAGGTGGCCTCTCGGTGACAGCGCAGCAGCTCCTCGGGCACAAGAGGGAGCTGCAAGTGCGGGAGCAGGGAGAAGCGATGGTGGAACCACGGGGGGGGGGCTTGAAGAACAGCACAAAACCAGAAATTTGCAGGTTTTGGAGCCTTTTTTCTTTTTTTTTTTTAATTCCACCAGTATCTTGCAATGAGTTTTTCCTGCGGTGAGGATGGTGCCACTGTAATTCTCCCGGGGGGGGGGGGGTAGAGGGTGCTTTTCTCTCCATGGCAAGACTGATTTCTTGGCTTTTTCTCCCTGTTTTAGGTTTCCCAGGAGGACACTCGAGCTCAGTTCCTCATCCCGGGGGGTTCCTTGGGTCGTAACCGAGCCCAGGCCTCCTTGGAGCGGGCGCAGAACCTCAACCCCATGGTGGATGTCAAAGCCGACCCCGAGAACGTGGAGAGCAAACCCGAAGAGTTCTTCACCCAATTTGACGCCGTACGTGGGGCAGGGTGGAGGGGAGGAGGGGGGAAGGTCGGTGGGGGGGGTTGCTAACGAGCCTCTGCACTAATTACTCATTTACTCTGATGGGGTGAGCACCAAGAGCCTGTTGTGAGTGAGGTTTCACGCTGTGGTTCCAGGTGGAGGGAAAAATGCTGAATTTTCCACCCCCAGGTGTGTTTAACCTCCTGCTCCCGTGACCTGATGGTGAAAATTGACCAGATTTGCCACAAAAACAGCGTCAAGTTCTTTACCGGTGACGTTTTTGGCTACCACGGTTACATGTTTGCCGACCTGGGGGAACACGAATTCGTGGAGTGAGTCAGCACCCGGGGGGAGTGGGGGAAACTGGCGCTACTGGTTTGCTCAGGGAAGCTTTAAATCTGTAAATTGGGGGGGGGGGAACCACCAAAAAACCAACCAAACAAAGAAACAAAACCCATGGCACCATCAGGAGTTCTCAAAGCTCCTTTTTTTTTTTTTTTAATATCCTAGAGAGAAAACCAAAGTCACCAAAGTCACCCCAGGGGTGGAGGATGGGCCGGACACCAAAAAAGCCAAACTGGACTCGGCGGAGACCACCATGGTGAAAAAAGTGAGTTGGGGGAGGAAAAACCCCAGGGAGACACCCAAAAGCTCAGGGGAATTCCCCCCATCCCGAGCATGGGGGGAATTTTTTGGCCTTTCCCAGCTGGATCCCTTACCCCATGGCACTTTCTTTGAGCCGGGTCATCCCAGAAAGGGATTTTTTTTTTTTTTTTTTTTTTCCTTTTTTCCCATACTGGTTTTAGACTGGTTTTGGTCGGGGAAGGGGCATAAAATCAGCCTTTATGGCTCTTTTTGTGGCCACCAGGCCCTAAAAGCCACATTTTCAGTGCTGCCAACTGAGAGCCCAGCTCCCTTGAAGTGGAGATTCCCAAATTTTTTCCGGTGAGGGTGTCAAAATTTGCTCCAAAACGGCACCTTTTCAGATGGAAATGCCTCTGGGCCCGCCATTGTTTGGCTCTCCCAGTCAGAGGAGCGGAATTCCCCCAGGATTTTCTCCGGCTGCAAGGAGAATTCGAGGCCTTTTGTGGTCCTTTTTGCCCACCCCCACCCCCCCCCATCGCTTTGAGGGTGCAGCTTCCCCTGGGAAGGGCTGGGAATATTCCCCGGATTCCAGTGGAACCAGCTGTTGCCCCATTCCCATCCGGATCCGGGGAATTCCGTCCGATCCTGTTGCCGAGATTCCCACGTGCCGAGTGAGGGCCGGGGCTCCCCCTTTCACTCCCTCCCCTTAACACCCTTAAGCCCCTTAACTCCCTTAAAACTGGGAGGTTCTCCCCAAATTCTGGAGCTTTTTTCCAAAATTCTGGAATTTTACCCCGATCCCATCCTAAAATCTGACGCTGAGGGTTATTAGCATCCCTTGATACTTTAATTAATGCCAATCATTGGGATATGTCCCTCTGGGAAGTTCCGCTGAGGGAATTTATCCCCCTGGGAAAAGGGGGGATATTCTTCCTGGAAGTTTGGGGGGGTTCTCCCTGGATTCACCCCCACTTTTTCCGGGCAGCGGGTGGTTTTTTGCCGGCTGAAGGAGGCCCTGGCTGTGGACTGGAGCACGGAGAAGGCGGCGGCGGCGGCCAAACGCACGGCTCCGGATTATTTCCTCCTCCAAGGTAAATCCCACGGGGTTCCCTGCCGGCAGCAGGAAATCTGGGAATGCTGGTGGGATGAAGGCTCAGCCACGAGGATGAAGGTTTTCCTCCTCCTTCCTCTCCCTCTCCCAGTTCTCTTGAAATTCCGGACGGAGAATGGACGGGATCCATCACCCCAAAATTATTCCCAAGACTCGGAGCTGCTGCTCCAGCTCCGTAGGGACGTCCTGGAATCGCTGGGGGTCGGCACTGACCTCTTACCGGATGAATTCGTCAGGTGGGCTTAATCGTTGCTGTCTCGTTAGTTAATTAATGCCCCTAATTAGTGTTCTCTGGGGTGACCCGCTCTGGCCTGGCCTTGCTTTTCCGCCGGGTCACCCTCACCGGGGATTAACGGGGACGTTCCCACCGTCCCCAAGGTCTCTGGGGATTGATGCGGGGCCGGATCCTGGCTCACAGGGATTCCCCCCCCCCTTCCCTGGAACCTTGGGGATGCCCCCCCCCCCGACACCATCTCCCCACGGTGACACCGGTGTCATTCCTCGGGGCGGGGGGGGGGGGGGTTGACCCTTTGCCCCCAGCGTGTCCCCACATGCTGCCTGTGGGAATGACGGGAATGTCGTTGTCCCCCCTCCCTTGGTTTGGGGGGGTTATTTTTAGGCGGGTGGCACGGAGCCCGCTCTGGCCTGTCCCTGTCACCGCCCCCTCCTTTTGGGGGGGTGGGGGTGATTTTGGGGGAAAAATCATTATTTTTTTAGTGTTGAATTTCTCTATTTTTTTTGCAGTTATTGCTTTTCCGAAATGGCCCCCGTCTGCGCTGTGGTGGGAGGCGTCCTGGGCCAGGAGGTTGTCAAGGTAACGGCCTGCTTTTCTGGGGGGAAAACCCCCATATTTGGGGTTGGGGCAAAGCCCAATTTACCAATAATTGAATTTTTCTTCCCCCTCCCCCCCCAAGGCCCTGTCCCAGCGGGACCCCCCCCACAACAACTTCTTCTTCTTCGACGGCATCAAGGGCAACGGGATCGTGGAGTGTCTGGGCCCCAGCTGAGGATGGGGGGGTGAGTTCCCCCCCCCCAATTTTGGGGGGCTACAACCTCCCCCTCCCACTGGTTATGAGTTAAATTGGGAGTGTGGTTGTTGTTGTGTGCCCCCCCCCCCCCAGTTCTCAAGGGTGGGTTTTTTTGGGGGGGTCAATAAAGTCTTGTTTTTAAGAAGTGGTTTATTTTGGGGGGTGGAGCTGAGATGTCAAGGGGGGAGGACACACACCCCCACTCCCCCCCCCAAACCCTCCACCCCCGAATTTCATGTCCCCACCCCCGAGTCCTGCACCGCCAAGCCCCACAGAACCTCTAACCTCACAGACACCCCCCCAACTTCATGCACCCCCAAATTTTATGCCCTCCCAGCCCCCTAAGTGCTGCACCCCCAAACCTTGTGACCCCCTCCAAACTTCCATGGACCCCCAAATGTTGCAGCCCCCCCTCCCCAAATGCCAACTCTCTAACTCTGCACCCTGAAATCCCCCAAAGCCCGTGTCCCCCTACC
>JAOTQQ010000048.1:36164-48162 GCA_026546715.1 Gallinago undulata
GAGGCGGGAGCAGCTCCCGGCCCCACACTGCAGCCCCCACAGCCCCCCCCAGCATCCCCTCACCCCAGAGAATTGTGGTGGGGACAGCAGTCACTTACCCAGAGTCTCTTGGGCCACAGCTGGGAGCAGAATATTCCAAGCCCCATCAAAAGCAACAGGAGTGGGACCAGGAGAGCGGAGGAGGTGATGTCGGAGCCCCTCATGGCACCGGCTCAGGTGTGACCGCGCAGCACCGTGCTTCTGATCCCCAGTGTCCTCCTGGGTCCCCAGTGACGGAGTCCCCAAAACTACTGGGGTGGCAGAGGCCGAGATGATGCCAGACTGCAGTGACCAGTGACCGCTGCCTGCTCCCACCAGGCATGCACCCCCTTTTATAGGACAGCTCGGAGGCACCCCCCCTCCAGCTTAGTGACATCACAGAGCAGTCAGAGCCCCCCTGGTGACATCTTGGGGCAGTCAGAGGCCCCCTTTTGTGACATAGAATCACAGAATGGTTTGAGTTGGAAGGGACCTTAGAGATCATGGGCAGGGACACCTCCCACCAGACCAGGTTGCTCCAAGTCCCATCCAGCCTGGCCTTGAACCCCTCCAGGGATGGGGCAGCCACAGCTTCTCTGGGCAACCTGGGCCAGTGTCTCACCACCCTCACTGTAAAGAATTTCTTTCTAGTATCTAATCTAAATCTCCCCTCTTCCGATATAAAACCATTGCCCCTTGTCCTGTCACGGCACTTCCTGACAGATAGTCCCTCCCCAGCTCTCCTGTAGCCCCTTCAGATATTGAAAGGCTGCTCTAAGGTCTCCCCGGAGCCTTGTCTTCTCCAGGTTGAACAACCCCAGCTCTCTCAGCCTGTCCTCACAGGGGAGGTGGCTCCATCCCTTTGATCATCTCCGTGGCTCTGTGCTGGACCCGCTCCAACAGGTCCATGTCCTTCCTGTGTGGAGGACTCCAAAGCTGGACACAGAGCTCCAGGTGGGGTCTCACCAGAGCAGAGGGGCAGAATCCCCTCCCATGACCTGCTGGCCACACTTCTCCTGATGCAGCCCAGGATACGGTTGGCTCTCTGGGCTGCCAATACCCACCGCTGGCTCATGTTGAGCTTCTCATCCCCAAGCACTCCCAAGTCCTTCTCCTCAGGGCTGCTCTCCAGCCATCAAGACGGTGGTGATTTAACAGCAATTCCAAGTGTCCTAATGAGTTGAGGTAGACCAAGAGATTAAGTTTTAGCAGCACTTTATCATTAACTGATTTGAGGATTTACAAGGTGATGTAACAGAATAGCGTTGATGGCCCCTGACTCCTGTGGCGTGGCCCTGGAGAGAGGCAATCGGCTGAGAACGTGCGTTTGGAACTGTTGTGGTGGCTCCCCCCTTGGTCTCACTGCTGTCCTCTAGTCCTGCTCTTTCAGTGCCTTTGGTATAAAAATGAGAGGGCTTGGAGGGTCCCGTCATCCTCACCCCCATTCCCACCTCCCCTGTCCAGCTCCAGGTGGACAGACAGACTCTCTGGGGCTGCCCTGTTGGATTCAACGCGTGTCAGATCTCCAGCGTGAGGTGGGGTGTGTAACAGCCAATGACTGCAGGGGCCTGGGGCTTGACCAGTGTCACCTGGAAGGGGAAAAGGGAAAAAGGGACCACGGGGACTTGTTCCCAACTCTGTTGATTTGTCATTTCTCCTTGCACATTGCTGTAGGTGAGCCTTGGAGCACTCAGCTCGCAACGCTTCCTTTTTTTCCTCCACCTGAAAATCTTCATTCTCCTCCTCTTCCTGCTCCTCTTCATTGTCATTCTTTCATCCGTCTTTTCTTCCTTCAATCTGTCCTCCTGTTTGCTGTTGCTGTAGGCATCCTCCTCCTCCTCCTTCCTCTCACTCCTCCTCCTCCTCCTCCTCCTCCTCCTCCTCCTCCTTCCTCTCACTCCTCCTCCACTACTTCATCCTAATTGTCCTCCTGTTAGTCATCCTTATTCTCCTGTTGATCCTCTTGCTCATCCTCTTGTTTCTCCTCCTTTCTCCTCCTCCTCTTTCTGCACCACCTCCTCCACCACCTTCCCTTTGTTCTGTTCCCCTTCATCCTCTGTCATCCTCCTCTTCCTTCTCTTCATCTTTCTCATCTTCCTATTCCTGTTCCTTCTTATTTCCCCTCTCCTTTTCCTTTCTCCTCCTCCTTGTGCCCCTTTTACCTTCTCCTCCTCCTTCTCATCCTACTCCTCTTCCTCCTTTTTTTTCTCTACTTTCCTGTGTTTTTCCTCCTCCTCCTGTTCTCTATCTTGTTCCTCTATTTTCCACCCCTCCTCCTGCTCATCCTTCTTCTCTTCCAACTTTTCCTCCTGCTCCAAGTCTTGTGCCACCTGTTCCTCTTCTGACTGTTCCTTGTATTCCTCCTCCACCTCTTGCTCCTCCTCACGTTCTTCATCTTCCTTCATTTCTTTCTCTTCTTCCTCGTTCTCATTCTTGTCCTATGGTCCTTGTCCTCTTCATCCTCTTCCTCCTCCTCCTGCCACCCACCAGTTCATCCCGTTTGTCTTCCTTCTTTTTCTGCTCCTCCTGTGGATCTTCTGTGACGGGGTAATCGCAGCCCTGCTGGCTGCCACAGGCACAGGGATTCCTCATTTAGAAACAGGTTTCCATATGCCCTTTTCTCCTATCAACATCAGAAAAAACTTGAGAAAACAAGTGAGATGACAAACAAATTTCCATTAAAATGCTTTCCATTCCTACTAAGCAGGTAATAATTGAAGCATCCACGCTCCTTTTTTTTTTTTATTTTTTTTTCTTAATTTAACATTTCCCTCTGGCTTTGCCAAACTTGAAACCCAACCAGGTTTACCTCATTTGGTAATGAATGTATTTTGACCTTATATTTTGGTGGATTTCTTGCTAAGTGAAAGCAAGTCCTTGTGAAAAATACCACAAAGCATAGAATCATAGAATCGTCTGGGTTGGAAGGGACCTTTAAGATCATGGAGTCCAACCCTCAACCCAACTCTGATACAAACCCATCACTAAACCATGTCTCTAAGATCTATGTCAAGCCAAATTTTGAATAGCTTCAGGGATGGTGCCTCAACCCCTTCCCTGGGCAGCCCATTCCAAGGCTTCAGAACCCTTTCCATCTCAAAATTGTTCCTAATCTCCAATCTGAACCTCCCGTGGTGCAACTTGAGGCTCTTTCCTCTTATCCTATTGCCTGTTCCTTGGGAGAAGAGACCGGCCACCCACCCCCACCCCCCAGCTGCACCCTCCTTTCAGGAGGTTGGAGAGAGTGAGAAGGTCTCCCCTCAGCCTCCTCTTCTCCAGGCTGAACACCCCCAGCTCCCTCAGCTGCTCCTCATAAGACGTACTCTCCAGACTTCTCACCAGCTCCGTTGCCCTTCTCTGGACTTGCTCCAGCCCCTCAACATCTCTCCTGTCATGAGGGGCCCAAAACTGGACACAGCACTCGAGGGGAGGACCTCACCACTGCAGGGAGACCATCACTGCCCCAGTCCTGATGGCCACAATATTACCGATACAGGCCAGGATGCTATTTGCCTTCTTGGCCACCTGGGCTCGCTGCTGGCTCCTATTTAGCAGCTTTTCCACCAGGCAGCTCTCCAGCCGCTCTTCCCCAAGCCTGTAGCGCTGCAGGGGGTTGTTGTGACCCAAGTGCAGGACCTGGCCCTTGGCCTTGTTGAACCTCACACCATTGGCCTGGGCGCATCCGTCCCACCTGCCCAGACGCCTCTGTAGAACCTTCCTTGTGGCCACGCAGGGCGGCAGATGCCACCCTCTGCAGCCACTGTGCAGCTCCTGGTGGGCAGCTCCTGGTTACCCACGGGAGGTGGGCACCCTCCCTGAGGTATGCTGTCTTCTGCATGGCACTGGGGTGGGGACTCCAGAGCCACACTCTTCCCCCCAGGGTGAGGAACAGCCCCTGTGAAGCCCACTCCTTGCACGTGCCAGACCTGGAAGATATTCTGCAGCACCTCGTCGTCCAGCTGGAGAGCACCAACGTCTCCAGCGTGGTGTCCATGGCTTTGGGGATCGGCAAGGAAGACAAACAGTTGTGGCAGTGATTCTGCTGTCCCTCTCACTCCCAGGAGACTGCTCTGAACTCCCAGAGCCAAGGAAGGACTCTGGTGCTGCCTCGTGGTGGCCACGAGAGACCCAAGGGCAGACAATCTGCTGGGGACAGAGGGATGAGGGTATTGAAAATGGAGCGATGTGCCTCGTTCATAGAGAGAAGCAGCGATTCATTTCTTGAGAGCAAGCAGGGATTGAACCAAGTCTGAGAGTAAACGGGAGGGCGTTTGAGGAGACGGGATGGCAAGGGACACTAGGTCCCTTACCGCAGAGAGGTCAGGCTCAGACAGAGCTGTCAGAGAGACCCTCCCGCCGAGCCACCAGGTTCAGAAAGGACCCCCTGGCTCTCTAAACTCCTTCCCAGAGAGGAGTCGGGGTGCGGCTGGATCCAGTCCTCGTCCCAGACTTGCTCAGTGGGTTCCGTCGAAAGGAGGAGACGCGCAATCAGTTCCTTTCTGCCCCTGAGCTCAGGGTTCAAAGCTCAGCGCGCTATTGACCACTGAGCCAGGATCTGTTGCGGTGGGGAATTCCTGAACCTCGGGGAGTAGCCTTGAGCGGGCGTCTCTGCTCAGGGGGAGCTCAAAGGGCTCTCGGGCTCTTGACTGTTTATGAGTGAGATGATGGACCTGTAGTCACACTTGCATATCACCCGCAGGACCAGAGTTGTGGTGAGGAGGGTTCATTGCTTGGGTTAGCCCTTGGGCTACCATGTTGTTATCTGTCTCCCTGAAACCACGGTGAACCACATGCAGCACTGGCAGCCCAGAAAGCCAACTGTATCCTGAGCTGCATCAAGAGAAGTGTGGTCAGCAGGGCAAGGGAGGGGATTCTGCCCCTCTGCTCTGCCCTTGTGAGACCCCAACTGGAGTAATACCTCCAGCTCTGGAAGGACATGGAGCTGTTGGAGCGGGGCCAGAGGAGGCCACGGAGATGCTGGGAGGGTTGAAGCCCCTTTGCTGGGAGGACAGGCTGAAAGAGCTGGGGGATTCAGCCTGGAGAAGGCTCCAGGGAGACCTTTAAGCCCCTTCCAGTCCCTCAAGGGGCTCCAGGAGAGATGGGGAGGGACTCTTGATCAGGGAGGGGAGCCATAGGACAAAGGGGAAGGGTTTTAAACTGAAAGAGGGGAGATGGAGCTGAAATGTGGGGAAGAACTTCTTTGGTGTGAGGGTGGTGAGAGCCTGGCCCAGGTTGCCCAGAGAAGCTGTGGCTGCCCCATCCCTGGAGGGGTTCAAGGGCAGGTTGGAGGTGGCTTGGAGCAACCTGTTCTGGAGGGAGGTGTCCCTGCCCAGGGCAGGGGGCTTGGAACTAGATGATCTTTAAGGTCCCTTCCAACTCTAACCATCCTATGATTCTATGATTCATTCTATGATTCTATGTCCATTATGACCACCATGCGTGGCTATCACTTGAGCAGTCTTACAGGAGATAAAGGTCTGGTTGGCAGTGGAACACACCATCACAGAAAGCAAAGCCGAGACCCTTTCCTGCCCTGGATTTCTGGTTGTATCACAGCATGGGGTGACCCAGAGGGATTCGGGGCTCCTGTAGGCCACCCAGCACTTACCTCAACGTAGTGGTCAATGTCTGGGTATGACATTTCCTCCACTGGAGGAAGGGACAAGACCCTCGAGAAGCAGGCTTGTAGAAGGCTTTTCTCTTTGACTTTCAGCACTAACTCCACTGAGCTGCAAAGAGGGGCCAGTTGGACTCTGGTGCTGGGACCAGTGCCTCGAGGCCTCGTGCAGGTGGATGTGGACCTCTGGGGCAGGTACCTCAATTCAGTGATTGGCATCCATGGCTTTCTGCTGCACAGCTGGTCCCTGTGCTCCCCATCCAGCAGCACTTGCAGAGCACAACTGGGATGGGACCAGTCCTGGTGACACCAAACGCTGCCACCACAGGATGCTGTGCCCCCCTCCCCAGAGCTGTTGTGTGTCCCCTCACATTAACATTCTCTGTGGGGTCATACCTGTGGCAGAAGCCATCCAGGCTCTGTCACAAGCCACGGTGCTTGGCAGTTCTGCACAGGATGAAGATGCTCTTGAGAAGCTCCACCTTCTGGCCCACCGTCTGGCAGGCAGGGGACAGAGAGACAGACAGGGACCACAGGACAGGGGACACAGGAGGAAAAGGAAAATGAAGCATTTTCCACTGAGTTTGCCCTTTCAGGATTTGGAAGGTCCCAGCAATGGAGATTCCTGTCTTGCTGGTTTTCTTCTCCATCTGGTTTCTAACCACGATGGAGAAACACCCTCTTACAATTACAGACTTTCCACAACTCTGAAAAATCTCTTCCAGCACCGGGCCACTCAGGAGCCCTTCCAAGGCCTCCATGGCAGCCTGGACCCTCTGCTGGACCTTGACCTGCCCCAGGGAATGGCTGTGTGGTATGAGGAGCCCTGGGCCGGTGTGGGAGTGCTGAGCTCTGGCTCTGGGGGGGCTTCACGGGGAGGATGGCACCCAGGAGGGTGCAACTCTGAGGGCCGCTGTCCTCAGCATGCCAGGAGCTGTCGCCACTTCTGGGCAGCCATGTTGGCCTGCGGGGCATGGCGGGAGCTGTTGTCTTCTGGTACAGCCCTTCTGTGTGGCCACATTCAACCCCAGGGTGTGTCAGGAGCTGTGTCATAGAATCATAGAATGTTTGGGTTGGAAGGGATCTTTAAGATCACCTCGTTCCACCCCCTGCCCTGGGCAGGGACACCTCCCACCAGAGCAGGTTGCTCCAAGCCCCCTCCAACCTGCCCTTGAACCCCTCCAGGGATGGGGTTGTTCCCCACCATCCCATTGTACTCCTCCCTGATCCAGAGTCCCTCCCCAGTTTTCCTGGAGCCCCTTTAGGGACTGGAAGAGGATCTAAGGTCTCCCTGGAGCCTTCTCTTCTCCAGCCTGAACCCCCCAACTCTCTCAGCCCCCCCTCCCAGCAGAGGGGATCCAGCCCTCCCAGCATCTTTATGATTTTATCCTTTATTTTTTTATCCTTTGGGCAGTTGGGACTTTCGATGGGCAATTCCTCCTTCCTCCCATCTGAAGGTGCAGTGTCACAGGGAGAGAGTGAAACACGCTCTCCCCCCGCAACCAATCTTTCTGAAGAAACAATTGCTTCAGAAACATCTTCCTGCTGCTTTCCCCATTTTTATGCTTCTATTACAGAGGTAAGAGTCGTTCCCCAATACCCTCAACCTCTTAAAACAACCTGGAGAACCACACCAAACCCTGATTCCATGTCAAAGTGGGAAATACTTAAATCCAGTATGTCCCTGCAGTTCATGCAGGTAAGGGTGATGCTGGGACAACTCATACTGGTTTGACTCTCTTCCCCTAACAGTAAGATGGAGAACCTGGCAGAAGAGCAGTCGCAGCACGGACTAACACACTGCCTGTGGTCCACAAGCCAAACGAAGCCCACCTACTGGGCTACTGTGATACCCACATTGGCTACTGAGTGTCCAAATACAGCATTTGCAGCTACAGCCCCTGAACCCCACCTGATGCTCCTCAGCAATGCAGCATTTTCATATGTAGGAACCAAAGAAAAGGTCATGACAGAAATCGCGACTGGCAGAAAATGGCAAAATAGTCCCAATAAACAGATTTAATGTACAGGTGGGTTGAGCCACTCGTGAAACTCACAGCAATCAGGCTGCACTAATTACGAAAACCAGTGTTTAAATTCCAGAACTGAACTCTGTGTCTGGCCAAAGACGAATGAATTTCCTCCTCGCAAGAGGTGGGGATTGCAAGGACAATTTAAAACCAGTGACCACAGGCGGGTTGAGGTGGTGGTACCTTGGGAGCGCCAGTGATGAGCCTGCGTCCCTGGAAGGCAGGCAGAAGCCAGAGGAAAATCCTGGAAAGCAGAGACACCATCATCTACCCAGCAAGAAGCATCCATTTGCACAGTCGCACATACGGTTTTTGTTGGTTTGTTTGTTTTTTTTTTAAAGAAATCTAACATGTTTGTAGCTGCACGGTCTTACCTCACTGGCACCAATACACCTGATAACGGAATCCCCCGAATTACTTTTTCCTCCATTTACGCTCGAGAATTCAAAGAGAACAGAGGCCTCAGCAAAGCTGTGCATCACAGAAACAGCCAAAAAAAAAAAAAGCAAAAAAAAAAAGCCTGGTACCTTGGCAGTTAGTGAGAGTAACTATATTAAAATATCGTACCTAATTGCTGTGGAGTTAAACAGCTTTTGGCTGTCTGCCAGGTAACTTCCCTTGGTCCACTCTTTCATAGCCAAACAGGAAAAGGATTTTGAATCTATTAAAGTGACAATCTTAGGAAAAATACTTTTTCCCTGCCCCCCCTGCCCTGTTCATCGTTAAGTTGTGACACGATCGCCCTAAAAGACACAAGCCAGGCACGGGGCGTGCAAGCCTCTCCTGCCAATCGCTCTCACATTCCTTTTCTTGAGGTTTAGTAAAAGGCATCAGAACAACATCAAACATCCCCAAACCAGGAGGATGGTAGAGAGGACACCGTTTTGTTGAGGTCACCAGCTCCCCACAGGCTTCGTAAAAGTTGTTTCAAAACCTAAACTTTGGGCCCATCTTGTATCCCTTAAAACAAAAGGAACATTTCGTTATCCAATATGATGCGTTAAAATGACTTGACCAGACACATTCACATAATTCATCTATCAATCAGCCACTTACATTACACTTCATGCAGGATTACAGGAATCAGAGACTGATATAAAAGCCATCTGAAGATGCAGTGTCACAGTGAGAGAGTGCAACGTGCCCCAGGACACGGAAGCTTTAATCTGTGGGTCTTCGATCAACCAATTTATCAATAAAAAAGAGGAAAAAAAAAATACCTTCAGCAGTATGCTTTTGGAGGGGGAGGCCATGGCATGGTTTTCAGCATAGCAAAAATGTGCACAGTGAAACACATCTAATTTCAACTAGTTTGTGTAGTTTGACAGTTTAGAAAGAATAAAACCAGGTTGTCTTCCCACCCAAAACAAAAGCGGATCTGACTACCAAGAACCAGAGGAGGTCTCTCAAAGGCACAGTCTCAACAGATAACCTCTGTTACAAAGCAAACAATACAAGTTCGTATTTCTGTGCCACTGAATAATTAGGACAATATGCTAAAGTACTTTCAATTATATTTTTTTTTAAAATTGAAAGAGTACTTTTTTTTTTTTTAAATGGGGAACCTCTACTAATTTTACTTCTTTTGTGAGCAGCACGTATACAACATACCCAGAGCAAAAAATAACTTGGTACTGCGAAGCTACTAATTTTGTATAACAAATCATTCCTTGAAGAGGTGAGTAGTTTAAGCTACGAAGTGACTCTGCCGTGAGAAAGGAAGTCCGAGGATCCTGAGAGAACAATTTTGCTGCTGGTTGGTAACCAAATGAAAAAGTAGTGCATTTCACCAAAGACAAACCTAGTAGAATTTAGCTATGCTGCTGCCTTGACACCAGAGGTGTATGCTATAAAAGAACCAGTAAAAAAATCTTGTAAATCACACACTTATATTTAATATATTGAAACAAAATAGTTAAGAATGCAAGAACTGTATACAGATTAAAAAAATATTTTTTAAACCATCTGATCTTAAAAATAGACAATAGTAGTGAAGCTTAAAATACAACCACTTGCATTAAAATGTTTCAAGCAATACCACCTTGGTGTGTGTCCTGTTCCATCAAATGGCCACTAAGATAACGCATCAGTTGTTAAAAAGGTTGTGTTGGTTGGAGTCACTTTTTCACAATCCAAATCTACAACAGTTTTCCCTTTGATGGAAGAGCCCGAGCACTCCTGGTGCAAACTTTCCCGCCTCTCTGAAAGTTTAGAAGTGGATCGAGCCATCGAGCCACTTTGGCTTCCATTGGTTTGAGAGCAGACGTTATTCACTTTAGTAGTTTTATTTTTGTGGTGGTTGTTGTAGACTTTGTATTTCATGAGGAGGATAAAGATGAAAACGAGAACCGAAGCCACAATGATACCCCCAATAATGATGATCATGGTTCCTCCAAGAAACTGGGCGTGAAGGGACCGGCACTGTTTGTACTCTTCCTGGGTTGTGAACTGCACACATCCAATCACTCTGGTTGCGGTCAAAGATGTCAATCCATCATCATAAACAGCAAGAACGCAGAGGTCGTACTCACGTCCTGCAACCAGATCAGTCAAGAAGAAGGATTTACTAGCAGCTGGGATCATCCTGGAAGAGAAAATGAGTACAGTAAACATCCAAGCTGAGGGAGCCCAAGGAGAGCTCTTTGACTATCGATGTAAGGAAGTGAACAGAGCAGAAGGTCAAGGTGGCCACCAGAGCAAGCAGCAAAAAGCTGGCATTCCCTGGGTTACTTGACAGGGATGGAAGATACAGATTTTAGCAATGACAATATCTTTACCTCGGCCATTTCAACCAAACATGGACTAGAGCACACACGCTTACCAATGGGCAGCGGAGAAGTCACGCTTGACCTATTCTTTTGATCTGCATTAGCTTATATTTCCACAGTTTCAGCAGAAAAGGGTATAACACGCCCTATGCAGAATTGATTACCGTCAGCCTTTCAAAAAATGTACAGGAACTGAAGCAACATAACTTGAGGAATTGGTTGGCAGGAAAGGATAAAATGCAACACTTTAAAAAATGTATTTTAGTAATTTTACATCCACAGGAAGCACGTTTTGAAGATCAAGGGAAAAAGGCAAATTCAAACCTTTGTTCCACAGATTAACCTTATTTCCATCTTCTAACAGCTTACTGGTGCTCAGTGGCTCGTCATCAGGTGACCAGTAAGAGCAACCAGAGCAAAGTATGTGCACCTGCAACTAAGCGGTGTCTTTCATAGCCAAAGAACAGCACGAGCTGACTTCTTTACCTTGATGTAACCCTAATATTGTGATGGTTTGACTTCCTTGCCCTGATGCAACTCTCACATTGAGATTGTTCAACGTTGATTCCAAGTACTCCTTTACCACAAAGTATCGTTGGTACTAAACCGACAAATGAGAAGGATCTCAAAAGAAGAGTTATGTGCTGTGTCACACGTTGCGGCAGACCCCAGTCATGACCATACAAATCACAACATCTCATTGGAGACCAGCTCTCCACGTGTTTGGCTCAGGTTCCTCACTGCAGTACGGTAGCATGGCTGCAGAGGAACCAGTGAAATGACATCCATTTATAGTGGGTGGGAGCGTGGCCTTCTCTTGGCCACAAAGGTGGTGGTGGAGAAGACTAACTGGGGGAGAAGACTAACCACTCATCATACAGTCTTTTCCAGGCAGTCATCCATGGGACTATGGACCATACGATGGTATGATCAATGGGCATCAGACCATACAAAGAAAGGAGATCTACATCTTCAAAAGAATGTTCTCCAAACACATGGCTGCTACCACTTCGTTTTTAACAAATGAATTTCTGTGACTGTGGAAAAACAAATGCTCCCTTGTCAATGTACATGCACCATCATGGATTCATAGAAACACTAACTAAGAAGACCCTCTCAAGTTCTCTAGTCCAGCTTCCCACGTAGAGCGGCGCTGTCACAAACAGCAGATAAGGTCAACCACACTTCTGCCTTGAAAACCTTCCAGGACCTCTCCAGGCACCATTCCAGCATGAAACTACCCTCCTAGTAGGTATCTTCCCCCTAACGTCTGATTTGAATTTACCAAACTGCCACTCATTACCATTGCCCCAGCCTTAACTTCTAACACCATCTTCACGATCTCCACAGAACGGTGCTGAGTTTTAAGGCAAATGAGACTTTTACAGCAGGAAAAAAAATGGTTTGAGAGGAAGGATCATAGAATCATAGAATGGTTTGGGTTGGAAGGGACCTTAAAGACCATCCAGTTCCAAGCCCCTGCCCTGGGCAGGGACACCTCCCACCAGAACAGGTTGCTCCAAGCCCCCTCCAACCTGCCCTTGAACCCCTGCAGGGATGGGGCA
>JAOTQQ010000048.1:66827-90589 GCA_026546715.1 Gallinago undulata
GAGGGGTTCAAGGGCAGGTTGGATGGGGCTTGGAGCAACCTGGTCTGGTGGGAGGTGTCCCTGCCCAGGGCAGGGGGTTTGGACTAGATGGCCTTTAAAGGTCCCCTCCAACCTGTTTTGTGATCCAGTGATGATTCTATGGCCCCAAAGCTGAACTAAGGTTTCTCCTTTCCATGGAAGCAGACCTTCCAGCCAATGCTTCATACAGGTTGGGGGTTTTTTGAGCACAAACTGCAGTGTTTACGCCACCACCTTCTTAATCCTCACACTGGAGAGCATAAAAGGAAAAACCCACACAACCCTTTCGCACAGAAGTGTTTTAGCACTTCAGAGACTGGCTGTTAAAAGCATAATTCGTTGTAACCTTCCTCCCCTAATTAAAATAGCTTCTGCAGGCTGAGGAATACAAGCGTATGGTTGGACTCAACTGCAGATGCCTCTGGGGTTTTTCGACCTTCCAGAAGCCTAGGATTGCTCTAGAAACTTGAAGTTGTCCAAACATTACTATTAAAAACATTAAGAATATTGGTTTTTTGTGATACCTTTAAATCCCAGGCCAGAGAAGAGCAACGTCAGCATTCCTGGTAATTAAATGTTTTGCAAAGCACTACAAGATGTTTCACTTTGTGAAAAGCATTACGGAAATCCAAACCAATCACTTCTGTGAGATAACAATCAGAAAGCTCCAGCCTCTTTTTCCTATATTCATGCAATATTTTGTTGCGCTATTCCAGATAACTCCAGTTTAGCAGACCTTAGAAATATAACCCTTTTCATAGGTTTCCAACTATCACAGGTTTCTAACTAAATTTCCTAAACATTCTCAAGAGTTTTGGCAAACCAAAAAAAAAAAAAAAAAAAGGCAACTGATTAATTAATCTTTAATGCTCTGCGGTCTTGGAGGCTCTAAAACCACTCCTAACCCTCTCTGCAGAGCAGAAATACAAAATGCATTAGAAGTGGCAAAGAAACGCACAATTGAGATTTAACTGGGAAAAGAGACAGGAAATGAAGCAACACACACTCCCAGGGGTCACAAAAGTAGCAGCAGCAGCAACTTAAAAACGCCAAGTGCAGTGAATCTCAGGGTCCTCATTTGGGAATAAGCCTAACGAACCCTTTGCTATCTTTTCCTCTCATTTATTTCATTTGTCCTTGATTCATCTTGCTTTGAAATGAAAATCTGGAGAACCACACAGTTTTTCTGCAGCGTGAAACTTGGAGGTATATTTTATTGACTGATGGAATGTGTGACCTGCAGGTACCGTGTCTGACCAGAGTCACTAACGAGGCATAAACTTTTCCTCTTTCATTAACACTGGGTAGGATTGCAGATTTTTAGCAGGATGTTTCGGAGACAGAGCTGAGATTGTAATTTTTCTGGTGGTTTATTGAAATGGTTTGTACAATTAAGTCCATTCTGGTGAACTGATTACCCCAAACTGAAGTAAGCAATTAATAAACTGAATTATTTATTCATTCTTCAATTCTTTTGCAGCATCTAACGTGAACACATGAACATTTGGTGAGCGTGCAGGAGAAGCATGTAAATCCTTCGCATACAAAGCCCCCAGAAATGCAAATAAAAATAAAAGGTGGGAAAGAGTCTGAATATCAACCCCACCTTTCAGTCACTGGATGGATGAACTGGAAGTTCATCTGGAGGATCCCATAATTGACTTCAACCTTTTTCTATCCCCCTCCAGCATCCTGGGTCATCCCTCCTTGAAGAATGATCGTATCCATACCCAGGAGGAGGCAGGCAGGACTGAAACTCAGCTTTGTGTCACCGCTAACGAAGTGCCCTTGCAAAGCGTGCCCCCTTGCTCTCCACGAAGTGGAATTTCCCTGGGAGACCTGCAGATGCTGGAGAAGGTTTGCCCAAGAAACCTAGCAGAGAACACAGAAGGGTGGGGGTTTTTTAAAGCCTTTTTCTGAATCGTGAAACCTACTGACAACTGCCCAAAAACCTACAGTGCCAAACTAAGTGATGCTGTGAGCACAGAAAGCAAATATTAAAACGCAAAATATCAAATCTAATCACCCGATGCAAACAAAATAGGTGTAGATGACCTTAACACAGAACTAGTCTGGGGGACTGCTCATCCTGGCTGCAGTGCTTATTGCTTTTTCTAATCAAAGCACTTCGGGTGTTCTGGTTGCTATTTAGGTCAATGTTCTCTGGTTCTCCAAAAATTGCTTTCTTGCTCTAAAGGAGGATTGTTTTCTTTCATATGAACTTAATTCTGAAGCACTCATTTCCAGAAAATGAAGAGATGGTGATTCAAATGCAGTGGAAGCTCAGCCATCTTTTTGTCATGGTGGTTGTTTGGGGTTTTTTTTTTGTTTGGTTTTGTTGTTGTTTTTTATTTTTTTTAAAGGGGATTTTATTATTATTTTAATTTGTGTGGATGACCAAATACAGGACTACAGCTCTAACCCCTTAACAAAATATCAAAGGCCCCATGTCCTGAGCTTAAGCTTTTTTTTCCTTCCAAGTGACCTTCGAGTTGAGTGTCAAACCTGTACCACTGCTTTTGGGGAGTCTCCTGCATTTTCATTAGTTTTTCACTTCAATACAGAGTCCTCAGGGCAATGGAGAATCCATTCAGATTCACGACTCAGTGCCATGGACATCCATCCTGAAATTAAGAGGTTGTGTTCTCTTCCAGAATTGCATTTTGTCAGAAGCATTAGGAGTGACAAGATCACAGCGGAGGAGGCAGATTCAAGCATTGAATATTGAATGGTTTGGCAAACTGGAAAGTGCAGCCAATCTCCACACAATCTTCACAGAAGCTCCTCTTCTAAATCAGGCAAGAATTGTTAAGAGGCTTTTTTTTTTTCCAGAAATTAAAAGTTGCAGACAGAGCAATACAGGCTTAAACATCTAGACTAGATATAAGGTGGTGGTGAAACCCTGGCCCAGGTTGCCCTGAGAGGTGGAAGATGCCCCATCCCAGGAAAATATTTCAGGTCGGACTGGATGGGGCTCTGAGCAACCTGGTATTGAAGATGTTGAAGAAGTTGAAGATGTCCCTGCCCATGGCAGGGGGGTTGGACTCAATAGACTTTAAAGCTCCCTTCCAACACAAACCATTCAATGATTCTATGATCTACTACATAAAACAAAGTTACATACCCCAAGCACCCAAAGATAAAGCTAAGGAAATAAAATTAATATAGGTCTACCACGCTATGAACCCCAGCACTCATAAACCAGCTCCAAATAAACCGGGCTACTAACAGGTCCCATTCCCATTAGCAGGGATTATATCCTGCCTGGACAAAACCACATTACACTGCCTGTATTTCAAACTAAGCAGTACATGGACTTTTCCCTCAAGAATCCATCAAATCGAACACCTGAGAAGTACTGGGAGTCTCTCAAAAATTGAGCATCCCACCAGGTACCATGCAGAAGTAGGACATTCTTTTCGACAGCAAACCTGGACCCAAAATCCCCAAAATCCAGGAGTAGTGGCCTAGTTAAGGTGCTCTACCTACTTAGCAGAAATTAAATCAATGCTCAAGATTTTTGCAGAGTTGGTTTCTAAGGAAGCAAGGGGCCTCAAGATGGGAATTTCCTCATTTCGCTGCAATTCTATGCAAAAGAACCTGTCCCTTCTTCCTGTTGAGTGACAAGTGCTCAGCACTCGGTGGTACGAATTGTGAATTGGGGTCTGGTGACAATCCACAGCATGTAACAGCTTCCCTATTTCTTTCCCACTTCTCCAATTCTTCTTCCTTCCTTGAATTTATTTAAAAAAAAAAACCCTAGGGCTCATCCCTCTGCTTTATTTATTTCTGTATCGTGTATATTTCCGCCGTAAGAGTTATAACCTGGGAAGTTACCAGTTGGATTAATAATTCCATGTTTGCTGAGTGCTGCTTTTAAAATTGGTACTAAGGGACACCCCAAGCACTGAGATTTTAGTGCTTCTTGCAGGCAGCAAAAACCTTCACTGTGCCACCAGCAGACAGAGCCTTTTACCATCTGGCAATGCAGGAAGAGAGATTCACTTTTACTCATGGACCCTGGAACCTGTTTTCCTACTCATCTTGTTTTGCTTCTAACTCTGGGTATTTAGTCAGTGCTTTTGATAGTTTTATGCTACTTGACAAACGGAGAGTTCTCCAGGAGAACACACACGTGCCAGAAACATGAAGAAAAACTCCAGTACTTACTTCATCGTTATGGGACAAGACTGGTGGAAATCATGGTTCTAAATATATACAATCTGTTAATAAACCAAAAACCTGTGAGGTTGTCCAAAAGCAGAAGTCAATCGCCAAATATCACCCCAACCCCTAAAGGCTGCAGAGGCAGGTCCCGCAGGTCTTTCAGGGTTCAGCAAGTTCATGACTGCATTGGTCCTTTCTGATTTCAGAGAATCACCGAATGCTTTGGGTTGGAAGGGACCTTAAAGACCATCCAGTGCCACTCCCCTGCCCTGGGCAGGGACACCTCCCACCAGAACAGGTTGCTCCAAGCCACCTCCAGACTGGCCTTGAACACCTCCAGGGTTCACAGCTTCTCTGGGCAACCTGGGCTAGTGTCTCACCACCCTCACAGCAAAGAATTTCTTCCTAATATCATGGAATCACAGAATGGTTCAGGTTGGAAGGGACCTTAAAGCTCATCTCGTTCCAATGCCCTGCCCTAGGAAGAGACACCTCCCTCTAGACCAGATTGCTCAAAGCCCTGTCCAGCCTGGCCTTGGACACCTCCAGGGATGGGACAGCCATTTCCTTGAGGAGAAAGTGTACAGACAACCAAAACAGTCCCAAGATTGAAAAAAAAAAAAAAAAAAAAAAAGGAAATTTCCATTCTAAATAACTGCTGTTGCCTCCCGCAGCATCAGGGATTTTGTGCCCTTGATCTCTTGCTTTGGTTTAGAGTTTTATCAGTAATGAGAGTTCAATGCAAGGTTAATTAGCATCAAAATGTCACTGCAGGGGATCATTACTGCAGCTGCATTAAGAGTCACAATTTTGAACTTACTTTTGGCCATGCTGCAGCTCCTCGACACTGAGAGGCTGCTGTATAATTTTTAATTGCAATATAACTTCGACATTTCACCATTAAGCAGACGCAGAAAGGGTTATTATGAGTCAACAGCTAGATGGCAACACAAACCACAGCCATAGGAGAGGCAAGGGATGCCTTTCTATGAAAGGTATCTATGAAATATTCTTAAAAAAAAATAAAAATATCTGCCAGTCTCAAAGCTCCTGGCACATCTGACCAGGGTGAAATTTCAGCTACAGCCTTTTCAAAGGCTGACAGAAGCCAACGAAGTGCAGTAGGTGGGGTGAGTTGGGAAAACTGAGCAGCAGGAGAATTTAAAGCCCAAGCTTCAGAAGAACAAACAAGTCCAGGACAATAAGGAAGAGGAAGGCAGACTCCTAAAAAAAATAAAATAATAATTAAAATATATATGTATAACATCCCCTCATTGCTTGGTTTAACCATTGGCAACAAAGGGAAGGAAATTGTGTAGAAAGCAAAGAGCCAGGGTGCCTGAAGCAGACCAACTCCTCCCCATCCGTGTTGAGCAACGAGACTAATGTGACTTTTGATGATGGCAAGGTGCTGGAGCACAACCATGCCGTGGCTTCTCTATAGCTCGTGGAGAGGGGAGTGTGTTACACCCTGCTGAAACCTCCCTTTACCACCAGGAGTAGTTCCAAAATTCTATTTGTTCATAATTTTCAAGCCTACAGAGCCTGTAATAAATCACCTTGGCTTCACAGCCTGAACGCTGCAGCTCATTAAGTCAGCAGGAAATGTGCAGCGCGCGGCATTTCCCAGCCCGCTGGTGAACCAGCCAAGCAAACACAAAAAAATGCAAGTCACCTTCTAGAAAACTAATGTTTTATCTCTGAGATCACGTTCGGGCTTATCCTCTGACTGACAGAACAGAGTTTGTCCTTAGGACTCCCAAGACCACTGGCAAATCATCTGCATGTTCTCTTTGCTAATTCACAAAAGATATATTTCATTTTGGTCCCTACCGCTAATATTTGGTCTATGCTGTCCACTACTCATATCTGTTTGGGTGGGATTCCCAAGGTTCTAAGGGCTGTCACTGGGTGTGTAATGGCTCTGTAGACCCAAAGGACTTGAACTCTAATTCTATTTAAAGGATTAAAATGAAGCGAGAAGACTCACACAAAACAAATCCTTTGACTGCCAGCAAGAGAAGTGAAACGTTTCGGATGAAGAGTCTGTAAGAGCTTGAGAAAAATCCACTGGGTTTGAGGTCCACAGCGAGACGAGATTACAGAGGAATTAAGCAGCACTAAAGGTGATTTCCTTTCCAAAAGTCATACTCAAACCCAGAAATACTTTGCACTAACGTATCGCCCTTTGTGAGCACCCTGAAAGATTTAAAACAGTCCAAGTAAACCAACAGAATTAGTCAAAAATAATGATTTCTGTCCAAAACTCTTCTGCAGGGGACACAGTGACCCAGGAACACAAAGAGAAGTCAGAAGTCGTGCATAAAGTCTGAAATCACATTAACAGTCAGCATCTAACAAGGCTTCCCCTAAATGTTGCACACACTCAAGACTTCGTGCTCCTTTGGGCATGATCTCCAGACCTACAGCCCTTTATCTGTTGAAATGCTGCAAAAAACACTTCTCAAAGCCAACTGATTTCGTGTCCTTGACGGTCTTCTACTTTGGTAAGCAATATTCCCTCAAATTTTGAAACACAGAGAAAAGCATCTACCTGTCAAACTAGATGATCCCAAGAAACAAGGATAAAATTTGGGGACAGCTAAAGAAATGAGAATCCAAACTTTTCATACTAGAAACCCAAGTCTTTCACAACCAGCAGGTTTCTTGAAGACGTCTTAAGCTGATATTTTCTGGGTGCAACCTGTACAAATTTCCACCCAGATTTAAGACTGTAGGACTGCTTAGGTGTGCTCAGGTCCTGAGTGTGGCACAGCTACTTATCCCCCTTCCTTGCTCAGGTGGAAAGAGGCTTGGGTTAATCTTCTGCCTTGCAACACCCTCGTCTTATCTTCAGTGCCTGTCCCGTCATGGCACTACCAAAATAAGTGGTGATAGTGGAACTCGCTAAGGGAGCGAGTTGTACTAAATTAGTCTGAAGGCTCATGTCTCAATGGGGAAAAATAAAGTTTTAATGCAATTTTAAGATGAAGCAAGATCAGGCTTTTTCATCACATCTTATATTCTCAATTTCAGCTCTTGGAAAAACAGGGGCTACTTCACCAAGTACTCTGTCTTAAGAGGAAAAAAAACCAAAAAAACAACCCACTTTTGTTTGAAGTTTTTAGGGATGGAACAGTTTGTCTTCTGAATTATTTCTGGCAGAGAAGCCATTCCTGGTATTAGGCCAAGTACAAACAGACCGATAGACAAACAAAACCCCGACAAGACTTTAAGGACCTGCACACTTAGGCTTAATAAATAGCTGCATTGCTCCAGTAAATCTAGGTTATCGCTGTAGTTCTAATTGTACCAAGTATCTCCTAAACATCATTTATCTTCTAACACTATCCTTTGCAAAAAAAAAAAAAAAAAGAAAGAAAAAAAAGAAGAAAATCACACTGCACAATAAAAACAAGAACAACTCCCTGTGGTTAAGTGTCAGAGGAGATGACAGCTCAGGCCCAGCAAACCAAGCTCAACTCTGCAAACTCCAGATGTTGAAAAAGCCCAAGGAGGAACGTTCAGCTGAAATGCAAAACACAACTGCAACCACCATCTGATTGACCATGGACTCAGCAGAAACATGACAAGAAGGTGTCTGTTCCTGAGATCGCCGGACCTTGGATGAGGATGAGGATGGCTGAGCTAAAATCTCCAACATCAAGTCACTCAAGACACAGCTGGAACAAAACTCCTCTCCAGTGTCCGGGCCACTGTAAGCTCAGAAGCGGAGAGTCCACTAAACCTGCAACTCAGGTGGCTACCAAGACTCCAGAATGCAAAAGCCAGATGTTTCCTGGGGAAGAGAGA
The DNA here is from genome assembly GCA_026546715.1 of Gallinago undulata. Taxonomy (NCBI): domain Eukaryota; kingdom Metazoa; phylum Chordata; class Aves; order Charadriiformes; family Scolopacidae; genus Gallinago; species Gallinago undulata. The sequence goes on from JAOTQQ010000048.1 coordinate 74,826, forward strand.
CCAGAAGTATCAATGCAGCTTTGGTTCTCTTGGGTAGGGCTTTACTGGGAGTATGCCACCAACGTTGGATCTCAAACTTGCAGCGTGATGTCATGCAAACCATGTTTTTCTTGCATTGACAAAGAGACCATCCCTCTGCTGAGCGACACTTGAGTGTCCTCAGTTCTGAGAGTGTCAAATATTTAATATCACGCTGCTGAAGGTGAGATGAATTATCTAAATACCATAATGGATTAATGATCCTGGAAGCAGAGGGTAGTTCAAAGGCCAAAAGGGGACAGATAGACACTCTCTTATCATTCTGTTTAGAGAAGCATCCAAATCACATCTTTGACCAAGGCAAAGAAAACATGCACTAAAGCAGAGAGGTCACAATTTGCAATTCATGCTGTATAATTACTGTGGCTGAAGAGGGCAAAGCGACAGTCCGGGAGCACATGGAGGGTGCTACAGCTGAAGGACGCTCGTTAAACGGGAAGAGAAGGGCATGACGCTGTAGGGCTGTACATGCCAAACGAGCATGACAAACCCACACTCATCAGGGGAGTCCACACCACAAGGAACCCCCATGTGACCTTTCAAGAAGCCCTGGGGGCTGTTCAGTTATTCTTCTGTGGTGCAAAAGTGAGCCCTCAGCTTATGGCCAGGTGCTAATTTTGGATTGCCAGCACTGCTTTAGCACATGGAAAGCACTACCCAGGCTACAGTCCTCTGAAATGATGGGAGAGGCCTCATTAAGGGCCCTTTAGCAAGTTCTCCTGCTCTCACATAAATGATTATATCACCTTGAGAAGTGTTAATGAAACCCTTGAAGTAAAATTCCTCTGTCCTCCCAGGTGGAGAAAACGGTGCATCACGTAAAGCTAAGTCCTTTCTCTTTATCATTTAAGGACTGTCAGTTTACCCAACAACCTGTGACAATGACAAATGAGAGCCATCTAAGTTCTTGACCATCGCTCTCTCCCCTGTGGTACCCGACGAAGCCTGCACTGAGGTGCCAAGGTAAAACCAAGGTCTCCTCCAAGCCCACATCTGCGTGACAAGAGCCACCTACTGGGGTTAAAAGGGCTGTCTCAAAAATGGAGAGGCTGCACTGTTTTGATAAACATCATAAATCTTGCGAGCTTCCTCTGAAAAAACATGATGACAAACTGGTGCATCATCTGGCTGTCTCTCAACACATCCCTGCCGGGCGTCACGGTTTATCCTTGTTCTGCAGAACCCCCAGATCTCTCTGAAGCCGGTGTCAAACCAGCCCATCCTAAGCAAGAAAGTGAATCGGGAGACAATTCGGGCAGCTGCCAAGCGTACAAGATGTGCATCGAGGCGAGTTTGGGCTCTCGCCATATGTGTCAGCACCAGCAATCACAGCATCCCTCCATGTGAAACGGAGAAGTTCTGCGACAAAGGAAAAGTCATTGAGCCAGAGAAAAGTGAAAAAATATACCTATGGAAGTGAATACTCCCACGTGACATCCATTTCTGGAGCACGGTAGGAGATACCATTCCAGCTGGAATGACAACATGGAAGGTCATCTCAGTCTGAATTCCCAACAAACCCACTGAATGCTACCAGCAATTCTACCCCCATTCAGCCCCAAAACACCTGCTTTTCTCATCTCTCTTCACCATCTGTGTGGATGAGTAATGTCCCATTATTGAATGACGATACAGTTTCTAGCACACAGAAGAAATCAATACTTTTTTTTTCTGCCTTATTTACTTTTTCCCATTCCAACCAAGGCTGGATTTGAGGTTATTTAATAGATTGAATGTTTTCTTTACAAATTTCAAATTTTTACATTTTAGAGAAACGTGGAATGAATTTAACACAAATCTCAAAGCACAATCCAAAAGGAAAATTTTTTTAAAAAAAGACAAAAAGCTGCTGGGGAATGACTGCTCAGTTTGCGACTTCTGGCAATGTTTTACTTTTCATTCCGAAAAATCAAAGGGAAGGGTACGCCACGCAGAGGTGCCATAATCCAAAACACTCTTGCCTTTACAAGAACACGAGCTTTTTAATCTGAATTACATTCCTAGTAGGTTATTTAAACTGCACTTAATCCTCGTGTGACCACTTTTAATCCCAATTTAAGTGGCTGCAAATCAGGATTAGCCAACTCCACTCGTCTACAATGACTGAACGCGTTTTAATTCTGAACAAAATCATCCACTTGGGGATTTATTTCGCCTTAACTCCCTCAAAGTTAAAGCCAATTAGTTAATGCCACAAAGCTGTTGGCTTAAGAAGAGAAAACTATATGACCAAGGAAAACATCTAACCTCTGTGGGAATTGCTGCGATTTCCCCAGCTGGGAGAGATAATGTTGTAAAAGCATCAAGAGAAGCAGCTCTGCCTTTCCACCCCAGCTTTGTCAACCCCTTTGTGTCAACGCTACCAGTAAATTCCAAATTCCTGGTGCATGAACCCAGTTGAGACCTTTGTTCCCATCTACCCCATTGAAATCCTGAACATTCCCATTCTCCGGTCCCTGCGTGCCCATTGACTCCGCTCAGTCTTTCCCCAACCACCAGAGAACTCCCTGAAAAAAACCTGCATTGTGTTTTCTTATGTGACTGCACACACCTGGAGAAACCACACACCCAGTAAGAAAGGACAAGTCTAAGGACAGGATGCTCGTTAACATCGTCCTTCTGACAGGAGGGAAGGAAGAAAGGCCGGGAGACATGACAGCCCAAGTTCCAGCTCTATCATCCATCCCGGTGTTTTGGAAACTCATGATGGTCCTTATCCATCCTTTATTTTAAAACGTCTGCTGCAAGGAGAGGCTGAGAGAAGAGAAAGCTCCAGGGAGACCCTAGAGCCCCTTCTAGTCCCTAAAGGAGCTCCAGGAAAGCTGGAGAGGGACTTTTTTAGCTGGGCCTGTTGTGATAGGACAAGGGGTAATGGCTTTAAGCCAAAAGAGGGAAGATCTAGACTAGATGAGGAAGAAATTTTTCTTTATAAGGATGGCGAGACCCTGCCCCAGGTTGCCCAGAGAGGTGGTGGATGCCCCATCACTCAAAACATTCCAGGCCAAGTTGGACAAGGCTCAGAGCAACCTGGTCTCATTGAAGATGTCCCTGCCCATGGCAGAGGGGTTGACCTAGGTGACCTTTAAAGGTCCCTTCCAACCCAAACCATTCTCTGAAAATCTCTCCCAAGGCAAGGTTTTGCTTACAAACAAATTCCAGCTCGTGCCAAGCTTCGTTAAGTCTCTGCAATTTATGACAGTCTCCTTGATGATTTATTCCTCCCCCCCCTTAGAATTCATCCTGCTTCAAAGGTTAACGAACTCCTTGACAGAATACTCCCAGTGCTGAACTTTTGCAGCAAAAGCCACACAAATGCCATTAGAAAACATATTGGAAAGGGAAAAAAAAAAACAAAACAACCACAACACAAAACAAAAAAGGGGAGGGGGAGGGATTTAAAATGGGAAAAAAAAAAAAAGGAAAAAAAAATGTGAATCCCTGAAATTCCCTCAGACATATTTCTGAGGAATGCAGATGCAAGCTAGAAGCACACGGTATAAACATATATTCTGCAAGCTTTTAATAATAATACAATAAACATGTAAAACCCCCTGCTTTGACAGTCTCTTTTTCAGGAGGATTTGATAAATTGGTGTTTTATAGGCACAATTTTAAAGGTTCATTTTAACACCATCTAAAAGGCAGCAACTATTGTATTACATGGCAGTCACTGGTGAATCAGCTTTTGTAAAAACCTTTGCAAACAGCTGAAAAGAAGGAAAATGAGATAGAGAAATAATGACTATTATACACACAAGAAAGCAACTTTAAAAGATGCAGCATATATCAGGAAAGGCATTACCATCTTCTTGTTAAAATCAAATATGCTTTGAGATGCAGAAAAGTCTTTTTTTTTTTTTTCCAAAAGCACCCAGACAAAGGCAAATAGCTCCCGATAGACCATAGGCCACAGAGAAAATGTGAATGTAAAAGCAGACCTGAAAGTCTGGGCATGATCTTATCTCAGAGCATTTTAGGGAAGGATTATATTCCAGTGAGTAAAAAGTAATGAAGACTGTGACACTGAGATTTACCGTACCAGAGCAGAAGCTTCTTGATACCCCAAGGGTGGCCGCGTCTGACTGAATTAGCTGCATTTCAACAGCCAGAATCCTCTTGAACTGACCTTATTCTCAAAGTGACAATCTTCTCCAGACTGTAGCTGGTGAGCCTCGTACCGAGCCAAAAAAAATATTTTTTTTAAAAAAAAAGCAAAATTGTGCCGCCTTTTGAGCGGGTTTGGACTTGTGTGTGGCATCAGTGGGGCTGCACCAACAATGCAGAACGGTCCCCATTGAATTTCTTTGGTCTTAGCATGGCCTTGGTGCTCTTGTCTTTCCCATGTGCTCCTTGTGAAATTGAGTTTCCGCTGAGCGTCCATAGTCCTTGCTGGATCCCAAGCGATGCAGCATCTTCCACTTTTCTGGCTTTCAGGAGATCTCATCAGCAAACCCAAAGAGCTGAAGTGGTTTTTTCACAGTTCCTGGGAACACCAAGGAAGCAGCGGACCATGCCATGGCTTCTTCAAGCCTTGACCCCACCAGACCAGGCAAAGAGAAGCCGTCTCCAAGCCCACACCTCCACCACTGGCACTCATGGATGGCTGGTTCACTCCACAGAGCTGTAAATGAATGAATTCCTCCTACATCAGCTTTGCCTGAAGACAAATCAACCCCAGAGAGCAAATCTGGTTTCTGTGTAATTAATAGACTCCATGAACCATCACTCACGGTGTCCATGGGCTGTCCAAATTCCGTAGAGGCGGAATTACCTGCAGGCACCTCTCCAATACCGTGGCGTGAAGAGATGGAGGCTGAAAACATTTAAGTGCATTTTGATAAACACTCTGGCCTCTTCCCTGAGTGCTGACACGTCTGGGCTTAATAGTGTCATCGCCTTAATAGCGTTTTGGACTTATTTCTCACCCAGGCAAAAGAAGAGGGAGAAGAGGTGCCTCAGCAGCTCACGATCTGCCAGCCCAGATGTGCCTCGTTGGTTCCTTCTCCACGGCTCTGCTACCAAACCCCACCATTTTTCGAAGCATTCCTGCAGAAAACCAGACAGCCCCGAAATCCTCGGGTCTGACACGTAGGACTGACGCCCGGAGCTTCCCGGGGGAGGGGTACATTAGTTTGGAAAACACTACTCTACCGAGTGTATCTCCTCTGGAGATGTCCTTGCAGGCTCCAGGGACAGAGGCGATTTCCTGCTAAACATGCAAAAAAGGGTCCATCCAGCAGGCGCAAAGAAGCCACGAGACCCACAGCTCTCATGAGGGAAACATGTATTCATGTAAAATGAATTATTATTTTCCCAGCTACGTACTGTACAGCCACAGGAAAAGCCACTTTAACTCTCTCCATCTCCATCTGCCCTTCTCCACACAACACCCACACGAGCTATTTGCATACTGATTGCATATTTATATACCACACCTCGGTGGGATGCTCCATGTGCCACCACCATACGTGGCCTTTTGGTCTCCAAGCCCGCACATTCCTTGTGTGCGACACCAGACCCACCCCCTGCCCCCCAAAAAACCACAGTAGAGACATCGCAGAAGGAATATTACCCACTTTCCCCCCAGAGTGCAAAATATTTAATGTATCTGGCTGTAAACTGACCACATCTGCTGATGCCCGTTACTCCCTCCCACGGTGCGCGATCGGGCCGTACAATCTGTCAGCTCTACATTTAATTGGGTCCCTGACCGCGTGGTCCAAGAGCCGCTTACCTTTCCATATCTAATTTTGCTGAGGAAACAAAATGTTGCGATGTCTCATTTGCTATAATCTATTTTCACAGACAGCAGAATAAACACAGGAAATCATTTAAAGACGTCGCACGGTCTGATGGCAGCCACAAGAGCCTTCTCTGGAAATTCAGCGTCATCCCCTTCATTTAACCTTGCGGCGGCAACAGAGGTCATTCCCGAATCAGAGAATGGTTTGGGTTGGAAGAGACCTTAAATATCATCTGATTCCACCCCCCCTGCCCTGGGCAGGGACATCTCCCACCACACCAGGTTGCTCCAAGCCACCTCCAACCTGGCCTTGAACCCCTCCAGGGGTGGGGCAGCCACAACTAGTTGAACTTCATGAAGTTCACATGGGGCTCAAGGTCCACCTGTCCAGGTCCCTCAGGATGGCATCCCTTCCCTCCAGTGTGTCACCGTGCCACACAGCTTGGCGTCATCAGCAAACTGACTGAGGGTGTCCTCGGTCCCACCATCCACACCACCGACAAAGATGTTGAACAACACCAGTCCCAGTACAGACCCCTGGGGAACATCACTTGTCACTGGTTGCCCCTTGCACACGGAGCCGTTGACCACAACTCTGAGCGTGGCCATCCAGCCAGTTCCTTATCCATCAATAAAGCGGCCAAGGATCCACCAATATGCCCTCAAACACTCCCAGTCTGGATCAGCACCACCACTGGTCTGGCCCATGTGGTTTGCCCTAGTACGTCCATGAAGCATCCCAGGCAGCAAAGCACGGATACTCTGAGGTCTCCAGATGAACTAATGAAGCTTGGAAGGTCCACTTTGACACCCTGTAGGCAACATTATGTTCTTCTAGCATTTCGACAAGCGTAGAAGCCACCCAGGTCCCAAACAAGTTTGAAAGGTCTTATATGCCCACCTGCAGGAATCTCACATAGTCACCACACAAAGACCACCACACCAATGACTTCAACGCCTTCCTTCTGGTACCATCAACTCGGAAACAGCAGGTCACATAATTCCCACTTTTCCAGCACTTGCTGGAGCAGAGAGACTTTTCCAAAGAAAAGGCAATGCAAGCAGATTTTAATTTTAATTTATATTTATGCAAGCAGATTTTAATTTATAATTCCTTATAAACTGGGACGGGAAGGTTTGAGTGGGAGCAGCATCTCCTGCAAGACCTCAGCTCCTTCACCAGCTCCAGCAGCTCTGGCAGAGCACAGGATTAGAGAAGTCCAAACGGTCTCCAAGGAAGCTGGAGAACATCTACTGTGGTCCCAGAGCTGGAATTCACTGAAGTGCAGACGCATTAGCCCAGCTCTGAGTCCAAAGTTAATTAATTCTGGCTCCATCAAGGCTGCTTCACCCCCAGCAACACGCTGACACAGCTCAACTTGGCTTCAAACTGATTTTGAGGTTTATGAAGTGGAACCAGATCTGGAGTGGCTTTACTAGTTTCAGGGAGTAGGTGATCTGGTAAGCGTAGCTCATACCTCCTCAAAAAATAACGACTACATGGCTGGAGATGGGCAGCTTCCAGGACCTGCTGGGGAAAGACACAGCCAGAGCTGGAAAGTTAAGCAGCTTATGTAGAGCAGCTGCAGAGATAGCTCACAAAAAAAATATTAAAAATTAAAAAAAACCCTAGAACCAAACAAAAAACCACCCCACAAACAAACAGGGAAAAAAACAAAACACCAAACCAAGTCAAAAACCACCAAAACCCAACCCCAAACCCACCACACACACAACCACATCCTCACAAAGACAGACAAAAAAAAATATTAAAAAAAAAGAAAAAAGGGACAAGTTCCCCCCAAAAACCCAACCCTTCTCCCAAACCCAGCGCAATAAGGACTGCAGTTTTCACTCCTCAGGGCCCACCTGCGTTTTAATGCCAAAACTTCAAATAGACCAAGCCACTGATTTTTGCAGATATTCCCCACAGGCCCTTTCCCTCCACCTCCTGCATCCAGGCTCCTGCTGTTCCCATCCTCATCCAAGTAAATCTCTGATTCTGAGTTCTCTCTGACCCGAGGCCACTCGCCATCATCTCTAGCTCATTTTTAGGGATTTTTATCTTGCTGCAAAACACTAACCAAGGCGACTTGTTAAGCAATATGGAACATCCTGGCAGAGAAAGGTGGCATATAAGTAACGTATATAACATATGTGGCATAAAAGCAGATTTCATTTCTAATTAAGTGCAGGAGGAGGAACAGGACCATTAAATGCCATTTGAACAATTCACGGTGCCTCCGTTTTTCTGCATCCTCCACTTTTCTGCCCATCTCAGCCAAACATTTGTCTGAAATCTCCGAGTTTGCCAAAGAACTCCCTGTCAGCGCTCCTAACGCTGCTAATTAGTAAGGTGTGGGTGCTAAATTGGAAGTTCAGGAGAAGAAATGATGAAATTAACCAACAGGAATGAGTTCAGAAACTGCATGCAGCCCAGCGCTCTTATAAAAATATTCCTAGAAGAGGCATTTCGTTTCAGAGAAAAGCGAGTGAGCTGGCTAAGCATCGATCTTCTGTTATATTAATATGGGAAAAACACCCAGTTTCATTTGATTTTCTCATTCTGGCTCCTTTAATAGCACTACTGATTTCCTCTGCTTGGGTATGATTAGTCAGGGGGGTTGGGGAACCCCCTCTTTTTCTCTGATGGAACATAATTTGCAATTCAGAGCTTAGTTATGGTGACTCAAGGAAGAATGCTTTCACAAAAAAAAAAAAAAAAGAGAGGGAGAAAACTGGAGGAAAAATACAAATTTAAGTCTTCCAAATGAGAATGAATTAAACCTCCACAAGGGCCACAAGCTGCAAGTGGAGGGGACTCTTCAAGGTATCTTGAAATAGGAGCGGTGGCATGAAGAGCCGAGGCCTTGCCAAACCTTTTCTTTCTGAAAAATTATATTTTTTTTTCTTTGTAATGTTTTTTTCCCTTAATACAAGTAATTTCTGGGCAACACAACCAGCTTAGCAACCCTCTAACAGAGGTCCAGAAAAAAGAAAAACAAAAAAAAGTAAAATTCAACAAATCACATGCTGCTGCTATCAGTCATCCTAAAATATAACTAAAGGAAAAATATTTCAAGGGTAAAACTTGACCTAAAGACAAACACTGAGATGTGTGCTGTAGTAACCTGAGTGTTTGATGAGGCATTAAGTCAAAAATTAGTATTTTGGAACGGGCAGAAAAGCTCCAAATATTTACGCCTGGTAGGACTGAGCTGCTGGGCCACACTTGGCTCATGGCCATCCATAAGCGAGAAAACGGGCAAGTTTTGGAAGGTTTAATTCAAAAAGGTGAAGCAAGTAAGAGCCAAAAGGTAAAGAAGCTGCAAGAAAAGACAACAGCTTTCCCAGTGTTGGGGAGCAGCCACAGCCAAAGGTCCTTCTCCTCCACATCCTGGCCAACAACGGGTCAAGACCATGGTCAAAAGACCTCTTCTGCACAAGGCAGAAGCAGCCCCGATCTCCTTTTTCTTCACATTCTTTTGGTGAATAAAAGCCAATTCATTCTGGCACAGAAATCCCAGGGAAAACGCTGTGCTGTTACTCATTCTCATGCAAATATCCCTGGGAAATATAAAACCAGGGGGAAGCCGTGTACATACACATCCAGCCCTAGGGCATCCAGCTATTCAAGGGAATTCAAAGGATTAAGGAGCTGTGTTTTAGGAGGAAACACTGGGCCTAAAAAAAAAATAACATTTAGTTGCTCATTGGTGCTCAGCCTGATAAGAAAATATCCACAAATTCAACCTCTATACCCATCTTCATGAAATTCCCCTTAAATCAGGATAATTAAGCCTCACAAGACCACACCTTTGATTAAAAAAACAACCATATAAACAGCAACCCCCCCCAAAATCCACCACAAACAACCCCAAACCAATCATATGAAACTAAGAACACACTTTTGGGGCTTAAAATACCCAAGAAAAGCAGCACTAAGCAGGCACAGACACAGACAGCTTAACGCTCATGACCTGGTTTAGAATCGCTTACGTGTATTGCATTTCTCAACCGAAAAATAAGAAGAGAAATGTGCCATCACAGCAAAAATCTGTAGCTCTGTAATAATCTCAGAGTGCCACACAGAGTGCTCTAGGATTTCTCTCCATTGCTGACAGCAAAAATAATCCTGGGGAACAACTCATCATCTGATCTCAGGTGAATTAAGAGGCTGTAATTTCAGACACAGAAATGGCTCCTAAATTACAGGGAGAGAAGGATGAGCTGTTAAAAAAAAAAAACAAAAAAACAAAGGAAGAAAAGCTAAATAATCTGAATTCTTTTGTAAGTGCTAAGAGGGTCCGTTCACATTCAAAACTCCCGTGCACCTGGTCAGTTTGGAGGGACAAGTCCAGAAAACGTGTCCACCTTGTCCTCCATACACTTAGAACGCATTTCATGGGAAAGGAGGAGCGAGCTACGCTCTTCCATGTTGCCCAGTGATTTTATACAGTTGACATCAAAGACTGAAAGCATTTGTAACTCGCTTTGCATGAAGAAAGCATGAATCTTGGCATTTCACGCAGATATCAACCCTCAAGCAAGTTTCTCTCAGCATTGAAAAAATACACCTACCAAAAAAACCCAACCAAACCCAAATAACTTCCTCTTAAATTCCAGCTCTGGTTTAACGAATCATTAGAAGCTACGAAAATAATCGACCTCTGGTAGATGGAACAACGTTCCTCAAGGCAGCATTACCCCATCAAAGGGATCGGGGTAGCGTGGAGACACTGTTCATCCTACCCACCTCATTTTTCAGTTTAAAAACAGAAAGAAGTGGAAATTACATTGCTCCAAGAACCCTTGTCTACTAAGAAAATAGTGTCCCTGATGTGCCATCGGGTGAACAAGGACCACTCTGAGAGCCTTTGCCGTTCTGAGCATGTTCAGCACGAAGGAACCCGTGCTCTCTTCACCTTGAAAAGAAGGGGGAGAAGGGGGTTTGTGGGTATTTTCGCCTCAGGAGCAGCTGAGCAGGACAGACGGCAGCTCCAAGCACGGCTATTTCCAAATCGGTGAGAATGTCACCCGGAGAACCCGTGCCAGGAACCGTGCGTGGTTCCAGCTGGAAATGAAGAGTGATTCTGCACCTCCCATCTCTCGTGGTGGAGAAGTGGAGGGAGAAGAATGAATCAGGTTCAATTCCAGCAGCAAGTCGAAATAGATCAGTGTTTTAAAACCACAAAGAAAAGGAAATATGTGGTCGCTTGACCCTGCTGTCTTTCACAGCAAAGAAACACCTGGGAGGCCTTGCCAGAGGGAACTTGCTGCCCTTTAGCTGCTCAAATTCGCAGGTCTCCAAGGATGCTCAGCTGCTTTGCAACCACCTCGGACCTCCTGCCAGGTGACCCTGGCCTCTCCTTGAGGGCCTTCTCCCAGAAAACAACCTTTGTTACTTCCAGGCACAACAGGACTCGCAGGAGGGTAGCGGTTGGTGTCAAATGCTGTTTTCTCAACTGTTTTTTTCAGGTTTAACCAATACACAGGGCAGGGCTTACGCTCATAACAAGTGTAGTTTTAATTACACCCACACGCTCCCCCTGATAGACATCTGAAGGACCTGAACCAGCTTTCCAGCAGGAATCAGTAGCTGTGATTGGGGCAGTCCCCGCTCCAGCCGGTGCCATGCTTGGGGACACCCTTTGTCACACCAGGTTGAACTTCTGATCATGTAGTTACATGACCTCCTTGACTCCAGACTTGGCTTGCAACCAGCACAGACAGGCAAACACACCACAAAAGCAATGTTTCCCATCATTATTTATTATGCAGAATTATAAAAGCCTTAACACAGGGCACACCAAGAAAACACCACTGTTTTAATGGCTGTGACACACCGTGAATCCACTGAATAACTGAAGCTGGAATGGGACCTCCAAAGCTCACCCAGTCCTTACCCCACATCTTGCTTCTCTCCAGCTTCAGTTGTGACCTGAAGTGACAGGCTGATAGGCTAAGTCTGAACCACTTCCAAAGACAGAAAAATGAGAAAGAAGCTCTTTTCTGAACATGAAAGTCATCTGGCAAAATAATCTAAGCCAGCAACACAAACAGAGTTTTCAGCACAACATGGGATGTCTTCTTCCAACATGAAAGGCAGGCTGCACCTCCCAGCTCAACCTGGTGTCTACAGAGAGACACCATAGGAGTAGGCTGCCCAGGGAAGGGGTTGAGTCCCCATCCCTGTTTAGATGTGGTGGTGGTGGATACGGTGTAGGTGAGAACTTTGTAGAGTAGAGTTGATGGCTGGACTCGATGATCACAAGGGTATTTTCCAACCTGAATGATTCTATGAGAGCCAAAGCAGAAGCTACACCACCATTTTCCTGGGACAGACAGAAGGTGGTTTCCAGGCACCAGGAACAGAAAGACACCGATTCCCACAGAAACGTTCCTGATCGGTGCATTTCGAGACACACGTCTCTGTGCCAACACCCGTTCCAGTTACTGTTTGTCTGCTGGGGTGAGCAGATTTGCCTGCGCTTGAAATCAAGTTGCTGACTTTGCTAAATTGGACCCCCAGAAGATATTTTCCAATCAATACCCATTATTTTCATCACAGCCAGGGCTCCCAGCATCCATCCCAGAAAATAGACAGACAAATACAACTCCAAAATACAAAGCACTTCCATCTAAGAGTTGATTCCACCTCATGGTGGACACAAAAAAAACCACCCCCAACCCATCAGCAAAGTGGGCACAAGCTATTAACTCTTTTAGTACAGCACTTTAAAAAAATTTCTTGTTTTTTAAGCTTCCTGTCTTTCTCCCTCCCACCTCCGATCACTTCTACTCCTCCCCAGGACTCCAGAACTTCCCAACTCGTGAAGTTCAAAGGCAAGCAGTGGTCAATGTTACCTGCGCTCTTGAAAGACCAGCCCAGCAAGAAATGTCCAACTTGTGATGGGCACAAGTACCACAACCTGCTCTGAGATTGCCAAGATTTTGGGATCACTAAGGAGAGGCACGATGTCACATACAATCGTTTCAATAGACTTAAAGATGCGAGTCACACAGAGGTACCACAAAACACTTCTAGATACCACGTAAAGGGGATGGTTGCAAGCGCCTCCGACAATAACAAGCTGCCAACATTGGGCAAGACTAAAGTTTAATGAAAACTTCCCACTTTTATATTGCAAAGCCTGGCTGGAACCAGTTGGGAGTCACAGAGCATCCATAAGAATATTAATAATTAATAATTCAGCTTTGAATAAGAAAAACAAAAGCACGAACAGCAGCGAATGGACAAGAGATTTGGTCTTTGCAGGATTGCACCCGGTGCACGCAACGGGGCTCGGCAGAGGTTCAGTGATCCTTGAAATGTGTGTGGAAGTGAGATTGTTACTCATTAGAAAAGAATACGCACATATTTCAAAGACACTCTGCTTCAAGGTGAACTCCTGTCATGTTGGGGTTAAGTGTTGCCAGTTTTCCCAGACTAATTGCTCTTCTAGAAAAGGAAACAGAGCTTAGCATTGAATCAGAGACATGGAGACTCTCTTTCTTACAAAAAAAAATAAATATATCTTTAAGGATCAGCACAGTTTTCTTCTCTTTTGAGATTGCAAAGAATTTGCCTTTGTCCACTATTTCCCACCGCAGCAAAACTCCCTCTATTCAACCCACAGGAATGTTTTCCCCGTTACACAGGTGAGAAATCTTTCATACAGATAACAATGATTTCCCACCCCTCTATTTAAAATAAATTCAGTGAGAAACATCTGCTGTGCATCCATGCTCTCTGCCCTGGGCAACCTGGGAGCAGGCTAGCAACCAATACTTGGGAGGGAAAAAAATTTAAAAATAGCAACTTTGGACCACTGCACTCCAAGGAAAGAAGTTCATCTTGCAGACCTCTTCCAAAAACCTGATTTTTACCCATCCCATGGGACAACCAACACATAAACCCATCCTAGTCAACCACAAAAGCAAGAGCAACAAGTAGGAAACCAGTTGCAGCCAAATGGAGTTCAAGCAGCAAATAAAATACTACTTGGCCCACACTGGGAAGTTCATCATCATTTTGACCATGACCATCGTTACCTAAAACCCTCCTGTGAAGGGGACCAGGGATGAGTTGAGGCACGAACACATGGTCTCATTATCTGCAGATGCAATAGGAAGGACTTATCTTTTGTCCATCCATCTCCTACATCATCCAAAGACCCAACAAGGAGTCCACCTGGAAAGCCACATCCATCACCTGAGTCTCCTTGCAGTGTCCCAAGCTGGGGTGCACAGAAATTACTGAGGGGAAAAATAGCATTTTTTAAAAATCATTTAATACCTAATTAATTCAGACAAATTATATGTGGGTTTTTTTTTTTATCAAGGAAGGAGTAACCTGATCAGCCTGATTGTGCTGATGGGCCAAGCAGCTGTCACCACGGCATTTCATTGACAGTCTGTAGGAAAAACTCACTCCAAACGCCCACCACCAGAACTGGTGAGTAGAGCTGGTTGACAAAGAGGGGACAAGCTTGAAATTCCCTGCCTGATTTTTGAGTCTTCAAATGAAAGAGAAATTTTTGCAAGAAAGATCAAAAAAAAAAAAACCAAAAATAGAAATAAATAAAATCCAGGAGTGAGGACAGGGTAATTTTCAGTAAATTCCGTTTTGGAAAAAAAAAAAAAAGTAACAGAAGTCTGCAATTTTTTTGCTTCACCCATACCAGGAGCCTCAGCTATGAAGGACCTTTTTCTCAGAGTGGTAGAGAAGGACTGATTTGGAACAAACTCTCCCTCCAAAGTGAGGGGGGTCACTGGTAGGTGCAACCTCTTCCATTTAAGAGTCGTTTAGATGTGGTGTTGGGGGATATGGTGTAGGGGAGAACTTTGTAAAGTAGGGTTGATGGTTGGACTTGATGATCCCAAGGGTCTTTTCCAACCAAAATGATTCTACGATTTCAAAGCTGAATTTCAGATATCCAAAAAGAACATCTGCTTCGGAGAGAAACTAAAACCTTCCATCACCAGTAAGGCCAAGACATGATGTGACATGAGAATGGCCCATGCTTATTTGGGAGCACATTTTTGAGAAGTAGCCCACCCTATTTGTGTCCCTACCAGGAACCATAGAACCTGCTCTCCCCAAGCAGAAAGTTCTGCTCTTGAGGCCAACAGGAGGGCTGATGACATTGTTTCTTCCAGGAGCCAACATCAACTACACTTCAGGCTGCAAAATCAATAATTTAGCCTTCAAACAAGCTGCCACAGAAAGTTCTTGGCACCCGTAGCACAGCACCCATGGAGACCTCTGTCTTGCAGCCACCCAGGCCCTTTGTTGGGTCTACAGGACTATTTGGCACCATGGGACACGCTGGAACCTCTCCCTTGCTCTGCAGACCAGGATGGTGGATCTCTCTCTGAAGAGCAGTCCTCCACCCTTGTCAGCAGCAACAAGATCAATGCAGAACCTTTTTGGTGGAATTTTCTGGCAGCAGGGGAGGGGAGATGATCATAATAGTCCTTTTTCTAACCTAACAGTTTCCTCTCCCAATGAGCCCGTATTAAAACACTTCATTTGGAGCAAAACCAAAAAGTTCATGGTGCATGACCGTGACCTACAAACTGGAAGCCCAAACATTGCGTGCCAACCTGCTGGCAGGAATCCCTTCCTAATGACGCCCATAACTCACCATTAAGCTCACGCCCGCCAGCTCTAAGTAGGACATGACCTCCCATGGCAACAAGGAGCATCCTAAACACCCTGCTCATTGCTGACAGAAGATGTTGAACAAAAACATTGGCGACCACAGCTACAGGAGCATGGGACTTTCCCCAGCAGTTCCCTGCTCTGCTACAAGCATTAGGTTATTACAATCACAGAATGGGTTGGAAGAGACCATCCAGTCCCCACCTCCTGCCCTGGGCAGGGACACCTCCCACCAGAACAGGTTGCTCCAAGCCCCCTCCAACCTGCCCTTGAACCCCTCCAGGGATGGGGCAGCCACAGCTTCTCGGGGCAACC
>JAOTQQ010000048.1:103990-117646 GCA_026546715.1 Gallinago undulata
TTTATGTGGTTGGACTCGATGATCTCAAAGGTCCCTTCCAACCACTAAGATTCTGTGATTCTGTGATTCTGTGATCTGTAGGGTCTGGTTTGTTTGCTCCCGTCGCTTGATTGCAAAGGCTTTTGCCACATAACCAGCATCAAGATAATGGCCATGATTCCCAGAAGACGGGAGGATCCGAAAGCGTCTGACTTGATTTCTTAGTGCTATTAAGTTGCATTGAATTAATCATCTCCCTCAGTTTAATTTGTTGAGCTGTATATGCAAGCACAACCATGTTTGGTTTTTTATCATGACCCTACCACCCAACGTGTTTTAATATCGCAGAAGCAAAACGAGCCGAAAGGAACACAGATATTGGAGGTGAAGCCCCCAGTAAGTCTGTTAATGAAATACTCTTCTTCGCTTGGGTTCTGGCCTTGTCCTCACTATCCAGGAGAAGGTGTATCTCCACCCGAGGAGATATTGTGCACAGGAACTCTGTATCTTTCTGCACACTTTGTCTTGCTGCGGTCCTTGGTTCCCGCACGACTGCTGAAATAATAGGCTCGCAGCCTATTCCAAACACTTGAAATCCAGAAAGTGGAGATGAAAGAACTCCCCTCGACTCAAACCATTTTTAAAATTTTGCCTGCTATTTGAAAATTGATTTAATTTTCTCCTTTTGCAGTGTCAGGCATGACGTGTTGTGTCTTCGTGCTCTCGTGGTGGTGCCCGTGTAGTTTGTAGGTAACAGAGCAAACATTTGCACCCACGCTGGCAGGGATGTCTCGCTTCCCAGCCAGAACTTTGCTAGTTAACTCTCTTCTAAAGTCATGAAACAATTCAATAGCAGAGTTGACTGAACTTTTTCCTATTAAATTCCAAAAGTGCCCAACCCAGCCGCTTCCACCTGCATGGGTGGCATCAAGATTAATCTTCTGATATTGCTTATAGCCCAGCACACTGCAATGAAGTCTGAACGGGACAAATAATGCTTCTCCGTGTGATGGGACTAAGTTCTCTGACCTTTTGTTATTGAAAGGCAATAACAAGTTGTGGGTTGACCCTGGCCAGCAGCTAAGGTTTTGGGCACTTTTTCCATCAGGTTGAGTTTTTGATTCCCTTGAGAGCCAGCTGGGTTATTTGCTGCTCGTGCTGCTACACGCTGCCTGCTCTGCTTGACTTGACGAGCTACTTGCCTGAATTTCGTACGACGTGTCCTTTGTAATAAAATCATACCTGGTGACTTCAGATTCTCTGTAATAGGAACTGAATTGGTACAGGATCGTGCTGTTCGTGGCTCTTTGCTAACAGCTGTTCCTTAACGTTCATCCGGGATGTTGCTGGCTGTGAGCACACTCCAAAGTACCCGAGCTCTACCACTATTAACAAGTTTCTTTTCCCCAGGCTGTAATAAAGATAGGCAGTAGTGTGTTTACTAGCCACCTCTATGTCCCTAACATCAATATTTAAATTTTCTACCCTCATTAAGTTCTTCTCCAAACCCGAGCGTGTATTGGAGGTGACTTTGGACAGGCGCTCATCGGTGCAAGCCGTGAAAGGGCCTGACATCTCTCCATGCTGTGGTGGCCCCGGAGGACCTGGTAAAAGTTAGTGCATCGTGGCTGGCAGTAAGATTTTTGTTTCAGAGGGAGCAGGGGAAGCAGCAAACACGATGTTTGGGAGTGCTCTTCTGTTGCAGTGAAACATCTGAGAAGTGGAAACTCGTCCTCCCCGGAAGGTGCAATGCAGATGGTTAAGACCAAGTCTTCAAGCATCAGGCTCTGCTGTAGGTGCACAAAAACCCAGGGATTTTAGAAATACACGGGGCTTACTTGCCTCTGTCCCCTCTGCAGAGTGTCTGACTGCAACCAGCATCGGTCAATACAGAAGCCCCTCATTCCCTTTCTGATCCGAGTCTCCGCTTTAAAGCTGGTGGAAGAAGGAGCCTGGGCTCCCGCATGGGCAGCGCCGTTTTGACTGACTCTCACGGGTTTTATTTGCCATATCATGGAGTTTGTCTTGATTATCAGATGCGATGCCCAAAAATAAATTCAGTTGTGCATTGGAATTTTTCTCTAATGCTGCCCTGAAGCGGTCAGGAAGGATTTACAGGCTCATGCATCAACCCTAGAGCAGGCGGAATTGTCTTTAAATGGGATTTTGAAGTGATAATCTTCTCTCTCAATGGAAGCTGGTTTAATTTTTCTTTCAGAAAGCGAGGTTGGAGGCCTGGTGGTGGCATATTGTGGCTTCGGTATTTAAGTAACACTCAGGGAAAGTAATTGCAAAACACGACTTGTGCCAGCGATTCCAATCAAGGCAGCGTTTAAGGTATTAACTGCTGTTAACAATGAACATTGTGCTACCGGTCACGCTCTTAAGAATAATATGCCAGAACAATGGGAGAAACTGTTAATTCAGTCCTGGCTGTTCTTTCTGAACGGGGCAGAAGTTGCTTTAGGAACGAGTTGGTGCAGAGTAGAGGGACGGAGGGTGACCTCCCACGTTCGGGAGAGGGGGGACGGTTCCTGCAGGAAGGAAATAAAATCCTGAGGTGAAAAATCCCGCGTGATATTGAAAAGCTCTGGAGAGGTGGGTTTGCAATTTTTGTCTTACCTGTGACTGGGGCTAGAAGAGAATGCGGACATAAAGATAACTAACTGTTGTGCTCAGAAAAGGTGCTGGACTACAGCTCCAGGGGTTTTGTGTTAATATTTCAAATATCAGATTATTTTCCTACCTGAGAAGTTATATCGAGTGGAATTGCGGGGCCATTTGTTAAGCTTATTTTGCTTTTTTTTTCCTGCTAAATCCATAGTTCCGCTAAGTTCCTTTCCTGGAGACATCTCATCTATTTTATTTATTTTATTTTTTGTCACTTGGTTGTATGTTGTCTCTTGCCCGCTTTTCGTGCTGCCTCAATCATCACCTTTGAATATCACATTTTAACAAAGTGTTGAAAGAATGACTTTAATTATTAAAACAGCTCAAAAACTTGCCACAAATGGAAACAGCAGGCGAGGGGGGGAGACTAAGGAGGGCTTGAAATGCTGTTCAACTAGTTCAATTTCAGGATAGTGTAACGCAATATTATTTAATATTACGGTCTGTCTGTTTGCTGTACAGAGGAGGAAAAAAAAAAAAACAACCCATAGCTTCTTTCCATGAAATACAAAACTGCTTGCTTCTGAGGTAGGTTTTTGGAATTTGTTTGTTTCGGTTTTTTTCCAACATGATCTCAACGCCCAAAACCCAGATAATTTGGGAGCAAACTTTTGAATTCCTTTGAAAATTGGAGGTGGTGGTTCTGGTGTTGAAGCGTGAGGTTTAAGGCTTTAGGGTTTCCCATGAATGTGTGCTGTGCGTCCTCACCTCTTATCACAGGGTCACGTGATAGTTTGGGTGGGAAGGGTCCTTAAAGACCATCCGGTTCCAAGCCCACCAGGTGCCCACCAGGTGTCTGGGGGGACACCTCCCACTAGAACAGGTTGCTCCAAGCCACCTCCAACTTGTCCCTGAACCCCTCCAGGGATGGGGCAGCCACAGCTTCTCGGGGCAACCTGGGCCAGGCTTTCACCACCCTCAGAGTGGAAAATTTCTTCCCAGTATCTCATCTCAGTCTTCCCTCTTTTAGTGTAAAACTGTTCCCCATCACCCCATTGTACTCCTGCCTGATGAAGAGTCCCTCCCCATCTTGAGGGACTGGAAGGGGCTCTAAGGTCTCCTGGTGCCTTCTCTTCTCCAGGCTGAACCCCCCCAACTCTCCCAGCCTGTCCTCCCAGCAGAGGGGCTCCAGCCCTCCCAGCATCTCCATGACCTCCTCTGGTCCCGCTCCAACAGGTCCATGTCTTTCTGACATTGTCCTTTTGATGTCCCTCTTATTGCTCTTCACTCTCTCTTTCATCCAAAGTATCATAGAAATCTAGCAGTTGGGGACAAAGAAAATAATTGGTTTTCCTATTATGCATGTCTCAAAGCGCTGCCGTAACTGGTCTAGGGGAGGTCCTGGAACATGGCTTTCCTGGGGCTGCAGCTGAGAAGAAACTGTAACTATCTGTAGAAAATGAAGAAAATCCCGTACAACTGTTGATAAGGAGAAAAGGCAGCGGTGCCAATGGCGCTTTGCTGTTGATGATCTTGTTATCCATCTGCTTGGGAATGGGCATAATAGCATTAGCCGTGACTTTCTTCAATAAAAACATTGAGTGGGAGGGAGATCTTGCTTCTGGGGTGGGATAGGATGTAGTCCAGCAGCCAGCACAGCTTGCTGAAGTCTTGTGAGTTCAAACAAGAGCAAATTGCCACTTCCACCCCTTCCTTTCCACTTGTGCTCAATAACTTGTCAGGTTCAGGTAGAAGAGGGGTGCAGATGGGCAGAGGCAGCAGTCCTCAAGTCCCTCAAGACCATCATGGGACAGTTGGAGTCAGGGTGATGGTTACATCTCACTTGGCTACAGCAGTGACATGACCTTTAGTCATTCACGGAATATTCACATTAATGTGGTCTAAGACCTTTGAAAGTGAACTGAAAGTGACGGGTTTTTTTCACTGGAGAGAGAAATATTGACTGTTCAGTTCCTGTTCAACCGAGTCACTTATCTGCAGTCTGGAAGTGAGAAGAACTGTTTCATCTTCCCAATAAAATTAGAGTTTGGTGGCAGATTATTCAGTCAGAAAGCCTGGGAACCCCAACTTGCACATAAAATGCTGGTTGTAGTTGCATCAGCTGCAAAAGGGAAGCCTGAGGGAAGTCGTGAGAAACAGGGAGAGGAATTTATTGGAGGAAATTGTACGTTTTTCTTGAGTTCCTGTGAGCGTAGGGATGTTTGACTCTTTGGATGTGAAGATGACTTTATATCGCTCTCACCTTTAAAATGAGCAACACACAACAGTTTAGTTACTTTTTATGCTGCCGGAATGACGTGAAAGGGCCTAACCCACCCAAATTAGGTTTCTTGCCTCTAGATTTGGGGTTGCTCTACTTTTCTGCAGTGTTCTTCAGCAGGGTCCTTAAATGAGCGAGGACTAGGCTTACATAAACGTACGTGCAACTTGACCTCAAACGGTCTTTGTGCGCTGCTTTTCCGTTGATTAGTGCGTTAAGTAAGGACTAGTAATGGGTCACGCATTTCCGAGAGGAGTCTATTTGTTGTAGCTTGACTTTGAAAGCAACTTGATTATCGAAACAGTTTAATGGGGGAGAGAGAGAGAGAGAAACGCAGAGCAAAAAGACTTTCCCCCTTTTTACTTAATTATGAGCATTAGTTGAAGGAGCAATGGAAAATAGAGTTGTAAAGCTTCCCTTTCATGCGTCTGTCTGATGCCCTAGAGATATTTCCCTTGCTCTTTTATCATTATAGCTAGGATCATCTTGTATTTTTAGTCTAATAGCTGCAGCTTAAGTAATTTGTATAATAGTTGGTAATAGCAGCTTATGCAAAGCAGGGAGCATATACCTTGTGAAGGAAGAACGTATTGCCCGCCCTTGTGAAGACAAAATTAAGTGAATGTCTCCAAAATAACCCAAGCAGGAGAAGGGAATCCAGACAGCTGGGTGGTCTGCAGCCTGACTACAATATCCCTATACGTATGGGAAGAAGGGAAAGACTTGCTCCATGGTGGAAGAGGGCCATAACTGGGTTCTGGAAGAGGCTTCCTGTTCAAGTCTTGAAGCGTGAATGCTTCTGGTGGTGAGAACAACTCATGGTGAAGGTCCAGTTGAATCCCCTCCTGCAAAAAGTGTCATACAGTGTGTAAAGAAACCCTTGAGCCATGACAACAGTGGCATCTGCTACCACAGGATAAAGGGAGAAGGATCAGCTTTGGCGTGAAAGTCCACTAAGTGTAATCCCCGTGTTTGACAGGAACAGGTTGCCCAGGGAAGGGTGGAGTCACCACCCCCAGAGGCATTTAAAAGACGTGGAGATGTGGTGCTGAGGGATGCGGTTTAGTGGTGGAACTGGTAGTGTTTGTTTTATGGTTGGACTCGATCTTAAGCGTCTTTTCCAACCAAAATGATTCTGTGATTCTAAGTTGCTTCAGATCCTGATGGAGACCTACTCACCCTGGGCTTTGAGTGACCAGCACGTGCTCCCCCTCTTGCAGAGTAGGTTGTGCAGGTCATTGGCCTCCAGATTATTGCTTTGACCGAAGTGCTTGGCCAACCCATTTGGCTCTCAAGTGGCCTCGTGGCATCAAATGTAATCATCCTGCTCTGGGGAAGGATCAAAGAGGGATGGAAGAGTCCAGGGATTTTAGACTTGCTTGTTGATACATGTTCTTCAGGACGAAGAACTCGTCATGAAGTTGTCAAAAGGAGTGGGGGTGAATATCCACATTGATTCACACACACACACACATATGCTTTTTTGGGTCTTTCTCTTGAATTAGAGAGCAATATCAGTAACTTTTCCTGGTCCGCAGAACATCTCATTGATATGTCAGTCCTATGGCTGGATTATATCCGGGCTACAAGGTCCTTTCTTTGATGTTAACAAAGGAGAAAACCCAAGGAGGGGGGGAGTGTCTTCTGCAGCAATGGAAAAATAATGTCTTTCTATCTCTAGGGACACAAAAGAGAGAATGTTTCAGCCTCGGTATTGGATATTAACCTTTGAACCTGAAAATGTGGAGGAAAAGTACTTTTATTCAAGCAGTTTAGAAAAAAAAAAAGATACACATAACCAGAACGGTGGTCATAATGTTGGTCCTTGAAATTTAAACCGTGAAAACCTGCAGAGCTGCAGATGTTTGCATTAATTCTGTGGCAGGGATCTTCATTGAAAGTCTGCGAGTGATGCACGCGTGTGCGGGCTGGGGGTAGTATGTAAAAGCCATCAATCAAATGAGGGGAAAAAACCCCAATCCAATAGTAAAGTCAGGATGGAAAGAAATCTGTTCACCGCTCTTTTCCTGGCTTTTATTTTTTATATAATTTCTGGGGAAGCCGGCATACATTCTCTTGGTGCCCGGTGCAATCGCAGGATAAAAATTGAATTACAGGTAACTTTGATTTGGGTGTATCTGCACACAGAGCTCAAATTAGCATCCTAATGAAATCTCAGGTTTGAAACAAAATTTGTTTAAAATAAGATTTATTTAAAATAGCATTTCTTTAAAATAAGATTTCTTTAAAATAAAATTTGTTTAGAAGAAATCTTATTTAAAATAAAAGGCACAATGAGCCTATGACATGACCCAGAGCCCTGAAGTTGAGTCGTGTTTGTTAGGTGTTGCGTGGGAATTAATAACCACTTTCTTTTGCTGACGTAGCAGATTTGCTGGGTGATGCATTACAGCCAGGAGCCTTTTATTTATTCAGAGTTAATAATGATCTGCATAGAAGCAGGATGGTTAAAAAAACGAGTACTGCATGGGGTTTGTTTTTCATTTTTAAGATGATAAACATGAAGTTTCCCTCTAAAGGAAATGAGTCTTAAAGGAAATTTACGGCACTTGCACAGGCCATAGCTTTAGGAAGAGATTCCTGATAAATGAAGTATACACAAACCATTTTTTAATCTGTCTCTTCTGACTGGATTTGTATGCAGGAGGCGTTCGCTCTGATGCTGAAGGTTATTCTATTTTTAACACCCTGCTGCTGCTCTATTTTATTTTTTTTTTAAATACGGAGAGGCAAATTCCATAAACTACAACATATTTTCTTCCAAATAGCAATTAAAAGAAAGGCTTTAAACAAAAAAAACCCAACCTTAGAGGTTTGTAAGGTTACCCAATACACATTGCCCAGGCCAGGCTCCATTTCTTGACATACATTATTTTGACAACACTTACAGCTCTTTCCTGAAAACTCCCACCCTCATCTCTTTCCACGAGGGGTTTTTGTTAGTGTTTCCATCTTATTGCTTGATAACTCATCCAAGATAAACACAGCGAAGAGGAGGATGGTGGCTCTCACTGGGGTGATGCAGGCAATCACCCCTTGGGTGGGTTTCCTCTGCCTGGGGGAGTTTTTGATGTTGCTCTTGCCTCGAGCGGACGGAGCAAGGGGCTCGGCCGGGGGGGTCGATGGAGAACATGGCCCTGCTGAAAAAAAAATCTCACACCCTTTTCACGTTGTCCCCAACCACGGAACGTAAAGAGAATGGGAACTAGGGCAGGCACGGGGAGCACATATCCCATCTCCTGTGAGCTCCTTGCTCAAAAAACCACAACGTTGGCTTCTGAGCAGCTTTGAGACTCTGGTGTGAGTGTGTGTGAGTAGAATCTGTATTTTCCTGGTTTGTTTCATATTTTTTTTTTCTCTCCATCTTACAAAGACTAGATGGTCTTGTCTAGTTAGGGAAGAGAGAGCCTGGATCTTAATCTTGTTTGACAGCATAGCCCAAAGAAATGAAGTGGCCAAACCAATGTAAAACTCCTGCCAATAATCAGAAAAATCATTTTTTTATCATCATTGTTCACCCACCCGCTTTCACAGAATATCTTTTTACTTCTGTAGGTCACAGGGGTTTGGTGGGGGTTGTTTTGCTGGGCGCCCCTTGGATATGGAAATCTGTACAAATGGCCTGTCCTGAGCTGACCTGCAGCAGGGAAGGGTTGAAAAGAGTGAAGGGTTATTTTTTTTTTGTAAATTAATCCACTTTCTCACATGCCCAGAAAAAGCCCCCTCAGCACATCTTCCCAGCACACCACTGCAGGGCAAAGCCCCTTTTACTGGTATTACATAAACTTAAAAGCAAGTTGGTGTCAGTAGGAGTAGATAGAGTCTCCATCCCCCGGTTTAAGTAAAGTTAAACTTACAATTAGGATTAAAAGTGCTATTGGGAAGGGTTTTCCATATGATGGTTTCTGGATACAACCAGTTTGATTATTTTAATCAGCTTTTCACGCAGAGGGATTGGCCACCTCGCTGTGGGAGACGGGAATGGTCACCAAGCGCAGCCAAGGTCCTGCAGCTAAGACCAAACTTGCTTTTGAAAACGAATACTCAACAACCCCAGGTCCTTCAGGACTTGAGGGGTGACATTTCCTGCTTTCAACAGCTACAGATTTTTACCTCATTCACTTAAATTTCCTAACAGGGCCTAAAGTCGTATGTTTCTATGTGTTGGGTTGATGGTCCCTCCTAGTGGTCAACAGTGAAAGACCTTCTAGTGGTCCTCTGCTTCCACCCTCCAAAAGAAGAGAGGTCTCTAAGGGAAGCTGATGAGACATTTGGGTGATGTACTTTACTTGAAGTGATTTGGGCCATTGCTGAATTTCCAAGTGAACTTTGAACTCTTTATCTCTATTGCCTCCTTTCCTCCCCCTACTGCCATCTGCAAAATACATTTTTTATTTCATTTCTGAACTTGTACTGTCAATATTTAAAAGATATGGGCTCTTCCTCATTAAATGGTGACTTTTTTATTATTATTATTTTCTGCCAAAACACTAACAAAAGGATTAGGTTGAGTAGATGGCAGGATCTATGATTTTGCAAGGGGTACCTGTTGAACTTTTCTGAAGGTTTTCCACATTCCTGACATTTTCACTGCCTAAACTAGTTCCTAATTCCTCTGTATTTTCTTTATATTACCACTCAGCTTAACTGTGTGCTGGAGTCCATAGCTGTGCAATACAAATTATTTTAAAGGCTTTGCAAAGGCTTTGACGTTGAACGTGTACGGTAGCTGTGAATAATTGTGTCTTTTCCCCACGTGACAGGAGCTTAATTAATTTATTTTTTTTTATCAGAGCACTTTTTTTAAAAAGTAAAAATATCAAATGAACTAGTAGAAAATCTAATTAATTTTTCATCATGTATAGAGTCTCTGGCATAATTACTAGGAGTTGAGATTCCCCACAAGCCAAAAAATCAGCTGTGGCATGAATATTCAAGCAAGAATTTAGGAGCAGGTGTAAATTCTCATTGACTTTGGGAAATTATGGGAGATGCGGCGGGTTGGCTGCCTGCTGCGTGGCTACGTGATGCTGGGGATGGCCAGTAACATTTTTTGAACAGGAAAAAAGTCACAAAACCCAGTCAAAATGAGAAATTTCAAAGGGAACTTCACCTCTGTAGGGCTGGACTTATTATAAAATGGTTTTCCGCAAATAAATGATGGATTAAAGCTCATCAGGCTGTTAATATCCCACTGTCTTTTTGCCCTTACCTGGTTTTCATCAGAATATTTTACTTCTGAGCTTTCATCTGTTTAATATTTGGTATTAAATTCATTTGTTTAATATTTGGTATTGTAGCGTCCTAACGAAGTTTGGATTCCTGTGCAAACAGTGACCAGAAATGTGTTCCTGAACAATTTTAGCTTGTTTATGAGATAAAAGCCTTTCGTCTACCTGCTACCTGGAAATAAGCAATTTTATAGACTGGAAAGTAAAATTATGTTCTGTATTAAATAACTGGTTTGCTTCAGTTTTATTCCTGGGAAGAACGTCTATGTGTGGCTGAATTAAGCCCAGGACATTTGCAAACAGCAAATATGGAGCTGAAAAATCCATATCTTCATCCCCCTAAATCAATTGTTTTCTGATTGTCATGGTATTAAAAGAAAACAAATTTCCAAATCAGTGGTAAAGCATGGTTATGGATATTTATTTCTTATTCAAAAGCTCTTACCGTGTGAGGTAATGGTGGTTTATTGCTTAAATAACTTAGTACAGAAACTGTTAAAGGCAACAGGCACCTGATATAACAAAGAGAAGTGTTTTAAGGACTGAACCCCTAGTTCCAGAGGAGTTTTCTGTGTTTTCTCCTGTACATTATGCTGTGTTTAGGCGTCTGTAAAATATTCATGGTGTAAATGGGAATTGGCCGCCGCATCTCGAGTTGGAGAGTGAATGTGAATTCATGTCCATTTCCAAGTTTGTGTTAAAGTCTGATTGTTTGTTGATAACTTTAATGGGATTTAATTAAGTGTACTTACAGGACAAGCGAAACCATATGGTCCCACTTATTATAAGCTGATTTAACTTTTCCCAAGGATAATTAAAACCAACTGATGTATCTGCCATAATAACAACTGCAAAAATCAAGAGTTCTTCCTCCATGCTTACTTACCACTAACCTCGTGAGCAAAATCCTCCTTTGGAATTGAAAAGCAGGTAATAACCATGTTACTGCCCGTGGTCAGTCTTCCGGACCAACCACCCTGGTGTTTCAGTCCATTTTTTTTGAAGGTAAAAAAAAATTGTTCATCATTTGTATTGTGTGGAGTCAGTTCCCACCTGAAATAAGTTTCTGGGTAAAGGCTTTGCTTCATTTTAGGTGGTATTTCTTTGCATTTAAATGGCATCTCCTATGAGTGTTCTTACGAAATGGCTCCTTATAGCATGCCCGCTCTTTAAAAGCAGGGATTTACCTTTTGGCTAAGCCCACTTAATCTTGGACTGGATCCAGTGCCAAGGTGGGGCTTCCAGCTGACAGTTTCTGTCCCCTTAGAATCATAGAATCATCCCCTGAGAATTATAGAATCATCCCCTTAGAATCATAGAATCCTCAAGGTTGGAAGGGACCTTCAACCATCAACCTAACTCTGACAAAACCCATCACTAGACCATGTCCCCCAGCACCATGTCAACCCGTCTTTTGAACACCTCCAGGGATGGTGCCTCAACCACCTCCCTGGGCAGCCCATTCCAAGGCTTGATAACCCTTTCAGTGAAAAAATTTTTCCTAATATCCAGCCTGAACCTCCCCTGGTGCAACTTGAGGCTGTTTCCTCTAATCCTGTCGCCTGTGACTTGGGAGACGAGACCGACCCCCACTTCTCTACACCCTTTTTTCAGGTAGTTGTAGAGAGCAATAAGGTCTACCTTCAGCCTCCTTTTCTCCAGGCTGAACAACCCCAGCTCCCTCAGCTGCTCCTCATAAGACTCCAGACCCCTCACCAGCTTTGTTACCCTTCTCTGGACCTCTTCCAGCACCCTTGATTGTTAAGTGACAGCTATTTGCCTCTGCAAAAAAAAAAATAAATAAATTGGAGTAAGCACCTCTCCCAGAAATACCTGGTCTGGGTATCAAGAGACAAGCAACAAATCCCTTACCTCCTACGGTAGTTTTTCTGCAAAGCTCAATCCTGGTTGTTGTTAAGAGTGTGAGCCTCCGAGTGCTAATTTGAAGCACCGACTGCAGCTTCTGGCCATTGATTTGCAATACAGCTCCTTCCTCTGGTTTTCAAGATCCTTTAATACCTGGTATTTTCCCCTCTTTAAGATATGATGTGCTGTAATCAAGTCGTCTCCGGGTTGTCTGTATGATAAATGGTGCAGGTGAAATTCTTCCCTCCAGAGTGAGTGGAAAAGGCTTTTTGTAAGACTGGTGCATGGACGTAGCTTTATTCTGCCTCTTTGACCCCTTCCTTTCTCCTTGTGCCAAAAGCAGGAGGTTCTACTTTGATGTCAGCTTCGACCTCGTAGAGGTGTGTTGTAGAAGAGAACCTTAAAAAAATAATCCTGGAGCTCCGATAAAGCCCTAAAACTACCTAAAGAGAGGTCAGCAGGCTTATCCCAGGAGAAACAGGGTAACCTCTGACTTCTGCGAGCTGTGTGATTTCATCCCTGAAAGCACGGATCTTCTCAGGACCTGGTGATGTGGGGGAGTAGAGGAAGCATCGCTAGAGCTGCTGCATTCCTGCCCAATTGCAGGTGCCGCACATCTGCAGGAGCGTCCTCTGCCAAGCAGCCAATACAGATGTTGGCCTGCCAAAGCCAGATGACCTCCTTGCTCCCGCAGGGACACGTGGTCGTGTCACTTCTTGATCTCCCTTAGTGTTTGGTCCTCACCAACCGACATGTGCGGGCAAGCGGGATAACCAAGAGCATCTTTTAGACGTGCCAGGAGCTTGGGGACTTATCTTAATCCGCTGTGGCAGGGTAGGGATGGCTCTGCAGCTGCTCCTCAAGTGGCTGAGCAACCCATCGGGGCAAGAGAAAATCTCCCGTTGGCCACCTTCTGCAGCTTCACTTGTCACCTTGGGTTATAAAGGGGAAATTGTGACTTCTCCAGCTCCCCAGATCTCGCTGGGAAGTCAGGACTCTGCTTTGGAAGAAGTGCTTGTCTTTTTTTTTTTTTTGTCTTTTTTTTTTTTCTTTTTAATTACTTCTTGTAGGATTGTCGTGGAGGAAATTGTTGTGACAGCTGACAGTCATTGAGCAGCTCTGCTGCTGCCGTCTCTTTGGATCCAGCCCCGTGATGCTTTAACATAAGTTCTTCCTTGTGTAATATCATGTGGTATTTTCAGCTGTCGTCCCCTGTTTTCAACTGTTGTCCCCTATTATCAGCTGTTGCACCCCATTTTCAACTATTGCCCCTTATTTTCAACTATTTTCAACTATTCTCAACCAGCTACGACTCTAGGCATAACTTCCTCAGGAGAAACATGGGAGAAAAGCCTCTGGACAAAGGATTTAAAATCACTAAGCATGAAATAGGAACACACAGCCTGGAATTATCAATCCATATGCCACTGTGAAGGACAAAAAATTAAATGTGTGGGATAATGCAGGGGAGTTTGCTTTTGTCGGGGCGGTGAGCCCGGAGGCAGCATGAGAGCTGGAACCCATTTGTGGGTGGACGTGGAGAAGCACGTTTACCCCTCTGCTCCGCACTCGTGAGACCCTACCTGGAGCTCTGTGTCCAGCTTTGGAGTCCTCAACACAGGAAGGACATGGACCTGTTGGAACGGGTCCAGCAGAGGGCCATGAAGA
>JAOTQQ010000048.1:124686-137220 GCA_026546715.1 Gallinago undulata
GAGGCTGGAGGAGGCCCTGGGCAACCTGGTCTAGTTGGGGGTGTCCCTGCTGACTGCGGGGGGGTCGGACTAGATGGTCTTTGGAGGTCCTTTCCAGCCCAGATGATTCTAGGATTCTATGATTCTATTCTATGATTCTATGTAGCGTGCAGAGGAGCTGGTTGGATCAGGAATCACGTGGAAAACTGATGTTCTGAGCTGGAAGCAGGATACAGAGGGGTCTGATTGTAAGTGCTCTTACACGGCAGTGCTGTTGCTTTTTTCTCTCTGTGCTTAGTGCAAGAAAAAATAGGAGCCAAAGTGATGTTGTAGAGTTTGGGGTTTGAAATGTAGAGTTTGGGGCTGGAGCCTGCTCTGCGTGGTCTGGCTGAGGGCAGGAGCGTTTTTCTCTTTGGAGAGACTTAAAAAAACAGCAAGGAGCTAAAGGAAAGGGCACTGCCATGCTCCCAGGGCTGGCTGTTGATATTTTAATTTAATGATTGCGTTGTTGGCAGTTCCCCAGCTTCTTCATGGACAATCCCAAAGTGAATGCTGAGGTTTTTTAGGGTGCTGGTGCCTAGAGAATTAAACAGCTGTGTTGTTGGTATTTCTCACCCTGTCTTGTTCAGAAGCTATTGGGCAAATAGCTGGCTGCAAATAAATTTTGAGAGTCATATTCCTCTTGGATTGAGGGTTCACTGGCAGCCTCTTTTTTTGGTTTTGTTTTCTTTTTTGGTGGGTCTTTTTTTTCATTTCACAGGCTGAGCTGAGTAGTCACCGCTTTCTGGTGACTGCCTGCTGAGGGTTTGTGTCATTCAAGAAGACTTTTTTGAGGAAAATTGAGTTAGATCATCTTGGCTTATTTGCATTTGGATTGCCAAGTCCACGTGGGGGTTATCTTCTTTTGCAAAGCTCTGCACTGCAGACCGGGTCAAAACCTGGGATCGTTTCTTGGAGATTTCCAAGTGCTTATGTCAATGTTATGGGGATCTTAATCACTCTACCTTTCTTCTGTTTGCTCTGCAAAAATTAGCTTTTACTCTCTTAACCTTGTGGTAAAAGAAAAAGTTAAGGCTAACTTTCAGACTTTTTGAACCTGCTTTGCCAAGTGTTTTTACTTTTTCTTCCCTTTTCCAGCTGGCTGTGTCTTCTGGTCTGTTAAACATGGCTATAAATTAGATCTCTTGAGTGTGTGGTTTTCAGGTGCTCTTTAACCTTTTTCTGCCTGAAAGTGCAGAGGATGCTTTTTTCCACCGTGGGCATGAGGGGTCTTGCGGGGACAAAGGCAGGAAAGGGAAAGGCACTTGGATAGAGCATAAATGGGGAAAAAAAAACAGGAGAAAGGAGGCTGGCTGCCAGCACCTTGGGAATTAGGGAATCTGCACGAAAGGATCATCTTTGACCTGGACAGAGCCTGAACTGGAGTTCAAATTGCTGCTGGAAGAGCTGAAATAAACGGCCTTGAGTGCACTCTCTGCGGAGTTTCCCTGAGCCAGGATAGAAGGAAGAATACTCATCCAACGATCCCAGTGCACCCTCAAACATAAGGAAGAAGCTAATTTAAAATTCAAGGCTCCTGGGCGTTGTTTGGCTGTTTATTGCTGGCTCAAAACCCTGTGCTCGTGCTGTGGTTCTTGTTGGCGTTGGCAATGGGGATAAATCAGAGCTTGAGTTGACTTGTGCGGGTCAAGGACTTGGTCACGGCCAATAGGAAGCACAAAGACAGAAGCCAGCATTCAGAGTGATGTTATGGGAGATTTTATCACATTATTTCAATTGCTTTGGGGCACCAGAGCATAGTTTGTCTCCCCAGGAACCTTGGCTTTCTCATGAGCTGCGCTGAGCAGCGTCAGCCTCCGTCTTGCTCTGTAATGAGCAGCATCAGGCTGTAATGGTTTGGATGCATAAAAAAGGGAGGAATACTAACAACTCCCCGCGTCTCCGTGGTCCCAAGTGATGCAGCTGCGGCTGGAGCTCCGAGTGATGCTGACCTACTTTCTTCCCCTCCGTTTGCAGATCTTAAACGGAGCCACATCTGCCGCAGCAGAAGCGCTCGTGGGTGAGGCGACTGATTTGGTGTTAGAGATGTAAAAAGAGGCTGCGAATCAAGCAAGTTATATCATTCCACCAGCATCCTCGCTGCCCGTGGGGTTGGGTTTTTTTATCCCTTCATGCTATCTTTTGGCTACTTTCTCTTAAGTTCTTGTTTTCCACGAGCAAACGTGTGTTACACGAGCAAACGCAGTCAGAGCGGCGAGTGGCAAGCAGCATCTTCCCCTTCCTATCAAATGCACAAAAAACAAAGCATGACCCCCAGGGCAAGACCAAGAAGCTCAAACAGAGATGCTTGAGGGAGGTAGTAGCAGCACCAGCTACCACCGCTTTGTGGTTACCTTGGGTGAGATGGACCTCCACGGTACCCGTTACCGGTCCCAGGGACAGGAGGGAAGCAGTAAAGGTGCGAGCACGGTGGGTTAGACTTCGCATCAGTTTAGGAAGAGTACGGTCCACAGATTTCCAGGGTGGCTGGAAAGGGAAGTTGGATCCTGAGGGCTGCAGAAGTTCAGGATGGATGGTTGCAAGGCTGGCAAGTAGGTGGAGACCTTTCTAACTGGTTTGGTGGGGATCTGTAGGGTCGTGGAAGAAGGTGGCTGAGAAGTTGCTCTTAGGCTCCTTTGACCATAAAAGAGTCATCAAATGTGTCTTTAGGGAGGTCTACAAGGGATGGCTGCCCTTTCCATGTATGCCTCCTTGTAGATGTGGTGCGTCTTTATCCGGCAGCCGAATCCCGTAGCCTGGTGTGATGTGTTCCTGTGCTGCTCTTCTTGCTGGGTTCCCTCTTTCAGGGTGGGGAGGCAAAAAGGTTGGGGTCGGTACCTTCTGCTTGTTCCTTATCTTGTTATTTGCCAGCTCTCCCTGTTATTTTCCTCTCAAGCCTATTCTTTCCCTATTAATTACACAGTCATCCTTGAGTAAATGAAATAATTAGTATTTAGTATAAACAGTTCAAGTGTGCACCTGGAATACTAATGAAGGTGGAGATTTGCCTCTTTGTGCCTTTTGGTGACCACACACTCTCCGGGTTCTCTCTTGCTAATGGAGGACAAGTGAAAGACTGGCCCCTGTTCCTCATGTGACATGCATTTCAGGATATGGCTAGTGACAAGTCTTCTGCTGATGGATGGAAAACTTATAGAAGTATAGAATCACAGAACAGTTTTGGTAGGAAGGGACCCTAAAGATCATCTCATTCCAAGTCTCTGCCCTGGGCAGGGACACCTCCCACCACACCAGATTGCTCCAAGCCACCTCCAACCTGCCCTTGAACCCCTCCAGGGATGGGGCAACCACAGCTTCTCGGGGCAACCTGGGCCAGGCTCTCACCATCCTCACACCAAAGACCTTCTTCCCCACAGCTCGTCTCAATCTCCCCTCTTTCAGTGTCAAACCCTTCCACCTCATCCTATGGCTCCCCTCCCTCATCCAGAGTCTCTCCCCAGCTTTCCTGGAGCCCCTTGAGGAACTGGAAGGGGCTCCAAGGTCTCCCCAGAACCTTCTCTTCTCCAGCCTGAACCCCCCCCAACTCTCTCAGCCTGTTCTCACAGCAGAGGGGCTCCAGCCCTCCCAGCATCTCCATGGCCTCCTCCAGCCCCGCTCCAACTGCTCCATGTCCTTCTGATGTTGGTGGCCCCAGAGCTGGATGCAGCACTGGGGATGGGGTCTCACCAGAGCAGAGCAGAGGGGCAGAATCCCCCCCTCACCCTGCTGGCCACACTTTTTTTGATGTAGCCCAGGATGGGGTTGGCTTTCTGGGCTGACAGCACACTTTTCTGGCTCATGTGGAGCTTCTCATCCACCAACACCCCCAAGTCCTTCTCCCCAAGATTGCTCTCCAGCCATTCTCTGCCCAACCTGGATTTGTGCCTGGGATTGCCATGTCCCAGGTGCAGGACCTTGCATTTGGCCTGGTTGAACTTCATGAGGTTGGCATGGTCCCACCTCTCCAGCCTGTCCAGGTCCCTCTGGATGACAACTTCTCCATCAGATCATGGCCTGCAGGCATTAGTACATGTCTTCAATAAAAACCTGCTTAACTTATGCCTGCTGTGGTGTGGCGACATCATAAAGGAGGTATCAGAGCTGTTCCTTGGACAGGAGGAGAAACTGCTTTGGTCTGGATAATTTTCTTCTAGGATAAACCTGCAGGGTTGCATTTGGGGCAGCTTTAGCTGTCCTTCCATCCTGCCTGGGAGATAGTGGTCAGGACTCCCTGTTCTTCCATTTTTCCCATATCACTTGTAATAATTCTGGCATCCAGAGAGTAAATACCCATCTTTACTTTGCCTTATCTTGGAATTTTAATTTTCTTGGTGACGCAACTTCTGACCTTAAGGTCTGATGCTACTAATTGAGTGCCTACGGTTCTGCAGCTCTTTATGTTGACTCTTGCTTTTGCCAAAAACACCTGGGTTAACAACATTCCCCAGTTTCTCTAATCTGCTTCCTTCCTCTACCAAGCAAAAACTTGTTCCAGACAAGGAGACGATGCTAATTTCCAAGTCTTGGGTGGTTTTTTTAATAATAATAATAAAAAAAAAATAAAATGAATCATTCTGTGTTTGAAACTACAGCATCATTTAGAGAAGAATTTGTACCGACGATGACAGGAGGCCTATTCAGTCGAATCGAGCTGCAGGTGCAGTTCCATTCATGCGCTTTAAATGAAAGCTGTCATTTATCTCCATGAAGTGTGGGAGCTGGCTGTCACTGTTGGGATGCTGTAGGACACTCACCCTTCCCATGGAGACTGGTAGTGACCCTGGCACTTGTGGCACATGGCATGACCCTTACGACCAAACCTTGTTGGCCTGCCCTCCCCTTTAAAGGGGAGCGTTGGCCAACAAGCTGTGGTGCAAGGCTTCGTACTCTGAGATCCAATAAGAAGAAGCATTTTGTGGTCATGGCTTTACAAACATCAAGAATTGGAGCTTCACAGAACTCACCTCTTGCTGTGGGGTGAGGGGTTGCTCTTGTGTCTTGTTCCAGCTGGACTTCAGAGCTCCTGCAGTTCAACCAGGTCCTCTAGTGAAGGACTCTTGGTGCCTTTTCAACTTACTTTTGAATTTAGACAAATTAACAAATTAACAAGAGCTTGCTCAAGAACTTTTGGGGATTGGGGGCTGGGGGAGTGGGATGTTGGATGCCTATACGAGGTCTTCTTGCAAAGGTGGACCTGCCAACCTGCTGTGAAGCAGATGGGACAAAATGAACTGTGAGATGGGTTTGAGGTTGAAATAAATTGGCAGAGCACAGATGGATGAGCAGGTTCAACCCAGGGGAGACAAGTTATATTAATTTTTGGTCTCTTCTCCCAAGTAACAAGTGACAGGACTAGAGCAAATGGCCTCAAGTTGTGCCAGGGGAGGTTTAGGATGGATATTAGGAAAAGTTTCATCACTGAAAGGGTTGTCAAGCCTTGGAACAGGCTTCCCAGGGAAGTGATGGAGTCACCATCCCTGGAGGGATGTAAAAGCTGTGGAGATGTGGTGCTGGGGGACACGGTTTAGTGGTGGTTTGGACAGTGCAAACCTTGCAGGTTGGACTTGATGATTTAAAAGGTCTCTTCCAACCCAAAGAACTCTGTGAGTCCGATCCAATAAGAGTTCTGGGGTTTGAGGAGGACTGCTGGAAGGTTGCACTGGATGCTGGATGTGGGTTATGTCTCATATGCCATGATGGGAATATCTGAGAGACCCCACCCCGCTGCAAAACATGCCTGGCACCTCACGCTTTCCAAAAGCCCTTGGGGAAGAGGGTTGGCTTTGCCCAATTTTAGGGCATATGTAGGTCACTGTTTCAGATGATGTACAATAACCTCGATGAACGTGTCGATCCCCACGTGAGTCATGCTGCTCCTTCTCAGCCTGGTAATGACAGCACCTACGTGCGTGACACCAGGTTTTTTTGGATATTCAGTTGCCATGGCTCTGGAGTTGCTTATTATAGCTGCTACCGATAGAGCAGGTAACGGGCTTTTTCTCTGTTAACAGCTCCGTGTGTTTGCTTATTGCCAAGGGCTGGAGGCAACAGGCTACCAGCAGAAAGGAGAGTGAGAATCACCAAAGCATGACCCGTGCCTCGCTGGGTTTTTTCTGCTCGTTCTATGTGTGCTGAACAGTGCGAAGCACCTTTCACGTGCAAGACTTTCCTTCTAAAAGCGGAGACTCAAATCCTTGCCCTTTCCCACTTTTCCTCTCTGGGATGTCCGAATTGCCGACCTGCACCCAGCGCCCCAGAATTTGCATGCAAAAAACCACAATAATTAAAATTAAATAAAAATTTAAAAAAAAAGTTAAACCCAAACTGATCTTGCCACCCTGTGGTAGCTCGTTGGCTTGCGTGCCACACTGCCTTCCCTGCCATAATGCATTTATTCAGGAGAGGTGAGGAGTAGATCAAAAGATAAATAACAAATACATTAAATCACTGATTGTGGCTGCAAGCAACGACAGCAAGGAGCAGTCGTAAACCGGTCGATGCTTCTGGTCTCTGGTGGGAAATGTAAGATCCAAGTGGAAGTCAAAAGACTTTGGTTTCTCCCTCCTGGCGGGACCATCCCACTTCTGCTGCCTTTTCTGTGGACTTTATTTCCTTCCCAGAGAGCTGGCAGGGTTATCTTCAACGGGCAGAGTTTTTGTCTGCTGGTATCTAAAACTGCATGAGATTTACAGAGTTGGCTGCAGGAGGGGAAAGCTGTGCTTACAACAATTTCTTCTGCTTTTAGTGCTAATGTATTTGTTTTAAATCTGGTTTTAAATCTTCTCTGGAGAATTCCAGCAAGTTCTGTGCATTTTCATGCAGAACTCTGATCACACTTCACACGGTTATAGTACTAACTCCTGACAAATTAATTAAATGCATCTTTGAGTTTCTGGTAGAGTTCTAACAGCATTTTATTGTTCTTTCTAAGATTCAGATTAAAATCATCTTTAATGTAGAGAATCTATTGTAAACAATAATAAACTCCCACAGGGTTAGGGCAGGAAAAAAAAAAAAGATTAAATCACCTTCTCTGTGCTTCTCAGAACCAGCTCCAGACCTGCCAGGCACGTGGAAAAATTGCTGTAGTGAATTCAGTTTGGGATTAGGGTCAAATATTCTGAAGATGTTCCTCCTCTTCCACCTGGGGAGGAACAACCAGGACATGCTGGGGGCCACCAGATGAAACACAGCTTTGGAGGAAAAGTCCTGGTGGACACCAAGTTGACCACGAGCCACCAACATGCCCTTGCTGCAAAGGAGGACAACTCTGTCCTGAGTGTTGCAAACAGGCTGAGGGGGTCCTTCCCCTCTGCCCAACACTGGTAAGGCCAGTGCTGAGGTTCTGGGGTCTCCATCCTTGGAGACATTCAAAAGTGCTTGGACATGGTCCTCAGCAACCAGCTCTGGGTGGCCCTATTTGAGCAAAGGGGGGTTGTACCACAAGACTTCCAGAGGTTCCATCCAACCATTCTCTGCAAGCTTTGAGACAAGCTGCTGCATACCATTCAACGGCTGGGATGAGAAATTCCGTGGCTGTTATATACTGGGATACATCCTTGAGTCCCAAAGTTGCCTCATTTCTACTGATACTTCTGGAATTTGGCGGTTTTGCACATAGAAAATAGTACCCATCCCATTTCAGCTTAAACACAGGCTTTTAATCAACCCCAGAAAAAAAGCCCTGAGAAATATCTACTGCTGGCTTTTAATTCTAAATAAATATTGTCCTCAGGAGCACATTTAAGGAAGGAATGATTCTTACAAGGCACAGCAGAGACACTTATATAATTTTCTGGTCTTCAGTGCCTGCTTGTCACACCATATTCCTGTGTAGATTTAAAAAAAAAAAAAAAAAAAAAGAAAAAAGAACTAAAGCTAGCATTTTAACTAGCATATAAAATGCAAAACTTTAATAGGGGGTTGTGCAGAAGCTGTCAGCGGCTTCTTCTGGGTGACAATCTTTGCAGACCTCACCTTGAAGGTCTCCTGGAAGGTCTGTCCACCTCCCCAACCCTCCTCTATCTACAGCAGGGCTCCGAGGGGGGGCAGTTGCTTTTTTTGGGAGGGTACCACAGCACACAGATGTTTTGAAGGAGGCTTTTTGGTGGTTTAAACGCTGTGTTTCAGGCAGTCAGCTGCAGTTGGCAGTTCAAAGGCCCGGCCTCTCCAAAATAATTCCTCTAAGCTGTTGAACGCGCTGGGGATTTGGGAGTCCTGGGTTTGCTTTCTGCTCCCACTCCCGAGCCGTAAAATAAGGTTAACAATGCATCTGTCAGCCTCACAGGGTAATTTTGTGGGGTTTTTTTTTTGTCCAAACAGTATGTTTTGCATAACCTAATTGGGTGGCATTCACTTTTTCCAGGCGTCGCACTGCGCCGCTTTCGTTTCTCCCGAGGAAACATTGCGACAGGCTTAGAAAAAACTCTGCTGAGAGTCAGCGCACGGTAATACCCGAGGAGTAGAACCCTGATCATCAAAGGAAATAGCATCTAGATAAGAGCTTGGCATCGTGCACTCTCCAAATTGTTTCTCTACTCATTGTTTTACCCGGTGTTAATAGGACAATATCCACCGCCCGGTTGTCCCCACGTAAGGAGCGCTGGGCCATGACAATGCGACGCCGTCTCCCAGCAGAGCTCGTGGACGCGGGTTCCCAAAGCATTCCCAATGCGTGGGGTAGAAAGGCATTTTGCTTGAGCACAGCTATATAAAATCATAGCAATTTGCACAAGGGTATTTCATCTCGTGCATCTTCGTTGGCAGAGGTGGGTGCGATGGGAAGGGGGGTGAGGGCAGCGCTCAATTTTTCCCTTGGGAACAGCAGCCTTTTCTCGCTGTTGCAGCCAACGAAAATAAATCAGTTTGCTGGCCTATGGCACCGCTGAGAGTGTGTCAATCAGGTAATGAAAAGATCCATTCTCACTTAACTTGTTTCGAAGCTGCAGGACTGCCTCTTGGACCTGCTGCAGCGTCCCGTATTGGCCCTCATCGATTTCCTTCTTCTTCCCTCCCGCCTCCCCCCCCTCAGCAGTGTTACCTCTCATCTTGAAATCAGCCAGAAATAGGTAATCTGCAGCTAGAAGTGGGTTTTTTGTGGGGTTTTTTTGTGGGAATTTCGAGGCAGGTGGGAAAGCGGCTGCAGGGAAAAAAAGAAATCCTTTTCTCATTCGTTGTCTGCTCTCACGTTCCCTCAAGGTGCTTGAGGACCTTGGAAGCAGTTGTACTAAGAAGGGCTGGAGTCTCTAGCACATGCCTTCTCTTATTTATTATTCTTATCTTATTCTCTTGTTCTTATTTTATTCTCTTATTCAGGCCCTCAGTGCTGATGGACATCGAGTAGATGGACCCAACTGGGGTGGAAGTAGTGTGAAATAAAGCCTGTGGCATGGCTCTCTCTTCCTCTACAGACTTTTTTGGTGGTGTTGATTTTGAAGGCAACAAAATGTCTGTTAGAACATGGATTTTCAGGCTAACCTGCTTAAAGAAAATCGGCATTTCTCTGCAGTGCAACTCCACATTGATCAAGTCTCAGATATTGCCCCAAAAGGTCAGTTCATGTTTAATCACCTTGAAGATGGACTGCTTCTCGGAATGGTATTTCCAGCTGTCCTATAAATGCTGCCTGTTTCTCGTTGGACCCTGACCTTGTCACCCAGACCCAGGGACTTTTCTGTGTTGAGGAACTCCAGACATTGAGGGTCCAGAGGAGGCCATGGAGATGCTGGGAGGGTTGGAGCCCCTCTGCTGGGAGGACAGGCTGGGAGAGTTGGGGGGGTCAGCCTGGAGAAGAGAAGGTTCTGGGGAGACCTTGGAGCCCCTCAAGGGGCTCCAGGAGAGATGGGGAGGGACTCTTGATCAGGGAGGGGTAGAATTGGATGACGGGGAATGGTTTTAAACTGAAAGAGGGGAGATATAGATTAGGTTTGGGAAAAACTTGTTTGGTGTGAGGGTGGTGAGAGCCTGGCCCAGGTTGGCCCAGAGAAGCTGTGGCTGCCCCACCTGTGGAGGGGTTCAAGGCCAGGTTGGAAGGTAGCAACCTGTTCTGGTGGGAGGTGTCCCTGCCCAGGGCAGGGTGTTGGAACTGGATTATCTGTAAGGTCCCTTCAGTTGATCACCTCTGGGATGCAAGAGAAAAGCATCTCTGAAAAGTGGTGAAAAAAAGCAGATAGAGATTTGATGGGTTTCTTTTCCCATCCTCTATGGACACATCTGAGTTTGGCTGAGGTCAGGGAAGTCCACCAGCCTTCAGAACAGATGCCAAGATCCGTTCCCTGCTCTGACATAGATTTGGGATGGAGTCTGCTCCCTGGATTTGGATCTGTGAACAGCTGGGCTGTGGGGGCAGTGATTTTGGTTTTTTTGCTTTTTCAAGCCATTTCCTCCAAGCTGACAAGCAGAATAAAATATTCTTCAAAGCAGAATAAACCCAAACTCTTTGGGGCGTGAAGCTCAGCCATGAGCAGAAACATCATCTCAGTGACCCAGTGGCTGGTTCTCCCCTTGAAGCAGATGCTTTGAGGCCCAAGGTGGTGTTCACCAGCTCCACCACAGAGCTTTTTCTCCTCCTCCCTGCTGGGGCTGTGCCTCTGCCGAATCGCGGGCAGTGTTGAGGCTCCTCTCCCCCAGGAGAGTGAGAGGTGGAGGCTGCCTCCGTGTTTGTTCTTGGCACACAAAGCTTCTCTCTGTGAACGCTCGGCTCTCGCGCTCTCAGGGGTAACACGCTGGTAACCTCAAACTCATTCAAATACGCCTGACGCCTTCCCATCCCGGCTCCTTTCTGTTTGATCTCAAAGCAATTAATTTCGTCCTTCAGCATCTCATCCTCCCAACTGAACTTCTTCTAACTGGGCTAATTATGTGCCCTCTCGTTATGGTTCTGGAGGCAACCTGGGGAGCACTAGGTTCTGTCCCCATTGCTACCATGTCCCAACGACTCTGCAGTTTTAAGCCACCCGCCTGTTGCCCCCTGTTTCCACAAGCCAGAAGGGTTGTGAAGATGTGGCCACCAGTGCCACACTAATATCAGACCTTCAGGATGGATGTTGCAAAACCAAAGGACCCCAAGGTGCTCCCCAAGGAGGGGACAACAGGTAGGCAAGGGCGAGAACCCACCATCTTTGGGTGAAAACCCACCGTCTTTGGGTGAGGACACACCGTCTTTGGGTGAGGACCCCCTGGTTTTGGGCAGCAAACTTCTTGCTGCCATAAATGTCAAGCAGCAGCCATGTTGCCATGGTCCCGAGTTTGACAGACGTAGCAGCGATGCCTTTGCCACCCCAAGAGCTGCTTCTACAACAACAGACCCATCACTTGGTCCTTCTGGTCCTGTTTTAAGAGTGAATAGGGGAAGTCTGAGAAATCAGAGCCATCTTGGGTTTGTGTCCTTTTCTAGTGCACGAGAGAGGGTCCTTCAAGATGAGACTACACCAGAAGGGATCATTAAGGTCCCTTCCAACCTGAATCATTCTATGTTTCTGTGGTTTTATGATTCTAAGATGTGCACCTTAGTGCTGATGGACATCAAGGTCATGGACCTACTAGAGTAGCGTGAAATAAACCATGTAGGAGGGGAATCTCTTGCTCCTATTGACTGCCATCCCTTGCCATAGATGGGCTCAGAAGGGGAAAATTCTGTTTGACTTTGAAATCAAGCCTGGCTGACAGTGCCAGGGAAGTCAACTGAATTAGCAGCCTCTGCACATCCACAATTACAAGCACTTACCAAAATATCACGTTGCCACTGGGCAGAGAGGTTGCCTCCCAGTAACTTAGGGCAGTGAACCCAATGGGACTTTGAGCACCGTAGAATTATTTTGGTGTATGCAGTCTTCTGGGAGCTATTAGTCTTGTTGGACTATTTTAGTTTGCAAAATGTGTTTGAGTAGGTATTTCACTGTTTCCTCTTTTGATTAGATTAATGAGACGCCGCATATGTGGCTCTTGTGCAATAAACCCCCCGTTGCTGTTGTTTTATCTGCAAATTTTTGGCAAAGGATGAAAAAAATTGTCTGTAGGCTGGGTTAATATAGAAAAAGCAATTTTTTTTCCTCCTTCTTCTAGAGGCCTGTAGGTTATATCTGGCAATAGCGGAGCAATATCGAAATAACAAAGTTTTTGAGGCTTTGCTAAAGGATGATTTTAATAGGAAGAGGTAAGTATATTGCCTTCCTTGTAAATCCTCTCTCCTTTGGCTAGATTGCACAGTGAGTTAATAGCAAATGTCTATAGACATTTGTAAGTAATTAAGTAATAACGTATGACTCTGTTTCCTGGTCCTGGTTTGCACTAAGGTGGAGATAGATAGTATTTGAAGTAGTCCTGATTTCGACTGAAAACAGCTTTTTTCTAGACAGGCTCCTCCTCATGCACTGGAGAGAGGGCAGTGGATTAGTTAAAATTTTCAGAAACCAGAATAAAAGCCACAGCTCTTGGTCATGATCACAGAATCACAGAATCACAGAATCACAGAATCACGGTGGTTGGAAGGGACCTCAGAGATCATCAAGTCCAACC
>JAOTQQ010000048.1:138655-153022 GCA_026546715.1 Gallinago undulata
AAGTCCCATCAAGAGCTCTTTGTTCATCCAGGCCGGCCATTTTCCCCGCCCTTTAATTTTGCGCCTCATGGGGACAGGGCAGAATACTTTCAGGGCAGAATACTTTGACAATATTATTTTTTTCTCCCTCGGAGTCAGAGGGAGGAAAAACTGTGGCTGGTTGAGCCCTCGACACTCAGTCGCTGAAGTGTTTGTGCTGTTTACATAGCGGCTAGCTGCAGATATTTTTCAAAGTTAAGGACTAATTAATTCTAGCTCTTGAATATAAGAGTAAACACAAAGGGAGCGCATATTTAATGCATTATTCCACAGCTGTAATTAAATTAAATGAAAGCAATTTTCCATCAGCTCAGGTTACAGAAAAAGGGAAAAAATTCTTGGCTGGATTGCTGCAGCAATTATTATAAGAAATTAAAACCCTTTTAGTGAAATAATGAAATGTTATTTTGTACTGGAGAAAAAAAAAAATTCCAGGATTTCCTTCTGAAAGCTGACAGGTTATTACAGATTTGAGGGCTGGCCTTGCAGGAGGAACAGGAGCCCTAATTGCAGTTTCACTTGCATTTAACGGAGCACCTGGGCAATTAGCAGCTGCTGTACACAAGGGTGTGAGGGGTCCCGTGCTCTCCTCCTCATTTCCATGGCCTGGAAGGGACTGTTGATGTTCACAGCTGTGCTAAGGGTGATGATGGTCCAGGAGATAGTGTAGGCATCTTCAGGGGGAGGTCTCTTTCTTAAAAACTGTGGATTTGGGGTTCTCTTGAGCTGTTAGTGCCTGAGGGTGGCTTCGAAAAGGCTTAGACACTTGCAGGCACGGCACAAAAGGAGGATGGAAAGTACTTTTTCATGAGTCTGTTGTTACTGCCTTAAAAGAGCTGTGCTGTAAGAGACTCCTGTTTTGGGGCAAGAGGTGGGTTGGGGTCCTGGGCAGAGTCTTTGGTTGCCATTTCTGCTCTTATTGCCACCCCGTCCTATATCCTGGGACATCTCTGGGTCCAGCAAGGGGCTGGAGACCTCACACTGGGCTTTCAGCTCAGCCAGGAAGAGAGAGATGGAGAGATCCTTCTCTCATTCCTGGAGATGCCAC
Organism: Gallinago undulata; assembly: GCA_026546715.1. Lineage (NCBI taxonomy): Eukaryota > Metazoa > Chordata > Aves > Charadriiformes > Scolopacidae > Gallinago > Gallinago undulata. Next base: position 139,743 of record JAOTQQ010000048.1, read on the forward strand.
ATGGACTTCAAACATGTCCTTTTCCAGTATCTATAAGTACAGTCTCAGGATTTTCACTGAGATGTATTTCAAAATGACAAGCATTCTGTTCAGAGCCAAGACAAATGTCTTAGGCTTTGATGGTGTTGCTCTCACAAATAAAACCGTGTTGTTCCCGTACAACACATGCATTAACATCAACGGTCTGCCGTTTGTTCCCATTGGGGATGGGACCCTATGGACCCATGGATAGAGTATAGTTCCATTATGATTTAATCCCAGTGCAATGACTGGGTATATGGTGTACATAGAAGCATCGTGTATTGTTAGGACAAAAGCTGTAACATTATTTTTGATGGGCTCATAAGTAAAATTGATTAAATACCACCAGAACTGGAATTCCCTTTCAAAATCTGTTGCATTATCACAGATTACTTTTCAGATTCCAGTGGGTATGGTACCTTCTGCACCTTCTCGTATAATTGCTGCTACCGGAGATTGCATCCCCAGCTGAGTTTGGATACAACTAAGAGCCAGAGAAACATTGGTTTGGGCTACACCAAGTGCACCCACAGTCAATTGGTGATCCCTCTTATTAATTCTTTCCCACTGAGGCAATGCTTGGGGATAAGGAGGAGAGGAATCTTATCTTTAGGTTTGCTCATAAGTTGAATAAGACTTGTCTTACGGACGAGACAGACAGTTTTGGTTGCAGTCTACCCTTTGAAGGCTTTTAAAGAGTGCGTGCCACGCTGTCTGCTGACATCATGTGTCTCCATCAGTACTAAAACCCAACCTGGCTGGGCTGAGCATAGTCCCAGGCTACCCAGTGGCAACTGCAACGTGGTCTAGTTAATAATTAAATGATAATAAAGCCAGTCGCTGTGCAGCCACTGACACACTGAATACTAATTTTCAGTGAGCATGTGGAGCTCGTTTCTGGCCACGTTTTCCTGGCAATCCTGAATTAAGTGAGTTTTCAGGCCTCAGACTGTTGGCTGTGGCAGTGATCTCAGTGGGGTGGGGTTGCACGATGTACCTGTCAGAGCAACTATTATATATTAAAATTTCATCACCGCCCCCCTAAATATGGAAAGGGGACTCAGGTGCAGCCAGGCCTTAGACAAAGAAATATCCTGGTAAATCCTTCCTTTTAGCAAGATATTTAGGGAGGAAATCAGACTGCAATTTGTTGCTATAAGAAAATTTTCCATCAGGGCAACTAATTTGCTGCTCCTGTGTACAAGTAGCGAATTAAATCCTAAATTGAAAACTTAAATGGAAGCATTGCCCTGTGAATTTTCCATTCCCTAAGTGCGCTGGGCTCATTTCTTCTCTATTTGTGGTCTTTTCATCAAGGTGTTTGTGACTAGTAATTCATCCTTCTTTCTTGGCTGAACCTGGATCCCTTGCCCTCCTCGTTGATGCTTGTGGTGCTCCATGTCAGGCTGAGAAATGCAGCTCCTACGGAGTTGGGAGATGGTATTAATTTGGCCAGGCTGGGTGGGAGATGGTCCTGTGGGAGCTTGGTGGCTCTGTGCTTCCTCAAACATTCAAATATAGACTCACAGAGTGGTCTGGATTGGAAGGGACCTTGAATATCAACTGGTTCCAACCCCCTGCCCTGGGCAGGGACACCTCCCACCAGAACAGGTTGCTCAAAGCCACCTCCAACCTGGCCTTGGACCCCGCCAGGGATGGGGCAGCCACAGCTTCTCTGGACAACCTAGGCCAGGCTCTCACCACCCTCAGAGTGGAAAATTTCCCCCCAGATCTCACCTAAATCTCCCTTCTTATAGTTTAAAACCGTTTCCCCTCATTCTATGACTCCACTCCCTGATCAAGAGTCCCTCTCCATCTTTCCTGGAGCCCCTTGAGGGACTGGAAGGGGCTCTAAGGTCTCCCTGGAGGCTTTCTGACCTGCCAGCACACGTTGCCGGCTCATATGGAGCTTCTCATCCACCAACACCCCCAAGTCCTTCTCCTCAGGGCTGTTCTCCAGCCATTCTCTGCCCAGCCTGGGTTTGTGCCTGGGATTGCCCTGACCCAGGTCCAGGACCTTGCACTTGGGCTGGTTGAACTTCGTGAGGTTGGCATGGTCCCACTTCTCCAGCCTGTTCAGGTCCCGTTGTGTCCATCTTGAATCAGGATGTGTTTAGTGGTGGTAGCCCTGCCAAGAGGTTGTAGTTGTTGGGGCCTACAGTTTTGAAACTGTCAGTAATTAGTGCCGGAGGTGGGAATGTTGCTTTTGGGGAGAAAACTGGCCAAGCAGAACTGGACACTCAAGTTTAGGGAGATGCAAGAGTAGTGAAAGCCATAACTAATGTTTCTACCCTGACATGTTGTTTGTTCCTTGATTTTTAAATGGTTTTACCTTTCTTTCCTAGTCCCATGTTCATTCCTTGTCTTCTGATGCTTACGGAAAGAAATCAACAATTTCCATTATGAAAGAGGGAAAAGAAATGCCTGGAGAACCTCTACTAGTGGTGAGAAGAAGGACCTGCAAGGTCTAAGTGGCCCTGGCTGGGCTGGGGATTGTGTTTTCGAGGTAATTTCGCTTAAAATAAAATATATGTATTTTTGTTGGCAAGTATCTGGCTGGTCCAGGAGAGGACGAACACGCTGGACGTGAACCACAAGCAAAGCTGGTCTGGTCCCCGGGGCTTTGCGCAGATGGGAGCGGGGAGGTGGATCAGCCGATGCAAATCAGCAATCACAGGCTTCTGCGGCGTGGTGCCAACCTGGCCAAAAACCATCTGGCAGCGGGGAGGGAAAGATGCTGGATGGTGTTTAGATGCCGAGGAGTTGGCATCTTCTTCGAGTTTTTCCTCTTCCTCCTTGCTGGAAGCCTTTCTCTTTGCTTGACAGTCAATCCCCGTCGCTGATTTGAGCTTCCGCAGGTTTGTCCTGTCTGGAGGAGGTGACAGGAACTGTGAGGAGCACATAAGATCCAAATCCCTGGAGATAACAACAGCCTTCCCTAATTCAGCAGCATCCCTTAACTGTTCACTGAACAGAAGAAGAAAATGCCAGAATTTTGGACTGAAGTGTTTTAAGTTTGTGATTAAAACCAAGGTGTTGTGCTCAACCTTCCATATCTTGTGCCACCCTGGGGCTCGAGGAGTTTTCAGCAGCACAGGAGCTGTTGCATCTTGGACCCCCTCTGCAGAACTCAGAGTGTACCTCAAAAGCATCACAACGTTCCCCAAAGTGCAGCCTCTGATGGGGTCTGGGGAGTACAGCAGCCCCATGGACCTTGCACACTGGCCAGGCACTTGTCTCTGATCTCCAAGCTGCGTCTCCCACTTGGTTGGACCTCCACGGTGGGTTCTTTTTGTAGGAGAACCCCTTCTCTCCTGTGGTGGGAGATGTTTCTTGTTGGATGCTGGGGGAGGCTGAGAGGTGCAAGTCTCGTGGTCTCCCCAGTTTAACTGCCCCAGGAGTAGCCAAGCACAAACATCAGCATGGACCTTAGGGATGGACACAACAATGTGTTGCCCATCTTTGCACCCTCAGTCCCTGCCTGTTGAGGGGTGGTGAGCTTGGGCAGCCTTGATGGAAGAGGAGCCCAAGGCCCTAAAATTTGCTGCAGCATCTCTGCATAAAGAGCACCAGAACTGGATTTTGGAGGTGCCACCAGCACCGTGGGCTGCCACTGGTCTCTGTCCTCAGATTTAGCACGGAAATGGAAAAACCACTTCCAGTGACTCCGTGGTTGTGCTTTCCAGCTACAGAAGAGCGGGGCAACAACTTCTCCCCACTGCTTGGTCCTTTCTCTGGCCACCACCGCCATGCTGAATCGAGCTTTTAAATACAGACTGCGCTTCCTTTGCCAGAAGTGAGTTTATGAAGGAGAGGGATGGAAGGCAGGTCCTGCTGACCTGTGCTGCTCAATTTACCCGCTTGCATGCATTTCACCCTGCTACCAGAAAAATAAGGGGGGGGGAGGGTGTCCACACATGGATGCTGAGCCCAGAAGCTCCAGGAGGGTATGGCACGGCCAGAGGAAATGCTGAGCGAGCAGAAAACGCCCAGGCTTGGCCACAGCCCAGGTGCGTTTACCTTCTGTCTCTTTCAGAAATAAAGATTTCAGCAATTTGAGGAGCTTTCTGCTGCGCTGAGCGAACGCGGGGCCGCTTGGCTGGAAGCATCATGCGGCCCTTTTTTTTTTTTTTTTTTTTGTAGAGCGTGAAATATCTCGCTGCATCAAAAGGCAAACGCTGCACCGAATGTTTGGAGGTGGGTAATAAGCCCAGGAACAGGCAGGCAATAATTACAGGTGCTGTTACGGCATCCAGATCTGCAACAACCGCTCCCACGGAGCATTCCCGGAGGTTTTGGTGAGAAACAGGGGGGGAAATCCCTGGATTTCTGTACCATAAGGTGTTACCGCTTCTCTCCTCTCCTACCTGCAAGGGGAAGCGCCCAAGTGCGCTGGGAATCTGGGGCAGCGTTTTGTTATAAAGGTTCATGGGTTGGGACAGAAATGCAGCTAAGAATAAAGAGGGGGAGGGGGGGGAAGAAAAAGGGATATTCCTGGCTTTGCAGCATCACTTCTTTTCGGTTTTCAGCTCTTGCCTGAGCCCCTTCCCACAACTCAGCAATGAGGAACCAGCTGCAGGGTGTTTTCTCTCCCCCGAGATGTTTTGCTTGTTGAATATATGGCTTTTTTTTTTTTTTTTTTAATTTATTAATTCCTTCTGTTGGAGCAGAAAATACTGAGATTCACAGCCCAAAAAATGGGAGTTTTGGTGATGCTGGAAAACCCAGACCCAGGGCGATTCGGCTTTCATGGGGGCAGCCTCATGGGCTTTTGTCCCAGCCAGCTGCCTCCGTGCCCCCGATGATGTTTTGGGGCTTGATACCCCTTCCAGAGGCTGACATAAAGACGATTTGGGGGGGTGGCAGGAGGGAAGAATCCAGCCCGAAGGGATGCTGTGGGTCCCGCAGGGCGTCTCCCGGGGAGCCCACGGTCTCTACCTGGGAACAGATGCTATTTCTGGGAGCTCAGCAGCTAAACATAGCCCAGCTCCTGCCTTAAACAAGCTGCCAGCTCCTGGGTTTATGGCAGCAGTCGCTTCTTGCTTTAATGAGAGCAGTTGGGCGCCTGCCAGCCCGCAGCATATGTGGAAGAGGTTCCTTTCGGGGGGGGGGGGGGGGCGGGGGGACAGAAAGCTCAAAAGGAGGGATGCTGAGAGCTTGCAAAGGAGGTTTCGCTCTCTTTCTGCTTTTGCCAATCCCTCCCCCCCATCGCCCTATAAAAACTGCTCCGTTTTGCTCAACAAATCTCCCAGGTGCCTTGGGCAAGCTGTTGGGTGAGCAGGAATAGAAGGGGAGGGGGGATTTTTATCTTCCCCAGGGGATGCTCCTGCTCTTCCAGGCATGGAGAAGAGGTTGAGCCACTTATCATAGAATCATAGAATGCTTTGGGTGGGAAGGGACCTTGAAGACCACCCAGTCCCAGGACAGGGGCACCTCCCACCAGAACAGGTTGCTCTAAACCTCATCCAACCTGGCCTTGAATTCCTCCAGGGATGGGGCAACCACAGCTTCTCTGGGCAATCCATTCCAGTGTCTCTCCATAGATGTTCTTCCCACTTAAACCAGGACTTAATGCACTTGAGATGCTGGGATCCATGGCCATGTTCTGCTCCCCCACGTCTAGAGGCAGCAGCGGGGATGGGAATTATTTTCATCCCTTTGCTCCTCATCCTAATTGACTTCAAGTTGCATTTGCCCTGCACAAAGTGATGGTCTAGATGGTGGAGCTGGGCGTGAGAGGTGTCTCTACCATCTCCAGCTCTGGCATCATCCTAAGGAATGACCTCAGACACGCGATGAGCTTCATTACCCACGGCGTTATGTTGCCAGACTGCTCCCATCCCAATTATTGCAGATATCCCAGGAGCAAACAAAAGATGCTCGCTCTCTCTGAAGGATTTGGGTGTGTTGAACAATGATCTTCATCGTCATTTTGGCTCTTCTGTAAATACCGTCACTAATGATGCATAATGAAAAATAATCCCTTGGATGCAGGCAGCTCTTATAAACATGGGAATTAAAGGGGATGAATTGGAGCTTTGGATCGTGGATGATGAGTAACGAGATCCAAGTACTGCAGGCAACATCCAGACAAAGCTTTTTCCTTTATAGGTTTTTATTGAAGGACATGTTTACTCTGTGTAGGCCCGGGGCTACTTGTGGCTGTCAAGCGAAGGAGCAGGGAATGGATGAAGGTCTTTGTAATGGGTTCCCGTTTGTGGTGGGTTCCGTTCCAAGACTCATCTGTGTGCTTCATTGGTCCAAGGCAGTTCCTCCTGGAGAAGTTTTTAGGGTGAGAGTATGAAGTTATCGTAGCATCATTCTAGATTCTTAACGCAACAGGGCATTGAGCAACCTCTGGAGCCAGCCCTGCTTTGGACGGCAAGTTGAGTTGGGCATATCCAGATGTTCCTTCCAGCCTAAATTGCTGAGTGGTCCCACAACTTTCATACTTTTTTGGTTACTTTTTTTGCCCAGGGTTTGGAAGATTTCTGTTGAAGGCCAGTTCCATGTTTCTGAGAAGAATCTGACCAGCTTCACTTGCCTTTTGCAGTTTTGATCCTACTGATTCTTCTGCAAAACTCCCTTGTTTTTCCGAAACTAATTGTTTCATCCCCCCTGGGCTCAAGCTGCAGCTCAGGTCTGCATGAGAATCTAACTGCAAGAAAAACCTCAGTGTGAAGCTTGAGAACATTATATTGTGGTTTTCGATTTGCATGTGCCCTGCTATGAAATCATACCCGCTGAGATAGTAATTGCTCGCGGTGTTTTAATGAGCTAGAACAATATTTCTGTTTTCTTGGGCAGCTATTGTTGATCCTCCCCCAATCCCCAGAAGTGACACGTAAATAGGATTTTCCCTTGTTGCTGCTTTCTTGGGGAAGAGGAGGGGGAAAGAGGAGGAATAAATCCTTTTGAGAACCTTAGGCTGGTATGCAACCTACAGCTTGAGGTGACTTCAGAGCTTCACCGTTGGCCATAATTGCCTGTGGGTGGTTTTTCCCTTAACAAGCCATACTGAAAACACTGTACAAATATTCCCCTTGCTGCAAGGGGTGGACTAACATCTTACATCACGCAGGTGGGATCCCTGAAATAGGAAAACTTGAACAGTCACCTCTGGGACAAGCTGTGGGGAAGGTGGTCATCTCAGGAGGTCTCCTTCTCTCCCACTCTTCCACCAAGTCTTCGGCTCTCCTGTCCTCTTGTCTCAGATGTTTGGTGCTGACTTTCCATGTGAGTCCTTCAGGTGGTCTCTAGCCTTGAGTTTTGTAGTGGGTAATTACATTTCTTTGCCTTATCAAGGTTTATGGCAGGTGTTCCTTCTACTGGTGTCCTGTCTACTCTTAATGGGGCCCCTCTTTACCTGCAAACCACTAGCGCCACCATGATCCAAACGATCATAAAGAGAATGTTCCTCCCTGCTAAATTTCAGTTTGTGACTTTCTGTCAAACGATTACAGCTGTATCCTTAAGATACCAGGATGCAGATCGCGATGGTCTCACCCAGAGAACCTCTGCTGTGAGGATAAGCTGAGAGATTGGGGGGGGTGGGGGTCAGCCTGGAGAAGAGAAGGCTCTGGGGACAACTTCCAGCCCCTTCCAGTCCCTCAAGGGACTCCAGGAGAGACAGGGAGGGACTCTGGATCAGGAAGGGGAGCCCTAGGACAATGGGTAATGGTTTTACACTGAAAGAGGGGAGATTTAGGTGAGATATTGGGAAGAAGTTCTTTGCTGTGAGTGTGGTGAGACCTTGGCTCAGGCCACCCAGACCAGCTGTGGCTGCTCCATCCCTGAAGGGGTTCAAGGCCAGGCTGGATGGAGCTTGGAGCAACCTATTCTGGTAGGAAGTGTCCCTGCGCTGGGTTGGAATGGGAAGATCTTTATGGCCCCTTCCAACCCAAAGCATTCTATCATTTTATGGTATTGGGTACTAGTCACAGATGTCCCATTACACAGGAGGATGCTGAGCTGCGTTGTTGTCTTTGGAAATGGGATGTACTGGTGGGAGTGAGGGTGACTGATGAGCACAGTGTCACTGGCTGCATGGTGGCTGGGATTGAGAAATCAGCCTGTCCTCTTCCAAGGATTGAAGAGAAGGTAAAAAAAAACTGATTCTGTGCAATTCCAAGTTGGGAGATCTGTCTTCTTCTCAGTCATGATTTTCTTGGTCACCTCAAGGGAATTGCTGTTATCCCTGCTCTGATGCAGGCTGGGATGCTGGGGTTGCTGAGCCTGTGTTGCTGCTGCAGACAAGTTGCTTGTAGGCTCATGTTCGTAATTCCCCAGCCTCATTTACTTTTCTCTTCCAAAAAAAACCTGCAAAAACAACCCATAAATCTGCTCTGGTTTGGGGTTGGGTTTTTTATTTTTTTGGAAGGGAAGCCTGAATTAATCATGTGACTCACGTTCTTCCCAGAGGGAAAATAAAGGGGTGAGGCAAGAAAAGTCACGAAAGGATAGGGCATTTGTCCACTTAAAAACAAAACTGGGCTTATTAAAGATAGTGTTAGCCCACAAAGTTGCTTCAAACGCATAATAATCATGCAAAGTAGGACATGGTGTAGAGCTGCAAACCTTAAAATACTCCTGGGAATATGGCTCTGATTTGTAATAGCCTTCATGTGAGAAGAGGGAACTGTCTGTCCCTAAACTAATTGACAAAGGTTCTTTTTACAGACCAATAGGTACAAAAGTGGCACTAGTCCTCTTTGGAGACGTCACTGCTCCTTGCTTGGGATTTTGGTGGTCATTCCAAGACACAGCAGACACAAAACCGAAACATCTCTCTGGTGCTTTTTCTTTACTTTCTGCAGATGAATTGGCCAAAATCATTCCAGCTGCGGAATAACAATGGATAGTGTGGTAACAGCCCTGGAAGTGGTGAGGAACCAATCCTGGGTTGGCTTGGTGGTAGAGGATGGAGGCTGACCCTCCATGAAGGATGCTGGAGAGTTGTGTGATGCCACCGCGCTCCAAGCCACAGCACGAAACACCTGAAATCCCCCAAATTACATTTTTAATGTTGAGAAGACATGCTCAAACCAGTTCTCCAAGACTCGGCTCTCACACCATGGGCTGAGCTTACCTTTCCACTGCTCACCACAGCATCTGGCTCTTACTGGGAAAACTGGAATTTGAATCATACCCATTAATTGTTAAATTAAAAGCGTTGGTTTATTTAGGAGGATCTCTGGATTAAAAAAAGATGGGGAAAAGCAATTTATGTTCTTAATTCAGTCAAAGGGGATTGAATTTGCACACACTCTTCATGTTCACCCAATTTTACTCCTCGAACTAAGGTGACATCCCAGGAAGAGCTCCTGCAAATGCTTAAAAAGGTTTTTCAGCCTAGCCAAACCAATTAGATGGAAAAAAATGACACTTTTCCCCTCGTCTCCATGTGGGAGCATATTTTGAATTGTTTGCGTTGCTTTCCTGTCCCCCCCTTTTTTCTAATTTAAATTTCTTATTTTTTTTTATTAGGAAATGAGACATTTTCAGCAGCCTTCATTTTTCCCATGCTTTAGTAATTTTCAAGGATTTACTTAAAAGTGAAGATGACTCAGGACCTTTTATGGTGTAAAGGCCAAACTAGGTTGGGAACAAGGATTGTTGTTTTTTTTAAATTCTCATAATGTTTTCCTGAAATTCCTTTGGAAATGGGAGGGCTTCTTCTTTGAAAGCACCTTGGATGTGCTCGCTGCCATCTGTACCAGTTCAGAGTCTGGTTTTATTGTGCTCATTGATTTGTCACCTCCTGCATGGAAGTATCTGGTTTATACCTCCAAGAAATGGGTCTTGTTCCACTTCTATCCATGAGATATCTGCTCTCTCTTGGATGCACGAATATCCCTCAAATTCTCCTTTTTTTTTTTTTTTTGTTTTAATTTGTATTGATAAATGCACTAGTGAACCTGCAGCATCTATTTTATGGCTTGTTCCTGTGAAATCAGAGATAATGACTGGAACAATACGGCAAACGGCTGATTTTGCACAGGTTTAAAACTGTAATTAAGCTGGTTTTTGAGTCGTCCATCAAGAGCTGTCGGAATGCAAAAGGAAATTTTAATAGACGTTGTGTGATTTCTGACTCCCCTTCCCCTTGCTGTAGCTTTAATTTAAATGCATCTGCTCACACCTCGAAATCCTGCATCGCTGTCAGAAATGCATTCTGGGGAGAAAAACAGGAGAAAAAGAGTACGAGCAGACTCAAGAGCAGGGTGTATTTTGGGTTTGGTTTGTGTATTTTGGTTTCTTGGTTCTTTTTTGAGTGTTGTGGGTTTAGCAAGAAGGCAATTTCCTTTAAAAATCTCCTCACCTGGTGCCGCTGCTCCCCATGCACATGAATTTCCATTTTATTCAATGTTACAGCCCATGTATTCACCAAGCTTTACATTTTCTGGGTCTTTCGGTTTGGAAAACAAGTTTTTCTAACCCGGTCGTAAGAAGTTGGGTAAAAACTTTGAAGCGTTGTGACTGGTGCTAAACTTCAAAGTTTAAAAAAAATAAACAAAAAACAAACAAAATGACAAAAACAGTGAGAATTGCCCTGGGTGGTGCAGATGGGAGAGGAGGGGAGAAATGTCAATGAAGGAAGACTTTTGGGGAAAAAAAAAAAAAAAACCAACAACCAAACAAAACCCCAAAGAAACAAAAAACCCCACACAACCACCCACCCCCAAAAAAGGTGGGGAGGGGAGGAAGAGAAAAAAAAAAAAGCCAGTATCTGGAGGGTACTGCCAGTAAGATGTTAAGAATTACAACTGGATAAGTGTTTAAAAGTGGAAAATCAGAGTTTCCATCCAGCAGCTGATTCTGTACGGACTTGAAGCCCATTTTTTCCCTCCTCACCCTGGACAATGTGCCTTGTGCATCCTTAATTTGCTTTAATTTTTCATCCAAGACTGGGCTTTAAAAGCCCAAACAAAGCAATTACCAACTCAAGGCACTTATTTCAGGCAAACTAGCACCATGAATCACTTGGGTTTGGGGGAGTTTTCTTTTACTCAGCGTATTCTCCTCTCTCCTGGATACGCTCTTCTGTTACAGATTATGGTGCCCCCAAAATAATAAATTTCTCCCGCTGATGAAATTAGAGTCACAGGAAAGTTCAGATTTCTAATATTTCTATAGCAGGGTCTTTCTTGTACTATTGCCTGTTTGAGAACCTCTTCAATATATCTTATTTCTCCAGTTGTGAAACCAGCAAAAATTCACCTCCATCGATCTTTGATGGTTTTTTATTTATTTTTTTTTTTCCTCCCAGAAATTTCCCTCCCTGGTCTGTTCCTTGTGCTCCATCCCCATCTCTAACATCAGATTTATGCCTTTTGTGTCTGCCTAAGGCCAAGCCCGGTGTCTGGGAGGCAGTTCTCAGGTGCCAAGTCCAGGTTGACCTCGAAAAAAGCTCTCAAATCACTGAGAAATTAGTTTTTAATGAATTGGAGAAGCAGTGAAGGGGGCTTGAGCTTAGGCGGGAGTGGTTTATCTTTGCAGTGGGAAAAGAAGGGGCTTCTTCAGCTTAAGCCTCACTTCTCATATTTTAGGCTGATTTTATAGCTTGTTCTTCACTGAAATAGTAAATTTAAGTTAAAATGCAGGTAGAAGATAAAGCAGAAGTTGCCTCTTCTTCACTCACCCCACTGATGGAGTGTCTCCCGCCTGGGCTTACCCTGAGTCAATATTACCAAAAAAAGAAGGGAAAACGGAAAACAAACCAAACCAAACCAAAACATGAGCTTGTCCTTTCTGAAGAGCTTTTCTTGGCAAAATATCTAATGTAAAACTTGCCTGAAAATCGGTTTTCATGGAAGATATTGGTTTGCGAGGAGAATATTGGTTTGCAAGAGGAATATTGCTCTGCACGTGGATATTCCGCAGCCAAGGGCATCGCAAGGTGGGATGAAGAGGACCATGGCTCTTCCACCCCCGCTCTGTCTCTCGGCCATTTCTGGTCTGGTTGCAAATATTCGTTTAAAGCTGGATACGTATTTGTATTTCTCTCCCCTGGAGCCACGGCAGCTGCAGAGGGATGTTTGTCGGCTGGAATTAGCATTAGGCAGGGGCAGCAGAGGTCATCAATCTTTCTTGGAGGGCTTTGGAGCATTATGGACCTCGCGGAAAAAAAAAAAAAAGGCATAAAGGACACTCAGCCACTAAAGTGGGACACGAGAGCAGAAGGTGTGTCGTCCTTCATGTCATAACTGTGGCCAAATAAAGTTTTGAAATATTGCCCAAACACCTGAAAATTCACAATTTGGGGCCGTTTCAACTCCAAAATGCAAGTTTCCTTCCTCTGAAGCACAGAGCAAGATGGAGATTAAAATACCTGCCTGGCTTTCTCCTTTTTTTTTCCCATTTCCAGGGGGATTTGGGGGTGACATTCTCCTTCCCCATCTCATCAGTGTCTCGTGCCTTCCTGGGTGACTTCGGCCAAACTAGGTTGGTGACACCAGCACCACGAATGATGATGAAGGAACATCTCTAATTAAGTGTCGGCAGCTTGAACTCCCCGCAGTGCACGCAGATGACTTGCAAATACAAATGACAGGGAGGGGAGTTCTATCTCTCTCTTACCAGCTTTTATTATTTCTGCCTTAATTATGCGCAGGGCTCTCCTGTGCTTCGCAAAGAGCCACAATTTCTAGCATTAATTACCTCGACTCCGCAGTGCCTGTGGGTTGCGTTTCCAAAGGACCTCCTGCAATGCTGCAAACAAACCCCCAAAACCCCTTCAATAACAAAAAAAATCCCCCAAACAAACAAAAAATCCCCAAAACAAAACAAAACAGAACAAAACAAACCCTTGACCTGCAAACACCTACTGCATTGCTCTTATGAAGGTTTTGTCTTTGGTGGGGGAAGGCTGGCTCTGTTGACCTGGGTGGAAAGTAGTGATTTCACAGCAGCAGAAAGAGCAACCCCATCGTTCTTCTGAGTGGAAAGGATGCTGGATGGGAAGGTGATCTGAGGGCTGGAGCCCCTCTGCTGGGAGGACAGGCTGAAAGAGTTGGGGGCGTTCAGGCTGGAGAAGAGAAGGCTCCGGGGAGACCTCAGAGCCCCTTCCAGTCCCTCAAGGGGCTCCAGGAGAGATGGGAAGAGACTCTGGATGAGGGACAGGAGCCATAGGACAAAGGGGAAGGGTTTGACACTGAAAGAGGGGAGACTGAGCTGAGCTGCGGGGAAGAAGGTCTTTGGTGTGAGGGTGGTGAGAGCCTGGCCCAGGTTGCCCAGAGAAGCTGTGGCTGCCCCATCCC
>JAOTQQ010000048.1:158585-171255 GCA_026546715.1 Gallinago undulata
CATCTCTCCTGGAGCCCCTTGAGGGACTGGAAGGGGCTCTGAGGTCTCCCCGGAGCCTTCTCTTCTCCAGCCTGAACCCCCCAACTCTCTCAGCCCCCCCTCCCAGCAGAGGGGCTCCAGCCCTCCCAACATCTCTGTGGCCTCCTCTGGCCCTATTCAAAGAGTCCACATCCTTCTTGTGCTGAGGACTCCGAAGCTGAACACACCACTGCAGGGAAGGGGTTATCACCAGAGCTGAGTAGTGCCCTGACTGTAGGCAAAGAGGAATTCAATGTGGGGACAATTAAATTGGTGGCAGAAAGCAACGGTCCTGGAAAAATATCCTTGTCTCCATGGATTGTGAAAGACTGTAGGGTCAGGGGGTGGCTGCTCTTAGCTAAAACCCTACAATTTCATGTAGTTGTTCATGAAAAACCTGTATCCCCAGGGTACTCTTTATGTGTTCTCAGCATCTCTCCCTTCCCCCCTGCTTTCTCCAGCTCCAGAGGAGCTGCATTGTCCCTCCACGGCGTGCTTGGGTCTAACACGGAAACAACCCATGTCCTACAGAGCTTATGAACGACCCCAGGGATTGACGCTTTATGGTCTGTCTGTTCTGAGATTTCTTTCCCTGTGAGACCTCCTATCTTCAGAAAAAGACCCACAGAATCATGTCTGTGAGGAGGAATCTGGCCCGTCTATCTCCATCCATGCACATCCCATCGGTGCTGCTGTCACGGGTGTTCGCCCCAACTTGGTTTCTAATTGGATTTTTATCAGCCTTTGGAAAGTACCTGGGATCTAATGAAGGGTTTTTCTCTATGGAAGTGTTGCATTTCATTTGTGTTCTACACTGCAGGGAGATTGTCCCACTGGGACAGTGGTTTCGCAAGTAGAAATTGCAAGCTTCTCACTCCTGGGCTTGGAAAGCCCAGGGGGGACTTGGCCCCTCCAGGAATGATCTTCGTTTCCATCACTTTGCTTCGAGATCCATGGCCTTCCTCTCTCCTGAAGCATCCACCAAGAAGAAGTAATCAAGGGAGAAAAGTTTTGTGAAACTCCACCATTATTCCCTGCCTGGGAGAGACTCTGTTGGGATCTTCCTACAAGGCTGCAGGGTGAGTTAGATGGAGATCCCAACCCCTCTTGTGATCCTGAAGTCGTGATCCTGCAGAAAACTGGGCTCAATGCTGTAAAACTGGGCTCAATGCTGTAAAACCGTGGGGGCTGTTGAGGGGAGTGAAGCTGGAGGCTTCCAAAGCCATACCAAGGTTGCAGGGGCGTCACCAAGCTGCAGGTCTGCACCCGTGAACGATCTAAGAGGCGTGAAGCAAAGCAAATTGCAGAATTTTAGCCCTGAATCCAGGAATACAGGGAGGAAAAAAAACTAATTAATAACTAAAATTATTTCCAAACCCATTCTGATCAACTTCAAAGTATAGGTAGGGAGAAAAACTGTTCTGGAAGGATAGGTGAAGTTCAGCAAGGGAAAGTGTTCAGTCCTGCACCTGGGGAGGAATCACCCCACAAACCAGGACAGACTGGGGGCTGACCTGCTGGAGAGCAGCTCTGTGGAAAAAGACCTGGGAGTCCTGGTGGACAACAGGATGCCCATGGGCCAGCAATGTGCCCCTGTGGCCAAGAAGGCCAATGGCATCCTGGGGGGCATCAGGAAGAGGGTGGCCAGCGGGTGGAGGGAGGTCATCCTGCCCCTCTGCTCTGCCCTGGGGAGGCCCCATCTGGAGCACTGGGATCAGTTCTGGGCTCCCCAGTTTAAGAAGGACAGGGAGCTACTGGAGAGAATCCAGCAGAGACTATGAAGATGATCAGGGACAGGAGCATCCCTCTGCTGAGGAAAGGCTGAGAGGCCTGGGGATGTTTAGCCTGGAGAAGAGAAGAGTGAGAGGAGACCTCACCAGTGCTCATCAATATCTAAAGGGTGGGTGGCAAGAGGATGGGGCCAGACTCTTCTCAGTGGTGCCTGCTGACAGGACACCACTAGACCCCTCATCATCTTTGTAGTCCTCTGTCGGACCCTCTCCAGCAGAGAGGGTCCCATTTCCCTGAGTCCAGCAGACTCCAAATGTGGCCTTCCCAGGGCAGAGCGGAGGGAGAGGATGACCTTCCTCGACCTGTTGGCCATCCTCTTCCTGATGCACCCCAGGATGCCATTGGCCACAAGGGCACATCGCTGGCTCATGGTCATCCTGATGCCCTGTCTCTTCCTCCTGAACAAAGCAGTTCACAAACCGTGAGCTATGGTCCACATGGTGTTGCTTGCAATGATCTTGGGTGGTTGGTTTTTTTTAGGTTGGACTTCTAGGAGGCTTGTGTTTTGTTAAGAGGAGCTTTTGAGGCAAGGTTGGTGCCATGCAGATACAAGAGATGTGGTCTGGCATAGGGGGACATGAATGTCCCTTGGTCCTCTGAAAAAAATCTGATCTATCCAGAACTAGAGCATGGTTGAGGCACAAAGGGACCTCTAGAGGTCACCTGGCCCAACCAGGGCCTCCTAGAGCTTGTTTTCCAAGACCACATCCAGATGGTTTTTGAATATTTCTCAGGATAGAGACTCTACTCCCTTGACCTCCTGGCAATACTTGCTGGCTCGTGGTCAACTTGATGTCTACCAGCACCCCAGGTCCTTCCCTGCCAAGCTGCTTTCCTACTGGGTGACCTCCAAGGATAGACTGGTGCATGGGTTCGTTCCTCCCCAGAGGCACAACTTTGCACTTCTCCTTGTTGAACTTCACGAGGTTCCTCTCCAGTTTTCAAGTCAACATCCTCATTGAGCTCGGCAGACCGTGCATTGCTGCCGTATCACCTTTCTGTTGCGGTGGCACCGAGGAGAAGGAAGTGGGGAGGAGGTTCTCCCAAAGAAACAGGACATGGAAGGACCTGAAGAACTGAGTCTTGTGGGGTTTTTTTTAGCGGAAAAGACTGCAGGATTTTAATCAGCGACTTGGTATTTGCCCTTTTGCTGGAGCAGGAAGATGCTTGATCCTGTCATGCAAACTGATAAATGCCAGAGACGGGTATTAGTTTTCCTGGGACGTGCCCATAAATTGGATGGGTTTGAGACGTGAAAGCGCTGGAAGGAAAGGAGTACAAATGCCGTAGAGCTCACAGGGGGGGCCCGTGACCCTCGCTTTGTATGCGAGGCAGGGAAAACCGGGGAGCTGAGTCGAGCCTTGCGCCGTCGCGGTGCTCGGCTGCAGAACTTACATGACCTTTTGTAGGAAAAGGTGTTTTTGTTAAGCTGAAGAAAAAAAAAATTAGGAGGTTGTTGATGAAAGGCGGGGAGAAGTCTGGAGGCTGCTGCATGTGAGCTCTCCTGGTTTCACCTCAAAAACAACCCGGGGAGAATATGTAATTGTTCTTGCCTTATCCTCCAAGCCCAGGCCCCTCGTTAGCCTCCTAATGAGCTTTCTGCAAGAGTGTGAGGAGCGTTACCGGTGGACTCATTTGTACGCCCGAAGGTGTGTTCAGAAAAGGCACCGAGAAGTGATGTCTCGCTCAACTCGTCAGTCCTGCTCGCTGCTTACCATAATTCTATTATTTCCCTTGTTTTCTGCTATGCAAACTTTTCTCCCCGCAAGTGTTCCTTGAGCTGCGGCATTAATTTGGCATGTCAGGGCAATGAAAAATGTATGTCTCCTCTTGGCGGCTCTGAGCCCGGACGCGTTTCCTCCTCTTACCTTATTTCTGCTGTGATTATTATTCAGGAGAGCAGTCAGGCTCCACAGGACTACCAGGAGGAGAATAAAAACCAAGATAGGAGGGATCTGCAGAAGAGCCTCACCCCGGGCTTTGTCTGCTGGGTGAGCTGGGCTCATCGTACAGGGATGGAGCAGAGGAGAAGGTGGTGGCCTTGGGCTTATCCTACATGGAGGGAGCAGAGGAGAGGGGACATCAGAAAGTGACGATGACTTGGTGCGAGCGCACCAAGAATTGTAAGAAAAGTCCAGAAATGTCTGCTGTCCTTGGATCAAAGAGATAACAACTTCTACTGCTTTCCTGCTGGGCTCTTGAGGTGATCAGAAAGTCCTTCACCTGCAGACCCAGCGGGATCTTGAGAACAACGTTCTCATCTCTCCACCTTCCCCCTCCCTTGGTCACCGGGGAAGCAGTTGGATGCTGCCAAGAGCCTGCAAACACCCTGTTTGCTCCTGGGTGAGGGGGATGGAGACCGGGGGATGTGTGCTGTGAGTCCTGTCCTCCAGAAGCTGTCTTGACACCTCGGAGTAGAAAATAGTCCTGTAATTGAAATCAGGGGAGGGGAAGGGATGGGTTTCCCCTCTGGTTTGCCTCACAAGCCCAGATCAGCCAGCTCCGACCGGTCAATCACATCCTCCTGCTGAAATAAATCCCTGAGGCAGACGGTGGGATCAACAGCGGCAGCGCATTTCGGAGCCGGGACGAGGAGGAGGAAAATGTCACCAACAGCTTGCCAAGAGGGGGTTGGAGCAGGTCAGTTCTTGACACTGATCTTGGGCAAAGAGTTGGTCTCCTCTGAGAGTAATTTTGAGTGACCAAGGCCAAAAGAGGAGGAAATTATTCATTCTGCAACATCAGGAAAAAAAAAAATATAGACATTCAGGCTGCCTGGAGTTGTTTTGCACCCAGTTGGAGCGTCTTTTGCTTGTCAAAGGGGACAGTAAAACACTTTTGTGTCTGCAAGAGCCAAAGCAAGGTGTAGAAAAGGGGGTGCTGTGGAGAAGCAGGTGGGGGACGTTGCCTTTGGAAGCCTTAGAGTTCATGTGTTCAACGCACGGAGCAGATAGATTATAAGAAGGAAAGGGAAAAAAAAAAAAAAAGCCTTAAAACCTGCAGCAATTTGGTGCATCTCCATCACCTACAGAAAGTCAATTATTTTTCCATAGCATAATTTTGAGCAATCTCATTTCAGGCCAGCTGCTCAACCATGAGAGGTGGGGTTTTTTCAGGAAGTTCAGCCTTTCCCAAGCGTTTTTCTTCCAGGTTGACCATCTGGGGCTCATCGGTTGGTCGCTGCTGGTAGGAGCCTCCACCTCCCATGGGCTGACCCCGACCGTGCTCAGCTGAAAGAGTAATTTTAAAAAAACATCAACCTCTTCCATCCTCTCCCATGATCAGCATGAAAAATGCATCATTATTCACAAATGCTTCATTATTCATTAGCAGCATTAATTATGTAGCCCAGCCAGTTGAGTTGTCGGCAGTTTAGGCTACTCGCAGTGGGAGGAACTTTGTGAGAAAAGCCAGCTGAGGGTGATCTACCCTTGAAGAATCACAGGATCACAGAATGAGATGGGGTTGGAAGAGACCCCTGGAGATCATCCAGTCCAACCCCCTGCCCAAGGAGATCCACCCGGCACAGGCTGGAGAGGATCACATCCAGGTGGGGTTTGGAATGTCTCCAGAGAAGGAGACTCCACCACCTCCCTGGGCAGCCTCTGCCAGGGCTCTGCCACCCTCACAGCAAAGAAGTTCCTCCTCACGTTTAGGTGGAACTTCTTATGCTCAAGTTTGTGCCCGTTACCTCTTGTCCTGCCCCTGGGCACCACTGAGAAAAGACTGGCCCCATCCTCCTGACACCCACCATTGATGAGATCACCCCTCAGCCTTCTTCAGACTAAAAAGACCCAAGTCCCTCAGCCTCTCCTTGGAAGAGAGATGTTCAAGTCCCCTCATCATCTTTGTAGGCCTCTGCTGTCCCCTCTCCAGCAGTTCCCTGTCCTTCTGGAACTGGGGAGACTAGAACTGGTCCCAGTGTTCCAGATGGGGCCTCCCCAGGGCAGAGCAGAGGGGCAGGATGACCTCCCTCCACCTGCTGGTCACACTCTTCTTGATGCCCCCCAGGGTGCCATTGGCCTTCTTGGCTACAAGGGCCCCTTGCTGGCTCATGGACATCTTGGGTAGACCAAGTCTACCAGGACTCCCAGGTCTTTCTCCAGCAGGTCAACCCTGACCAGTACTGGTTTGTGGGGTGATTCCTCCCCAGGTGCAGGACCCTACACTTGCCCATGTTTAACTTCATCGGGTTCCTCTCTGCCCAACTCTCCAGCCTGTCCAGGTCTCGCTGGATGTGGCTCAGTTTGGTGTCATTAAAAGGACCAGAAGATACTCAGGAGAGGAGAAAGGTCTCACAACAGCCTATGCGACGTGGGAGAACGGCTTAAGGCTGCAACAATTTGGGGGGGCCACGTTTTAATTTCTGGGACCTCCGTGACCTTCCCAAGGGTTTCATGTGCTTCTTCCTCCTTCACCCCGCGGCGGAGCCAAGAGACGCTCAACCTGTTTGGTGTCTGCAGAACTTCAGGAGGTGTTAAGATTGACCCTCAGAAGGGAAGCAAAGAGTCTCCCTCCCACAGAGGTGTTGATTTGGTGCCTGGGCAATAACCAGAAATGAAGAGAAGGAACCCGAAGACTAATGAAGCTTAACGATTGCTCAGTGCGGAGCTGGGAATTGATTCTCCCAGTGCGTTATGGGGCGGCTGGCGCGAAGCAGGGGAAACCAAACCCCGCAAGAAGCGGAGAGAGCAGGACTGAGCCCACCAAAGAAAAGCTTCTAGAGGGGGTTTGGGTGGTGGGTGAGCAATGAAGGGTCTTGGAAAACAAGGAAACTTGGTTTTAGCAGCGTTTCAGAGATTGCAAGTCTGATTTTTGGACGAATCCTGGCTCTCTGAATAGGAAAAGCTCCCCTCTGGAGCTGGAAGTTGGTGTGACCTTGTGGGGCCTCACTGAAGGGCCAGGACATCTCATGGGGGATCCCCAGGTCCCTTCCAGGACATGGTCTGCAAAGGAACCAGGGTGTCCTGGCTCAGCAGGGGTCCTGCAGCTGCAGAGCCCTGTGCTGGGATGAAACTCAGGCTGGAGCATCCCTGTCCCCTCTGGTCACCATCCCTGTCACCAGCCTGTCCAGAGGAATTAATTGCTTGGTGCTGCCACCTCCTCTGTGACAGACAGAAGGATGGTTCAGTGGGTTGATTTTTTGCCCCAATTGCACTTTCCTGGGGAGGTGTTCAGCTCCTAAAATCTTTCCTGAGCTCCTTTTTAGCACCAAAAGCGGATCTGGGGAGCCTGGCAGAGAGGCAGCCCCTCTGAGAAATGCCAGACCCAGATGAAGTGGGGTGATGACAACGCACCCATGCCATGACCTTCTCCCCATCCCAGCGGGACAGGGACCTCTTGGATGGCAACATCTCACTTTAAGGTTTTCTCTCCACCCTGTGTATCTCCCCCTGTGCAGGGCAGGAACATCGTCCAGCTGCTTTCAAAGCTCCAGCCCACCCAGTGAATGACTAATTAATCGTTAATTTGGAGGTGGAATTTTTCCATTCGGGTCCAAGGCATTTTGGCAAATTTTTTTTGGAGGGATGAGGCAGATTTTCCCCACAACTGTGATGCCAGGAGCTGGTGAAACCCATCGGAGGATGCAACAGGGAGAGGTGAGATCACGTCTCAAAGACATGGATGAGTTGTTATAAAATGTGGCTCGTTCTGGTTCCTCTTTCACCGTCAGCGAGAGCTGCTCCCCCGTATTCTCACCTTCTCCAGTTGCAGAAAGAGGCGCTTTGGAGACAGCCGGGTTGTCAAACAAGCAGAGAGTCCGTGTCACGCAAGAAAACGGGAGGAAAATTCCCACCAGAGAAACTGGCAGCGCCTCGAGGTGCCGGCACTGCGCGCACGGGAAAATGGGACGAGGTGGAATCACCCCTGAGCGGGGACACACGGGGACCCCGACCACTCCAAAATTTCATCACCTGGGCCGCGAGTGGAACAGCCACATGTTGGAGCACAGTGTTCTTCATCCGTGTTCCTTTAGATCCTCTGCACATTGATGTTTTAATGCCAAATGTAGTTATTCGAAGATATTATGCAGGAGGTTGGTTTAGAACAATCACAAGTGTAATATCACAATTGCAAGATGTGGCTGAGTCACAATTCCAGCACGATTCCCGTTACTGGTCTCTAAATATTCACCAGCACGACACTGGGTGTCCCAAGCCAACAAGAAGGAAGACACGGAGCTTTCTTGGAGCTTTCTTCACAAATTTACTTATTTGAGGATATTTGATATTGCAGGGGGCTTGGGCTAGAAAAACGGGCCAGCAGCCTACTGAAAAATCCCAACACAACACAACTGAGTAGCAATAAAAGCACGATTCCCATTACTGATCCCTAAATACTCACCAGTACAACCCCAGTTGGGCATTCCAAGCCAACAGGAAGGAAGATGTAGGTTGTAGCTCTCTTCAAAGCTCATTTTGCTGGTTGATTAATTTTTCTCCTCTGCATTGGGCGCAAACCAGCTGGCCAAGTCAACCGATAGAGCCAATTAGGGACAACGAAGGACACCCCTGGTCCTCCCAGTGCTGAGTTCAGCTCCCTTTGAGGGCACTGTGGTCACCTCCTCCTTTCTTCGCTAACCTTCACGAGCTCATCATTCTCATCTGTCTCCTCTGAGCCTTCTTCTATCGCAGGAGCTGGTTGCTTTTGGTGCCCCATCAACTGCCGGTCATGTAGGACATTGGCAATGGTTGAGGACACTGCAGGGTCTATGGGGTAGGAGGGACTCCAGCAGCAGACGGTGGCCCTGAAAGGTTGCCCCGGCAGCAGCAGGAGGAAGGGCTCACCAATAAGTAGCATAAATAGCCCAAACTGCCACATTTCATGTGATTTTGGGCTCATTCACCTGAGTTCTGTGAGCAGATCACGAGCAGAGCCCGTCTCATCAATTTTTATAGGTCTCAGGATGGTTTATAAAGTCCCAAGTTCCAGACTCATGGGATAATGTGATCATTTTTCTTCGAAAAACACGAATTTTTATCCCCACCCACCACGAAGCATAAACCCTAAAGGCTCGAGAAAGAGAAAAAGAAATTCTCCATCTCCCGCTTGAGAAGACAATCTGGGGACTTTGGGGGAGCCTTCATCCCTCCACGGCAGGTCACAGCACAAGGGAAGGAGCGGGACGCTTGGACTTTGCCCGATTCTCAGCATTTGAATGAAAAAGCAGAGGAAAGCTGGCAGTTTTCCATGGAGGAAGGAAAGGCTGCTCCCTGCAGGCTGCGGAACAGCAGAGACAGCGGGGCTGGACGCAACCCTGGAGGTCCCTCGAGGAGCCGCTCTACCCAATAATTTAATTCTTTTGATTAGTATCGTCTATATTTTTATTAACAACCAAAAAAAAAAAACAAAAAAACCAAAAAACCCCTTCAGCAATTCTCTCGGGATGGACAAATCCAACAGCAGGTTTGGGAATGGAACAGGTGGGGTGTGGGCTTTGACCCCCCCCTTTGCCACGGTGGTCCCGGGATCAACACGGCATTTACTTGCCCCCTCATACTCCCCTTCTAATTGCATTTCACACCTTAAAATTGTAAAATAAGAGCACAGAAGAAGCTGAGATGTTTCCTCTTGAGGTCGTCTTCCACGAGCAGGTGACTTAGATCCCTTTTCTGTTCGAAAAAGAGGAAAAAAAAGTTTAAAAATAAATATCCATTCCTGCTTCCAGTTCACTCCTGGCAGAATTCGGGTGAAAGAAATGGGGTTTTTTTTCCATCTTCAGATCGATATTTCACCTGAGCACGATGCACATTGTGTCCAGGGGGAGAAATCCCACACAGGGGGACAACCCTAAATCTCACACAGGCGCCAAGTCAGCATTTCCACCCGTCCGTTATGAATGATACGATTACTAATGACATAATTATTAATTATTTTCAAAACCTACAGGGCAGCTGGGGTTAATTTCTGCTTGCAAATCTCAGGATTTTAAGGCTCAAAGAAGATGGGATTTCCCACGGAGAAATCCAGCTGCCTGCTCCAAATTTGGAGGTTGGAGAAGATGGATTCCCCCAAATAAATTGGATTTTTGGGAGCCCCAAAAAGGTGCCAAGGGATGAACGGGGAGAGATTTTAATAATTTTTTAGAAAACCACTCTCTGCTTCCCAGTGCTGGGAAGATGCCTTCATTTGCAAAGAAAACATCTCATCTGCTTGTTAATTACTCTTTTTTTTTTTTCATTTAAGCGCTAAGCTTTCCTTGGGAGCATGATTATATTTTTTTCTGACTCATTAGCCTTCATTCGGCGCTAATTAAAGGAGAGATGGTTTAATGTGAAGTTGGTGGCTCCCATAGAAATGGCCATTCCCATTTCCAGCTCATTTTTATCCAGTAAAGTCAATGCACAAGGGCCAGTTGGTGGGAATCACAGCTCAGAAATTCAGCCTAGAAAGGAAAGGGGCGGGTAATTAGCTGGCAGGTTAATTAGCTGTTGGAAGGGGCTGTCACGAGTTGTGGTGACGTGCAACGATGGGACTTCTTGAGGAGCTTGGGTTGAGGGGGATGCTCAGAAACAACCTTCAAAGGAGCTTTGGGGGGAGGAGAGGGATGTCCCAGGTGGGGGCAAAGATAGAAAATCACAGAAATGCCCCTGCCCAGGCAACTGAGCCCAAAAACCACATTTATCCAGAAAGAAAAAGTCTTTCAATCATTAAAAGAAAAAAAAAATATAGGGGAGCAAGGAATTTTGGTGGGATCGTGGCATTATTGGCAGTTACAGACTCTGTGGGTGCCATATGGTGAAATGACACGGATTTGTGCCTTGCCCTTGGTCTGGATTTCTCTGGAAAGATGAAAAATCAGGTTTTCCCCCCAAAAAATCCTTCCAAAATCCAATTCTCAGCCTTCCCCCATGAAGGGCAGTGGATGGGGACCCCTAGGCAGCCTCTAAGAAGATTAGCATGGCCCACGGTGCCCCAGCCCCCACCTTGATCCACTCACTTAATTGGCCCAATTGCTAATTAAAGCTCACCCAGCCACGGCGGTAACATTAATTAATATTAACAAGTAACGGGCAGGTCCAGAAGGCTCTTCTCAACTCACTACAGGAGCCATTCACCCACGTCTCACTTATGGGCAGAGACAAGGTGAAGAGCAGCATCTCCAGCGGCTTATTTTTTAATACAGAATTGGTGTTTTTCACTTTTAAACAACTTTAAGAAGTTTAAAGTTGAGGTTTTGAGGCGGTTCTGTGACGCGGTCGGGCCACTGGCCACCTTCGTGGGAGAGGAGACGTTGATGATGCTCAACCTGGTGGCCACCAGGGACCCCTTGCTGAGGTTACCCCATCAGCCAGGTCATTAAGGAAGGCGGCCACCAGGAGCAGCCCCAGGCTTGTCCCCACCCTTAGGTGACACCAGCACCCACCTGATGGCTTTAGGCCACCGTGGAGGAGACCCAGGCCACAAGCCCGGTCCGATTTGATCCCAACCACCCCAGGGATTGAAATTTGGAGAACTTCATTAAGAACCCAGCATTTTTCTTGCCGAAGACTTGAATTTGCGGCTTTCATTAGTAAAGTAAATTAATTCCAGGTCTTTATGGCCACAGCGGCCTTATTTAATTTTCTGTTCTGTAAACGACCCGCTTGAAGCTTCATTTAAAAGCGATGAGGGGGGAGGAATATTGTGCTTTCCTCAGGTCAGGAGGCAGAGCTGCTTTATGAGCCCTAACGATTATTGCTCAGGGCTGTTGGGTTCTTCTCATTAAAGGTGGGAACATTCAGTTTGACTAATTGAAACCGGGGTCGGGCTGGTCGTGGGTGGCATTTAGTGGCCCGGAGAGAAACTGGAGTCGTGTCCGTCCCCCCCCCAACTGTGGCAGAGGAAGCGGGGGCTGGCCGTTTGGGGAAAAAAAAGAGATTTTCAGAGCACGTGGAGCCAGAGCAGCACCAATGTTTGGCCTCCAGAAACATCAGCTGGGGCTTGAGTTATCCCTTCGTCACTCAACGTCCTGGGAAGGTGGGGGGGGGAGGCAAAAAATTGGGGCCGAAACCAGCAAAGCCCAACCCACCTGATGCCTGTTGCCATGGCAGGAGCATCCCCCATCCCACCTCGCTGCCATGGCAACCGGGACTCGAGAGGAGCATCATCTCCCCCCAACCCCACGTACCCACGTTGCTAAACCGGGGAGCAACGGTGCCCCCCCCAAGCCCCGAAAACAAGGGGGGGGGGGGGTTTGCACCAGGCGAAGGGATGGGCTCAAATCAGCATCCCTCCCCTCCCCAAGCAAATAATCTGCTCAGCAAATCGCCCACTTAATTAATTAGCGAAGCACCACGACGCCACCAGCCAGGAATTACCTTGTGCCCGAGGGGTAATTAATTGCAGATAAACCCAAATCAAGAAGTGTATGGGGGGGGGGGGGGGGGGGGGGCAAACAGCAAAGAGTGCAAGCTGGGAGGGGAAAAGGAATTCAAAAAGGGAGGAAAATCAATTTAAAAGAAAAGAAGTGGAGGAGGAAGAGCCTCCCCCTCCAACACTCCCACGTTGCTGTTACGGGCAGCGCCGTGCGCCGAGCCCTGGCACAATTCATTACTGTAAATATAAATAATGTAAAATCCCTGGAAACTCTGCTCTTGGAGCAGCTCCTCACCCTGAAATGTCACAAGCCTGGCTCAACCACGCTTATTAATTATTCCCTTCACCTGGTGAATGAAACGCAACAGGCCACGGAGCTAAAAATACCATCAAATGGCTTTAATTAGAAGGGACCTGGCTAATAACCTTGCTTGAGCCTAATGAACTGCACAGGCTGATAATTAATGCGTTTTAAATGGGTTTAGACAGCTGAGAAGTTCCTGTCGTCACGGTATTTGCCACGGCAGGGCGTTGCGGGGGGGGGGGGGGGGGTGCAAGCCCC
>JAOTQQ010000050.1:99522-110904 GCA_026546715.1 Gallinago undulata
CCCATGGAATGGAGGGGTGTGAGTTCCGCCGCTCCGTAGGGAATCCCCCACTTCCCTCCGGAGCCGGCAGGAATTTTTCCAGCTTTTATTTCTTATTTCCTCAGGGATTTATTTTTTTTCCTGGGGGGGGGGGGAGAAGAACCGAGGTGCTCCCTCTTCCCATGGCGGGGGGGAGGAAAAGACGAAGCCCACCCGGTTCTTCATCCCGGTGAGAAGCCAAGGCCTTTTCTCTCCATCTTTTGGGAATTTTTTTGGGGGGGAAGGAAAAAAAAAACCCAACCAACAAACCCCCCCGGCCTGGGAAAAGGGGGAAGCGAGGCCCCGTGTGCCGGGGTGGGGCTTGGCCGTTGGCTGGGAGCCGGCCGTGCCGACGCTCCGGCGTTGGGAGGAAGGGAACGCTCGCCTTTGGCTGCCGCCGGAGCGGGAGGAAGAGGAGGGTGAACGTCGGCCGCGATCCCCAGGGTTGTTTTCCGGTGAGATTCCCACCGGGACCCGCACCGGCTGTAGCCGTAGAAGGGAGGAGGGGTAGGGGGAAATTCGGTGGGAAATTTGGGAGTCGGGAGGGTGGGATTTTGGCCTCTCTTCCCAGCACCGGGAGAGCCACCGGGATGCTGAGGACAAGGAAGGCTTGGGGGGGGGGGTCGGAGGAGGGGGGGGCAGTTCTTTTTTATCCTCTTCAGGCTGTTTTTGTGTCCCTGGCACATCCCTGATCCCAAATTTAAAGGGCGGCGGGGGGGCCGTGGGGAGGAGGAGATGCTTCCAGCCTTTTATCCAAGAAAAAAAAATAAATAAAAAAGACTGGATTCCCTTTTCCTTACACCCCCAACCCCCCCCCCCCCCCTCTTTTTGTGTCCCCCCCTGCAGCCACCTCTTTAATTTTAGCCCCCAGCTGCGAGGTTTCCGATTGCCCCCGGCTCAAATTAACCGCCGGATCCCCAAAATAGACGGCACGTTTTGGGGGGGAGGGAGGCCGGATCCTGCTCCGGGATTTATTTGGGTGTTTGTTTTGTTTTTTTTTTTTTCCAGGGAAGATTTTTCAGCGCAAATAGGGATTCAGGGATTAAATATTATTTTTTTTTTTAATATATAAAATATCCATGTTTTAAGGAGTTGCCCAACCGGGGCGGACTCCGACCCCGTCACGGGGAGAGACGGGCGACCTGTGCCCTCATCCCACCCCGATCCCCGTCCCCTCCCGGGAATTCCCAGCGCTCCCCAGCTTCTCGGGTGGGGCCCGGCCGGGAGGAGCCACCCTAAAGAGTCGTTTTTCCTGGTTTTAAGGGTTTTTTATACACACACCCCCCCCCCCCACTCTTTTCACCTTTTGGTTTGTCGCCGTCGCAGCGGGGTGTGGGCACAGCCGGGGGAAACTGAGGCACGGGAAGGGTTTGGCTGGTTTCGCTGGCACTTCCTCCTCCGCAAACTTTCCTCCTTGGAATTTCCTTATCTGGGAAGATCTCCCGGTGTTCTCCCAGTCCTGGGGTTGGGGAGGGGGTAAGAAACCCCCCCCGGTGTTTGCTGGCGCGGAGACCGTCACCGGCGGCTCTTCCCCATCCGGATGCTCGAGGTAGGAACAGCGCCGCGACCCTGCGGAGAGAAATTCATCCTCCCTTTTAATCGGGAATAACCAGGAGAAATCTGGGATAAATCCTACCCGCGACGCCAAAAGGCTTCCAAAATCATCCCTGTTCCCTAAAAATAATAATCCCAAATTCCCCTTTTCCGCACCCCGATGTCCCCCCGGCTCCGGGACGGTGGGAAAAGGGGGTGCGTTTCCATTTTCCATCTCCTGTGGGAATATCCCGTCCCCCGGGGGGGATGCGAGAGCAAAACCTCTTCCCAAGGGAAAATTTTTAGGGGAAGGTTTCTTCTAAGCACCGATAAAAGGCACAAAAAGACCCCAAAAAAGGGTCAAGAGGAGGAGACGGGGGGGAACCGGCTTCGTTTTCTGCGGCGGTCGCTCGATTTTTGCACTTTCCAGTGGGAAAATGAGTTCCGAGCCTCCGCTGCTTAATCCCTATTTTTGCAGGATCTTGATAAAATAGATGCCGGGATGGGAAAACCGCTGCTCCGGGAGTAACCAAGGAGGAGGGGGTGAGGAAGCGCCAGGGTCTTCGTGTGATGAAGCTTAAATGGCTGAAAATGAGCTCAAAAGAAAGAAAATTTTCACGTAGCAAAGTTGAAACGGCTGAAAACGGGGCAGGAAGGAAGGAAATTTTCAGGTAGCGAAGTCTAAATGGCTGAAAACAGGCCAAAAAGAAACTGATATTTTTGTAAGCCAAAGCCTGAAAACAGGTGGAAAAGAAACAAAAATTCACGTATTGGCATCCGAATGTCTGAAAATGGGACAAAAAACCACCCAGATTTGGCTCCAGAGGGAATCAAAAAGGTAAATTGGGGCAAATATCCCAGTGTTGGGTGTTGGCGGAGACGCTGGGGGGGGATTTAAAATCTCCCTGGAGCTTTTGGCTGATTTTTTTAACGATGAGAAGCGAAAACGAAGCCTCTCGGGGGGATGAAGGTGGAGTTTAATTCCTCAAATCTTCTCCCGAGGCACCTCCTGTTTTTATCCCGCACCGAAACATCTCATTTTCCCCATTTTCTCTCTTAACGAGTCTCCTTTCGCAGGACACTTGGATTATTTTCGGCTTTTAACGAATTTTTAGCGATGGGGGGGAGGGGGGAGACGCACTGTTGGGATGAATGTGGGTGAAACCACCCCTAAATAACTCAACGAGTGGCTTTATTTGGGTTTTGCTCCTTTTCCGACCCGTTTTTTTCCCCCCCCGTGTCCCATCGCTTCCAGGAACCAGGCGCCCTCGTAACGCTCCCATCTTTTGAGCAGGTTCATTCCGTCGTCAGCGCTGAAAAATGCCAGGAAAAGGGATTTTAAGGATTTTTCTGATGGAAAAAAAAAAAACAACCAAAAAACGAAAACAAAGTGCTTTGGGGGCCCACTGACCCTTTCCCAGGCTGCGCTGGCAGCAAATACCCTTTTTTGAGTCTTTTTCTTTCCAGCACAAAGGGAAAGGGCTCTACCCGCGGCCCTGAACCCTCCGGAGATCACAGGCAGCCTTTGTCCCGGCCCAGTGGGGCGCTGGGGTCTCGGCCGCAGCCCAGACTGGGGAGAAGAGGAGGAGCTGGGGGGAGAAATTGGGGTGAGGAAGGGCGATTTCTGCTCGGTGCCGGTGGGAGACGTTGAACCTGCGCTGGCCGGGAGGGGAAACGATCCCGGCGGCCGCTCCCCGCTGCTCGTCCCCATCAGCATCACCCCACACCTTCGACGTTTCTGAGTGACGAGGGGCTTTTTTTTTCTTTTTCCTTAAAAATCCGCTAGTTGTTGTTGTTGTTTTAAAATCATTTCAGTGTTTTCTCGTGGCTAAGCCACCCCTCTTCGTGGTTTGCCGGCAATAAGGGTGGCTGCGCATCCGGCGCTGCTCCGAATCCGGATCTCGGGGTGAAGAAACATCTTCCCTCCATCCTCCCTTTCTCTCCGGACGGAGTCCGGCACCATCGTCTCACCCCCTTCCTCCCGGCGCCCGGATTTCACGCGAGTGGCTGCGGCCTGTCATTAATCCGCCCGGGATTAACAAAGCTGAATTCTGCATCGTCAGGATTTTTTCTCTCCGCCGGGAACGGGATTATCGGGGACGGTGTTTTGTTTGTTTTTTTTTCTCCCCCCCCCCCGGGGCTGCGTTCCCGACGCTCTCGGCACCGCCGGCATCTGGGCCGCGCTCGCTTTCCAGCCGTTTGGGCCGTTTCCTGCCTTTTCGTCTCCTCTCCCCTCCCGTGGCCGGCCGTCAACCCGACGTGACCCCCCGAGCGGCTCCGGCTGGAGCGGCGCGTACGTGGGTCTCCGTTTGGGGACGATGTTCCGAGAAACAGGCAATTAGGAGAGGGAGAAGAGAAGAAAAAAACAAACAAAAAAAAAAGGAAATAAAGCAAACAGCGTAGACAGGATGGGGTTTCGGTGACGCTTCCTAACGATAACGACAGTGCATCAGGCGGTTGAAGGTGACCGTGGGATTTTCCAGCCCTCTAGGTCTTCTTATTATTAGATTTTTAAGGTGACCGTGGGATTTTCCATCCCTCTGGGTCTCCTCGTTATTAGATTTTCAAGGTGAAGGTAGGATTTTCCATCCCTCTGGGTATTATTATATTTTTAAGGTGAACGTGGGATTAATCATCCCTCTGCGCCGTCGTCTTCTTATATTTTTAAGGTGAAGGTAGGATTTTCCATCCCTTTGTGTACGATTATCACGTCTTTAAGGTGACGGTGGGATTGTCCATCTATTATTATTACGTTTTTAAGGACAAATTTAAGGGGCAGAGGTGGGGTGTGGCTCAGGAGGATGGGCGGTGGGATCGTGCCGTCTCGAAACCCCGACGCTTTGAGATTCCCAAGAGCCAGCGTCCTCCGCTCCGTTTGTCACCGCCGGGCGCGTGGCTGGGATTGAAATGCCAGCCCCGGGGCAGCTCGTCCGGCTCCAACCATCCGGCGTCGGCCGCAGACTGGTTTTCACTGGCTTTTTGGCACCGGCCGGGGCGGGTTTCGGCCGGGGCGAGCGCCTGACGCGGTGCCTGGGGCTGTAAAACACAGGCGGAACGACTGTTTCCCATCCGGGCTGTCCATCGGCGACGGCTGACGGGGAAAATCCACCACCGGGGAATCGCCGGGACGCGGTTTCGGGGGGTCGATTCGAGGAGCAGGACCCTGGTTTCACCAGGAATGGTTTCACCGTCGGCTCTCGCTGGCCGGGTGCGGCTGTACCGGGAGGTGTGTTCCCAACAGCGGAAAACAGCCCAAAACGGGTTGTTTTAGCGGCGACCGGGGCTCCGCGGCACCGGAGAAACCCCTCTCTCCATCCCTGATAAACTCTGTCCTCGCAGTCGAGGGCAGACCGGAGCCGGTTGTACAGAATCGGGGAGCGGCGGGAGATTGGTTTTCCTCAAAAATTAGTGAGAAAAGCTAAAAATCCCGGAGTTTTCCCTTTGTTGATACTCAAACAGCCCTGAAACCTGTTGCACCCCCTTTTCTGTCCCACCAAGGTGCGTCTCGAGGTCGTGCGTAACATTGTCATCGCCAAAAATGCCCATTTTTTTGGCCTCATTTCTCCCCACAGCTGAAAAACCACACCCAAAACGTGTAAATTTGTCCGAGTTGAATGAATATGACTAAAATAGGGGGGAAAAAACCCAACTTCCTCCCCCCCTCCTGCCTTAATCTCTATTATTTTGTAGTTTAGCTTGTTGTTGGGTGGGGCTGGATTACACATGGCCAAGAGGAGAGGGAATTGAAATGAAAAAAAAAAAAAAGACAATCTCTTTTGGGGTTAGAAAAACCGCTTTCCGATGCTCTGCTCTCCCACCCTTCAACTCCGGACCCCGATTCCCCCATAAAAACATCAATCCTCTTGGATTTCCAGCTCTGCCCCCAACTCCTGATTTTTTTTTTTTTTTTTTTTTTTTCTCCCCCCTTCCTCTTCCACTCGAAACAGATCTCGAGGAGAGGCCCCGAGTGCCTGGATTTAATTACCCGGGTTGTTTTGTTATCGATAACGCAGCCAACGAACTCGCAGATAGCGAACCGGAGAGCGTCTGGAATTAATTTCCTGGGCCGTGCTGACGTTGAGGATCTCCGTCCTACACGTTAGAACTCGCTTTTAAGCATTGTTTTTTGTTTTTTTTTTTTTTCTTCCTTCATTTTCCAGGTTATTAAAAATCCTGAGGGTCTCAGACGACGCTTTGAGTTGGTGAGGAAGAGCTTTGCTCCTCGGGGAGATGTCCACCAAGGTGCCCATCTACCTGAAGAGGGGCAGCAGGAAGGGGAAGAAGGAGAAGCTGCGCGACATCCTCTCCTCCGACATGATCAGCCCCCCCCTGGGGGACTTCAGACACACCATCCACATCGGCAGCGGCGGGGAGAGCGACATGTTCGGGGACATCTCCTTCCTCCAGGGCAAATTCCACCTCCTCCCCAGGACAGAGGGCAGCTTCGATTCCGACAAGGACAGCCCCGACGCGGCGCCCTTCGAGTTCTCCAGGACGGCCACCATCTCCGGCCGGGAGCAGCCGCCCCCCTCCTCGGAGACGTCCTCTCCCCTCCTCAAAAACGCCATCTCCCTGCCCGTCATCGGGGGGCCGCAGGCCTTGACGCTGCCCTCGACTCAAGCCCCCCCCAAACCCCCACGGTTACACCTGGATGACAAATCCCCACCGGCGCGAAGCCGGGAGGAGGAGGAGGAGGAGGAGGAGGAAGGTGGTGAAGGCAGGAGCGAAGGTAGGAGCGTCACCCCTTCGTCGTCGTCATCGCCACCGCATCCCTGCGCCTCGCGTTTCGCCGCCCCGGCCAACGGCTTCACCGAGGAGAAGGACAAGGCCGAGCCGGCCTTCCTCTCCCACGCCGGCTCCCTCCTCTCCCTCCACGTGGATTTGGGGCCGTCCATCTTGGAGGACGTCCTGCAAGTGATGGAGAAACACCAGGCAGAGAGAGTGGGTGGGTCCCTACAGGACCCGGGCCGGCAGGAAATCTTGACGTGAAGACGCCTCGAGGTAAAGACGGTGAGAAACGGACGATTTTTACTTTTGGGGGTTGGTCGGTTTGGGGTTTTTTTTCCCTTCTCCTTAAATCCCAGCTCTCAAAAGTTTGCCTCCACACACCTTTCCTAACGGGTCGCCGTGTTGTTTCCTCTCACAGAGCCCGTCGGGCGAAGGAGACGTTGAGCGTTTCTCCCCGCAGATCTCCGGCCGCTCCCTCCGCGCGGGGAGAGGGGGGAAAAAAAAAGAAGAAAACCATAAAAAAAAAGACAAACCCTATTCCAACGCCCTCCGAATCCCAGAGGGAAGGGTTATTTCTCGCCGCTCGCCCGCTTCGACTTCACCTTTAGCGACGGATGGAACCGTAGCGCACCGTTGGGAACGTTGGTGGCACTGGACGGGATGAAATAGGCTGAATTCCCGAATTTTTCGGTCAGGAGGATTGTGGGGAGGGGTTCGGGGATTATTTTTTTCCGCTCAAGGAGGGTTCTGTGCTCGGTGGAAGGCAAAGGTGCGAGGCGCGCTGTTTGCCAACCGCCCCCAATCATCGGGGAGATGTCAAACGCCGGCCTTCGGCGTGGTTTAATTTCTTCTAAGATCCTGCAAAAATGGGTAAATTTAGCGGTTCCGTGGCAAAAGGCCCCATCGGAGTCTAACGTCGCGCTGTCTCTAAGGAGAGGCTAAAAACTCTCCGTGGAGAAGCTAAAAAAACCCCTTTTGGGCTGTATTTCAGCAACTAAATCCACAGAGCTCGGGGCTGGAATTGAAAGTGGTAAATAAGATGCAAAAAAAAAAGCAACAAAAAAAAATAAATAATCTGTTAAGTGGGGGGGGGGGGGGGGGTTAGTGACCAACCGGCCAGATTCCTGTGCCGGGGCGGAGCGGGGAGATTCAGTCTCCGTCAATCGCAGATTGTTCGGCTGGAGGGAGGAACGAGGGGGTGAAACGCTTCGGCACGCAGAAAGGAATGTGAATTCTGCCCTTTTTTTTTTTTTTTTTATAAATAATTAAAAAAAAAAAAAAAAAAAGAATAAAAGAAATAATCTGTGGAAATGCCAATCCCGCT
The DNA here is from genome assembly GCA_026546715.1 of Gallinago undulata. Lineage (NCBI taxonomy): Eukaryota > Metazoa > Chordata > Aves > Charadriiformes > Scolopacidae > Gallinago > Gallinago undulata. Next base: position 107,126 of record JAOTQQ010000050.1, read on the forward strand.
GACGTCGGGGTGAAAGACTTTAACGCCCGACTGCGAGGCCTTTCGTTCTCTTTCCCCCCGGTCTCAGAATCGAGGACGAGAGAAACCTGTTGGACTCGGTAACGGTGTAAAAACCAGCAGGACCTCATTTCCTAATTACTAGGAATTACAGTGCTAATTAACTGCATCATTTTTAACCATTTCTGGTAGTTTTAGCCCAAAATGAGGCTGGGAATCCCCCTGAGAAAGGAATTAAGGCACCTCTTGAAGAACACCCTGACTTTTTTCCAGTTTGCCAGAGCCTGACCCTGTATTTCTTTACATCATTGATTGCTTCAGGTGTCATTAACTAATGAGTCATTAGATTAATGAACTCGGAGCTCGTCACCACCCAACTGTGTCCCTGCTCTTGCTTATTTCCCATCTGCGTCCGGTGGGGGAAAACTCGCTGTGAGACCAAACCACTCTGTTTTGGTGGAAACACCAAAAATTTGGGGTTAAACCAATTTTTCCAAGCCTAATTAAGAAAATGAGGTTAATTGAGCTCGATCCGGGCAGCCCCTGGGTTTCATTTCTATTTGATTTTATGGTTCGACCTTTATCTGCTCTAAGCTGATGGTGCTTCCTCCAAACACACCCATCCACGTGGCGATGACTGAATTTTTATTTATTTTAGGATTTTTCTTACCAGAAATAATTCCAGTGACAGGATGGGGGCGTTTTAGAGCATCATTTGTAATTAATTTGCCCTTAATTTATTTTGATGAGAGATGTGGCTTGATTTCCCAATCCCCTCTTCTCGGCTGCTGTTTGGTCAAACAATTTGAAGGCAGAAAGCCTGGAATGGATCATTTTGGGTGTTTTTTCAGAGTCCTTTGGGGTTTTTTTTGTGGTTCAGAACCTTTGCGTGAGAGGGGTGGGTTGTGACAACCCGGAGGGCCCTTGTTTTCCTGGATTTCACCTTAATTAGTGAATTAAAGTGAGCTGGGGGTGAAGGTGTCTGAGTTCACCCCCCACCTCTGCCTAATTAGCAGCAGTAATTACGAAACAATCGCTGCCGGCTCTGAGCACTGCCCGGCAGCAGCTTCCCCACATTTCGAAATAACACCCTGGGGGGAACGGCCAAAATCCCCTTTTCTCCCCATTTTTGCTCCTTCCACTTGTTCCAAGCTGGGGTGGGGGGAGGATGTGGGGCCTTAATGGCGTTAATTTGGCATTAAATTGGCACCTCACTCACTCTTGATGGTTCCCGGCCGCATCCCAGCGGATCCCACTCTGCTCCCGTGCTGGAATCACGGCGCCTTCTGGAAGAGAGGGGTTAAAGGGAAAGGATTTGCTTTAATTTCCTGGATTTTGGTGGTTTTCTACTGTGAAAAGGTGATGCCTCTTGTCTGCAACTCACCTCCTCCCTCCCCTCTGCCCTCTCTCACCCACCTCTCAGGCTATATTTGATATAAACCCCCTGAAATTATCCCAATCCTATTTTTTCCCTGTTTTCCCAGGCATAATCTCATCTCCTTTTCTGAAAAAAAAAAAACAAACCCACCCCCCCCCCCCCCATTTATTTAATTAATCTTGAGCTATAAGCAATAAAATCATTTGGGATTTCCTCCTGCCCCTGGGGTTTCTGCAGAGGGTGGGGGCTTCCTTCACCCCCCCCGTTTGGTCACTAATTAATCACTCCTCAAATTGCTGATTTATGCAAACAGCTGTTGCTAAACCCTGGTGGTTGGTTGTTGTTTTTTTTTTTTTTATACCCTGTTCTAAGAAGTGTGAGTCACTCGGGCAGGAACGCTGGTCCCTGCTGTGACTCAGCCGGCATGTGCCGAACAACCTCGCTTTTTTGGGGGAGGTTTAAGGCAGAATAAGTTAATGAGGGGTTTAATTAACTCCGGAGGGCAGTGCAGGGGGGACGGATGACGACTCAACAGGTGTATCCAAGTGTGGGGGGTACAGCCTGACACTCGGCTGTTGGCACTCTCACCTAACCTGCAACTTCTTCGTTAACCCAAGATTTCCGGGCAGGGGATTAACGAGGCAATAAACTCGGCAAAATGCCGACATTTGGTGGTTTGGGGGGTTTGAAAACACCCCCCCCGCCCCCCGTCCTCACCGTGGGGTCGTTGCGCCTGACCCCTCTGTGACGCCTGTAGCCGGAGCAGCAACAATCATTAATCACGGTGACGGAGCCTTGATTTTTTATTGATGGGGCAGGAAAATCAAGCGGCCGCCTCGCACGCAAATAACAGCCGGCGTGGGATTAGGAGGAGGAGGAGGAGGAGGAAGGGCGGAGAGAAAGGTTTAAAGAGCTGTATAACCTTTGACGGAACTGGAAAAAAGAAAAAAAGAACCCCAGTTTCCCAGCAAACAGGAAAAAAAACCCATGTGGAAAGTGGAAATAAGGAAAAATAGAGAGGAATTCACCTGGAAGCTGCTGCCAGACAAACCATGGGGGATACCAGCAACCTTGTGTCTGCCTCTCCGCCCCGCGGGATGAATGTTGAGGTCTTTGATTAATTTAGGTTTGATAAAAAAGGGAAAAGAGCTCACAATTTTAGATTTTCTACCTGAATTTCTAGGGATGAAGTGGCTGGGGGGGGGTTGGCTTTGGGGGCACGGCTGTTGTGCTGGCACCGCACACTGAAACCAGGAAACTTCCGTAGGGAATCTCGGGGGGGGTGGGGTGGGGTGGTGAGATCTGAGGAGGAGGACCCTCATTTCAACCTCCCCCCGGCCCTCATTTATCCCTCATTTCACCTTCATCCCTCTCTCCTCCTCATTTCCCCCCAGCATCCTTCATCCACCACACTCCTCCTTCCTACACCTGACACGGTACGTTTTCTTTGTCTACAGGGAGATTCCTGTAGATTCTTCTTTTTTTTTTTTTTTTTTTCTTTTACGTATGGTCACGTTGTTGACAAGGCAGCGGCAACCTACTGCATTCCTCCCTGGGGAAGACAGGAGATTTCTATTTGAAGAGCACTCCTGAAACAATCAAACGTCTCCCTCTGCGCTTTGAAACGGTCGTATCTCCCGCCTGATGGTGGGGTGGCTTCCTCCAAGGGCACACTGAGCTCTTGTCATCTCGCTGGAGGCTGGTAACGAGGGGCAGCCACCTGCCTTGTGCCTGGTTGAATTTACGTAAACCCAGACCCGGTGAACAGCTTGCATCTGTGCCTCTCAAAATTACAGAAGATATTGACCTACATTTTCCTACAATGATTTCTCTCTTTTTTTTTTTTTTTTTCTTCCTTTCAACATAATGCCTTCACTGACTCGATCTAGTTCTTTAGCTTTTTTTTCCTCTTAGATACTCCCCTGTTTATCTTTCTTCTGGAGATACTGTGTCCAGTTCTTTGCACAAGTCCAGGCAGACGACATCTGTTGCGCTGCCCTTGTCCACCGAGTGTGTGGGGGTATCAGAAAAGGCCACCAAAATTGTCAGGCACGATTTGCCCTGGGTGAAGCCATGTTGGCTGTCTCCAATCACCTCCTTATTTTCCATAGGCTTTACCGAAGATTCCAGAAGGATCTGCTCCATAATCTTGCCAGGCACACAGGTGAGACTGACTGGCCTAGAGTCCCCTGGGCCTTCTGTTTTTTTTTTTTTTTTCCTTTTTTGAATATCGGGGTTATATTCCCCTTTTTCCAGTCTGCGAGAACTTCGCCAGACGGCCAGGATTCCTTCATTTTCCTCCCTCCTACCCTTTTCCTTCATATTCCTCCTCCATTTCGCGCCTCTTCCCCTCAGCTTTTCCCGCCTTTCCCACCGCGCACGCGCGCGGGGGGGGGGGGGGGGG
>JAOTQQ010000050.1:111004-123817 GCA_026546715.1 Gallinago undulata
CTACGCTCTTCCGATCTGGGAGAGCAAAGACGCCTGCGCCGACGCAAGGCGAGAGGAAGGGGGGGAGCCGGCGCGACTGCGCAGGCGCAGAGCTGCCCCCCCACCTCGCCGCTCACCCCCCCCCCTCCCCTCCTGCCGCGCATGCGCGCTGGGCGGCGCAGGGCCCCGGTGGCGGAGGCAAGATGGCGGCGGTGGTACAGAATGTGGTGAAGCTGTGAGTGCTTTCCCCTCCCCCCCCCCCCCTCAACACACACTCGACCTCGGGGACGGTGGGGGGGGGAGTAATGGAGTGGGGCTTCCCCCCTACGCCCGCCGTGTCGGGGGGGGAGGGGGAATCGAATGGGCCGGGGTGCGAGGAGGGAGGGGGCGCGCTCATTGTTCGGGGTGAACTTTGCTGAGGCGGGAGGGGGGGCTAGTTGTAGAATCCCTCCGTTTCGTGAGGGGAGACCCCCCTCATATGGCGTTGTAAGAGGGCTTGTAGAGCCCTGGGGGTGGAGTCCCCTTGAAAAGGGGGCCTGTAGAGCCCAAAGGGTGGGTAGGCCCCTATGTATGGCCCTCTGAGAGTGTCCTATAGAGGTCGAGGACTGGGAATGTCCCCTATAGGCCATCCCTATACACCTCTGTACTTCCCTTTGAGATGGTCTTACGGATCCCAGAGGGTGTGCTTACCCCCATAAGGCTCTTTGAAAAAGGGCCTGACAGAGTGGGAATTTCCCCCTGTATGGTCCTCAGAAGGGTCCTATAGAGCCCAGGGCTGCCCTCCCCCCCCCAGTATGGCCCAGTGAGGGGGGCTTTATACAGCCCTGGGTGTGGATACTCCCCCGTATGGCGCTGTCTGGGTGGGCCTACAAATGAGGCACCCCCCCATATGTGTTCCCATATGCCCTTGTGGGGAAAGGGAGGTCCCTGCTTTACGGCCCTATAAGTTTGTGGCCCACAGAGCTCTGCAATTGGGGGGGGTCTCCTCAATATGTCCTTGTGAGAGGGGAAACTATAGCCCTTGGGATGCAGGTTCCCCTCCCCATATGGCCCTATAGAGCCCCAGTTCCCCCATAAAGGTCCCCCCCTATACAGCCTTGCAAGGGGGGGACATATATACCCGTGGGGAGGTATATAGCCCCCCACTATCCATCCTGCTATAGCAAAGGGGGTGCAGGAGGTCCCCTATATAGCCCTATAAGGGAGGCCCATCCTCCCTGGGTGGGATTTGTGAACTCAGAGCTGTTGGGAGACCTTTTTTTTTTTTAGCATTTCCAGGGTTGGGTTTTTTTGACATTTCTGGGGTTTTTTTGGTGTCTCCCTTTACCTGGCAGCACCTCGGTCACGGCACCGTTGCGTCCCTGCTGCAGTTTCCTCTGAACCCTTCCTTCTTGGTGGGGTGTTGGTGTAAAACGGGGTGCAATTTGCACCCCTTGGGTCTTCTCTAATGAGATGAGGGTTCACTAGGAGGCGTTGGGTTCTCCTCTGATGAGCTGGGGTTCGTTAAGAGAGGTGATGGCCTATTTTCACCTGCAAATGCATTAGCCAAGCTCCTGGAGAAACTCCTGGCAGCCAAGGGCACGGGCAGAGGTGGCTGCTGTATTTTTGGGACCCCTTTCTTGGGCCATTTTGGGGAGCAGCACAAACTGTGAGTCACAAAACACCTTTTTTGGACTCTTTTTTTTTTATTTTTTTGCCCCGAATCAACAAGGGGATGCTTCACGACATGACTTTACTGGTGCCCCTGAGGATTTGCAGCTTTCAGGGAAGTTGAGCACGTGAAACCACATCTCGCTTCGCCCACCTTCGTCACTCGAATGTACTTTTTATTTTAGAAGCTGCCCTTGGGTTTTGAGGCTGGATTTTTTTCAGTCCCAGTTTGCCATTGAGGACGATGGAGAGAAACGTGGTGGGATTTGGTATTCTTACCTTTTAAAGCCATTCCCTGGGCCATTCTTTTATCTCTGGGTACCGTTGGCAAAGTTTGCTCCTCCAAATCCCTCCTGCTTTAATTTTCTCCAAACGACGGCAGCACCTGGGACAGGACAGTTTTTTTTGAAGGACTTTTTAGGTTTAAATCGTTCTGCTTCCCACACGTCTTGCCCACCTGGGCACGAATCCTGCCCTGCCTTTTCCTGGCAGTTTTGGGGATGGGGAAGGTCACATCATTTTATTTTCCAGCTGTTTCCGCGCCACGATCTCTTCCCGGCAGCGCTAAAACGCATAAAACCATCCGGTTATTGCCACAGCGATCCGCTGACGCGATGTCCTTTACTGGAAGCTGCTCTTGAGGGCACTCAGGACTCGCTCAGCAGCCGGAGAAGGCTCAGAGCCGCTCCGAGTCTGCAGGGAGCAATAATCGGGTTCGTTAGAGCTCTTTAAAACACATTAGTCCTTCCTGGTGGCTTCGTTAGCTCTTTCTTTCTGCATCCGGCGCTGATTTTAAGCGGCGTTTTCTCCTCAGCGGAGCTTTCCCGAGGTTGTTTTGTGCCTTGGGGATCGGCGAGGGGACGCGCCTTGAAGCACCCCTCGGTTTTGGGGACGTGAGGGAAGATTTTGGGGTTGTACGTGGGAGCTGGGGAGGAGATCTCCGCTCTGAGCGTGCCCTGTGCTCCCTCTCCATCCTCACCGCGCTCAGGGGAGCACCTAAAAACCCATTTCACGTCGCTTTTTTGGTGTCAAAGCTGAATCCTGCTGCATTTCTCACCCAGCCCAGGAACCCTCCGTTAATTTGCAGTTAAAACAACCCCAGATGATTGTTTTGGGGGCTGATTGCCTCGTTTTCCCCCCTCCAAACTCTGAAATCGAGTCAGCGGGAGAGAAGTAAGTTGGAAACCAAACTCTTTTTGGGTTTGTATTCCCATAAACACCAAGTTTTCTTCCTCAGTGCCATCTTCCTGTTGGCGGGGCTTCACCTGGATGTTACAAGGAGTATTTAGGGCTCCGCAGTCTTGGTTATTGGGGCAGAAATTGAGCAATTAGGGAGCGACACAGCGATTCAGGAGGAAATTAAATGCTCCGGGAGGGATTTGCATCCCCAAACTCTGGGATCGCGACAGTCTGCGCCTGAGCCAGGGATTTGGGCTCCCTCTGCAGTCAGCAGAGAGAAAAAAAGCAATTTGGGACCTTTCTCATCGCTCTTAATTACTCCTGGGCCATCGTTTGCCCTCCTGAAATCTCTGCCGTCACACCAAGGGTGGTGACACAGACCTCATTTCTCCGTCACAGGGCTCTGTAAGGAAACCAGCGTTTAATATTTACCAATATCTTCTTATTTTCAGTTTTTCCCTCTCTACCTTTTGGGTTTTTTTCCCCCCAACGCCCAACTTTTACTTGCGCTGGGAGTAAAAGCTCCACGGCGAAGCGATTTTTGTCCCGTCTCCTTTTCCTCCATCGGGCGAGATATTTCACGCGCGGCACGTGCTTCCTCGCAGGCGTCTTTTGGCTCGTTATTCACTCATCTAAATTAGCTGTCTCTGGAGCGGGGGTGATTACGGCGCTCCTTGGTCTCCACGCAGTCCTTCCAGCTGGCATTAAAGTGCCAAGATCAATATATATTGATATAAACAAAGAGTTTATCTCCTCTCCCAGCACTGGGGAGGGGGAAAAAAACAATCCCCAGCAGCTGAACAGACCCTCAGCTCTTCCCCTCTCCCTGCCAGGCGCGGTGGGGAGGTCTCACCGTGCTAATTACTTTAATTACACCGCAGCCCTGATGCTCTCGGGTTGAAAGAGGAGGGTAGGGATGCGGCACGAAGGGGTCGTGCTCTTAGAAAAGAGGATGGGGCACAATTAAGGCACTTAAGGAAGCCAGAGAGATGCCCGTGGCTGCTGGAATCCATTAATAACGCGTAGATGCCAGCGCGGGCTTCTCACAAAAGGCTTTGGGGGCATGAAAAACGCTGAGGGGATCTCTTAACGATGCCACGGTTCGTCTGGAAGGCGCTAATCGCCTGCCATGGCCGTCCCCGTGGTCTCTGGGCTTTTGCTGGACGAGGGGACATCTCTGTCCTTCACGAAATATCACGTGGAGTCGCGTCTTCGCCTCACAGAGGAGATACTTCGGGCTGTGCTTCCTGCGAGCAGGGGTCCGAGATGAAGCACGGTGGGGTTCTACTGGGAACCCACTGGGCTGGGAGGACAAGAGGAGGGCAGGGGACGTTGTCTACCTCGATTTCAGCAAGGGTTTTGACACCATCTCCCATAATGTCCTCCTAGACCAGTTTGGGAAGGGTGGGTTGGACGAGAGGACAGTGGGGTGGATGGAGAACGGGTGGATGGTGGAGCTCAAGGGGTTGTGACGGGCGACGTGGAGTCCACTTGGAGGCCTGTGGCTACTGGTGTTCCCCAGGGGTTGGTACTGGGTCCCGTCGTGACCTGTCTGAGGGGACAGCATACTCGCAGCACGTTTGCTGGTGACACCAAACTAGGAGGAGTGGGTGAGACACCAAAAGGTTGAGCCACAATCCAGCAAGACCTGGATAGGCTGGAGATTCCCGAGGAACCTCATGAAGTTCAACAAGGGCAAGTGTAGGGTCCTGCATCTGGGGAGGAATAATGCCATGGACCAGTACAAGTTGAGGACTGGAAAGCAGCTCTGAGAGAGGGACCTGGGAGTGCTGGTGGACAACTAGTTGCCCATGAGCCAGCAATGTGCCCTTGTGGCCAAGAAGGCCAATGATCTAGGGAGCATCAAGAAGAGCATGGCCAGCAGGTTGATGGAGGTCATCCTCATGCTCTGCCCTGATGAGGCCCCATTTGGAGAACTGGGACCAGTTCTGGGCTCCCCAGTTCCAGAAGGACAGGGAACTTCTGGAGAGGCTCCAGTGGAGGCTACGAGGATGATGAGGGGCTGGAACATCTCTCTGCTGAGGAAAGACTGAGGGACGTGGGGCTTTTCAGCCTGGAGAAGAGCAGACTGAGAAGGGATCTTATCAACCCCTTATTAATATCTAAAGGGTGGGGGGCAAGAGGATGGGGCCAGACTCTTCCCAGTGGTGCCCAGTGACGGGACAAAGGGCAACGGGCACAAACTGGAACACGGGAAATTCCATCTCAACGTGAGGAGGAACTTCTTGACGTTGAGGGTGTCAGAGCCCTGGAAGAGGCTGCTCTGGAGAGAGATTCCAAACCCACCTGGACACGTTTTTGTGTCCATCCTGCTCTGGGTGACCCTGCTCTGTTCGAGGGGTTGGACTTGGGGTTCGGGGGGATGGTTTGGGGTGAACCTTGAACCCTCTTTTTTTTTTTTTCCTCCCCCGGCAGCCTCGGGGAACAGTACTACCGGGATGCCATGGAGCAGTGCCACAACTACAACGCCCGGCTCTGCGCCGAGAGGAGCGTCCGCCTCCCTTTCCTCGACTCCCAGACCGGGGTGGCCCAGAGCAACTGCTACATCTGGATGGAGAAACGTCACCGAGGGCCGGGTACGGCTGGAAAACGCCGGGCTGGGGGACAAGGACTCGGTGCAGTGTCGTCACCTCGGATGATTTTGAAGGTGTTTTGTTTTGGTTTTAATTCAAGGTTTAGCCGCCGGGCAGCTTTACTCCTACCCCGCACGCCGCTGGCGGAAGAAACGCCGTGCTCATCCTCCGGAGGACCCCAGACTTTCCTTCCCTTCTATCAAACCAGGTAAATCCTTCCCACCGCCGCTTTCTGTGCACAGTAAGGGGTGAATTTTTGGGGCAAAATCATGCCCAAATATCACCGGATGATGATTAACGTTGATGAGGGTCGGTAAATCCCTTTTTTCTGATTCCTGATGGGATCTCAGCGCATCCCCCTCTTCCCCCACTGATTTTTCTCCTCCTTTTTCCCCCCCCGCCGGCTCCTGCAGACACGGATCAGACCCTGAAGAAGGAAGGGCTGATCTCCCAGGACGGCAGCAGCCTGGAAGCCCTGTTGAGGACCGACCCGTTGGAGAAACGTGCCCTCCCGGATCCCCGCATCGACGACGACAGCCTGGGCGAGTTCCCCGTCACCAACAGCCGCGCGCGGAAGGTACGACTCTCTCCCTCTGCCTTTTCCGTGGCTTTTAGCCGGATTTGGGAGGGATTTTGGGGGGCAGAGATGGTGCTACCGCCTTTGTGGGGCTCCCTATGGCGATGTCATGTAGACAAGCAGATATTCCGTTCCTCACAACCCCCATTAGAAACTCCCTTGTGAGAAGGGAGTTTCTCGCCCCAAAAATTCAGAGGAAGGGGAGTTTCTGGCCCTGAAAAATCAGGGAGAAGGAGCTTTATGGCCCTACAATTCAGAGGAAGGGGAGTTTTGGGCCCCAAAAATTCAGGGAGAGGGGAGGTTTTGGCCGCAAAAATTCAGGGAGAGGGGAGTTTCTGGCCCCACAATTCAGGGAGAGGGAGTTTCTGGATGTTTTTTTCATCCCCTCCTCTCCTTTTTGCTTTTTTGGCTCCCTGAGTGGAGATGAGCTCCGAGACATCTTGTCAAGCCAGATTCCTTTTATTCCAAAGCTTTTTTTTTTTTTTTTTCCCCTTTCTTTATAGCAAATTGATTTTAAATAAAGATTTTTAGCTATCGCCCGGGAGTAGGAAGGATGTTCAGCCGGTTCTTCAAAGCGCTGTCTTCTCCCTGTGAGAACAGGCCCTGGAAGAAAAAACAGAGTTAAGTTTTTGAAATGAAGACATGGGAAAGGAGAAAAAGCCGAGGCCGAGCATTTGGGGAAGGTTACAAGCGCCTGGTTTCTTTTTGTGTCGACAGACTAATCCAGGGTTGTTAGAAATCACAGTAATTAGTTCTGGAAAGTTGTGAGTCGCCACCCTCTCTCTGCTGGGGGGGAATTCAGGCTGCTCTGCTGCTGGTTTGGCCTCTTCCCGTCGCTGTTGGCTCCTGGGGAGTCTTTAATTCTGGGAAAGGGGTGTTTTTCTCTGTGTATTTTATGGTTTTCCCCAGCAATTAATCCCTGCTTGGTGTGAAAGGGCTTTAATCGGCCGCTAACGATGCCCAGAGCAGAGAACCCGGGTTTGGTGGAGAAAGAAGTGAGTCGGGGAGAGAGGAGACCCCAAATTTGTCATCTGCAGAAAAAAAAGGGGCTGGGATCTTCCCCCTGAACTCCCCCAGCTGTGTAATTTGGGTCCAGCAGCCCCTTTTTGCCCTGCTTTGGCACAACTCAGAAGCTTTTTTAAATATTAAGGTTCTTACCAAATTCTGGAGCTGGATGAAACCTTCCCCGCTCCTCATCCTCCATCGGACTCGTCGATGCTTTATGTTAATTGATGCTGGGATTGCAGGGGCTCCACCTTTTTGTCCTCGGAGCTGGAAATCGGGCTTAAAACCCACCACGAACGCTGTGGTGGCTGCTTTTTTGGGCCAAAAACACCCCCCAGGGGTGTTCCAGGGGGTGGGAAAGCCTTGGCTTTGTGGCTCCCGGCCCGGCTTGGTACGGATTAGCCCCGGCTCAGGCTGGAGGGGACATTCCTGCTCCAACAGAGATTTTTCCCTTTGCTTTTCCTTACACTGCTTCGTTAACCGATTGCTCTAACGATATCCCTCAGCTTCACCTCCTTCCCCACAGTTTAATAAATCCCCCCCCCCCCAAATAAGCACAGGGCAGAGCACAGGTGCGATATTGCGGTGTAATTTTGCTAAAAAAACCCTTATTTTCCCCTTCCTGGGCTTTTCTATGGTGGTTTTGAGCCTGACATTTTTTTTCCAGGCCTTGTCTCTTTTTCCCTTTTCCTTGATTGCTCTTTTTTTTGAGCGTCTTCACAACATATTGGGCCCTTCTGTGACTTTTTTGGGGAAAAAATGTTCCAAATTCCCTCTCCGTCCCCCAAAATATCGTGTCCTTCCTCTTCCTTCTGTATCACAGGCTTGGAACAGATTCAGGCAACCCGAGGCCATGCTGATGTATATCCCTCCCCAATTTTTCCCTCTTTTCCCTCAATTCACGCCGGGATTTGTCTGCAATAGCCCTTTTTTTTTCTCTTGCCTAGCGGATTCTTGAGCCGGATGATTTCCTGGATGATTTGGACGATGAAGACTACGAAGAAGATACGCCGAAGCGGAGAGGGAAGGGGAAAGCCAAGGTGAGGGCAGTTTGGGTTGGGTCTGGCTGGGTCCTGGCGTCGTTTTGGGGGCGATTCCTGGCAAATCCAATCTTCCAGGGCTCAACTAAACGTCACTTTGGGGAAAACTCGTGTCCAGCAGCGGTTTTGGGCCGTTCCCACTACGGGGCAGTGTTGGATCGTGCTTTTCTCCGACGCCGGATCACTGCTCTTGTCCTCCCTGCCACCCAAAAGCCTTTTTTGGGTCACAATTTTGCCTAAAACTTGGCTTTTTTCCCCCCTCTTTGTTTTTCCCAGGGCAAAGGTGTCGGAGGGGCTCGCAAGAAGCTGGATGCAGCTATTTTAGAAGACCGGGATAAACCCTACGCTTGCGACAGTGAGTACGGAAAACCTCTCCTCGGCGTTTAGGGCCTGGGAGTGGAGCCGGGCTGCCTTGCTTTTGGGATCCGTGGGTTTTTTTCTGCTGGGATTTGGGTTCTAAACCTCAAAAAAGTAGATTTACGCATCCAGGGGAGGGCGTTTTTGAATTCCTGGGACTCAACCCTCCCTCCAAGGTTTTCCCACCGGGAACGCCGTCATCCCGCCCTGAGCGAGGGGCTGAGCAGCCACTGGGTGTGTGGAAATGAGGATAAACCTCTCCCGGTCTCACAGACACCCCCAGGAAGGTTGAAACCAGCCCCCTCCCCACCATTTTCCCAGCTGGTTTTCCAGTTGGATCCGTGTCCGTCAGACTGGTTTCGAAGTGCCCCCCCCCCAGCCCTGACCCTTGTGCTGTCGAACCTCGTTAAAGCCACTTAATGAGTTTGTAGCTGTGAAAACACAACACCGGGTGCTGGTCCTGCTCTGCCTAAAACCCTCCTCCGCTCCGGGGGCAGGGAGTTTATTTCCAAAGCCCCCTCCTCTGCGAGCCCAGGGTTTGCTGATGCTTCCTCCTCCTCCTCCTCCTCCTCCTCCTCCTCAAGCTGGGGAAGGGGAATGGTAAAGGAAAAAAAAGAAGGCAAATTAACAGGGAAAAGGGAGCAAAAAAGGGCGAGTGAGGCTTTGAAATTACCTTTCTCTCTTCTTCCTCCTGTCCTGTGAGAGCTGACAGTGGCTTCTTCCCCGAAAATCCCGACCCCCGAGTAGTTGTGTTTTTCCTCCCCTTTTTTTCTCGTTTGACGAGTCCGTCTGTCGCTTGGGTGCGTGTGCGTGGCCTGGGGTGCGTGTGTGTGTTTTTCTCACGACTCTCTTTCTGTGTTTCAGATAGTTACAAACAAAAGCATACCTTGAAACCTCCCGATCGAGGTAGTCCACTCTCTGTCTGCTATTTTTTATTTCCTTCCTGCCTTCCTTCTCCTGAAACGTTAGGGTTTTGGTTTGTTGGTTTGGGTGTTGGTTTTTTTTTTTGTTTGTTTGTTTTTTTTCCCCACCAAACCTCGCTGGAGCCTGCGGGAAAGGGGATGGGGAGGGGAAGGGGGGGGACACACACACACGGGAGAGAAGGGGAGGGAGAAGCCAAAGGCCACCGAGCGACGTCAAAGCCGGCCCCGGGACTCGGCAGCTCCTCTCCGGGCTCGCCTGACCCTTTTCCAGCGGGGAAGAGCGGTCGTGCGTGCCTCCCGAGAGGGAAAACAAAGATTAATTCCCCCCCTGCGGCGGCGGGGCTGGGAAAAATACACGGTGTTTCCACCAAACCCCCTTCCCTCCCTCCTCCCTCCTCCCTCCCTCCCAAATCCCGTGCGCCCGGGATGTGCCGCCTTCCTTTTAAGAGATGCCAAAGTGTTCTGTTGCTTCTCTCACCAAAAAAAAAAACCAAAAAAACCACCCCAACCAAAAAATACCTTTTGGCTTTAAAAAAATCACCCCCCAAACCCGGCTCGTTTGCGGGTTGGATGGTGGGGGTGGGCTGTAAGTAAACACCCGCAGCCAAAACGGAGATCGTGGCCTCTCCTCTTCCTCGCTCTTCGGGAGGAGGAAACCCAACTCATGTTTAGATACCGACTTGCCCGGGGTGGTTGTTTTGGGGTTTTTTTTTGGGGGGGGAAAAAAGGTTGCTTTTAAACTCTGTGGGGGGGGAAGGAAGAAGAAAACGCCGCCGGCCAGCTCTGCATGGCTGCTCACGGGGCCGACCCCAGCGTGCCCTCGGTTGGCTCAGAAAAGCCAGAATTTGATGTAATCAGGTTGTAATTGCTGGTTTTCGGGCTGTTTTTCCCCCCTCCTCCTTCCCTGGACTCGCTCCGTTTTGCCGGCTTTCGCTTTCTCTGGGGGCCGTGAGCATCCCCCGGATCCCTCTGCCCCCGGGGGAATTTCTGTGGGTTTTGTCCCCAAAAAAACAAACTCCAGCTGCTCATTGAGGGGTTCAAACCCCCTTCTTGGTGAGAAAGTTGAGCCCGGCTGCTTTCCCCCGCTGTTTTTGGAGTGAGCCGACGGTGTGAGCCCCGCTGGAGTTTTTCAAGCCTGGAAGTGAATCCAGAAAGGTCTGGGATGTTACGGAAAAACTCCAGGATCGGGAAATCTCATCCCCAAATGATTTTTTTCTTGATTTGCCTGGATGCTGTAAAAAAAGTGGGGAAAACCCCGTTGGTAAATGTGTCCGTCGTGTCCCGTAAATCCCCCTCGAGCTCTTTTGGGGGGGATTTTACCCCAATCCCCATCCTTTTGCCAGCAGTAGGAGGGAGCAAGGCCAGTGGTGGCTTCGTGCTCAATCCCCCTTGAGACTTTCCGGGGCTGAAAAGGGGGGGTTTTGGGGTCTCCTCGGAGCCTCACAACTAAAAAGGGGCCCCCCAAACCCCCCTGGAAAACCAGTGATGGTGAACTGGGAGCCCATTCCCTGGCAGGGAAGGTGCTTCCCCTCTCCCTGGGTGCTCAGGGGTCTCTCCGAGGAAGCACCTGCCACCAAACAGAGGGTGAAAACTCCCGACCCGGCAAGAAATGGGGTGAAAAATGGGGAAATTGATAGCGTTTGGGACGGTGGGTGATTTTTCAGGTGGGGTTTGGAGGAGCCGGGTGGGTCCGAGGAGGGAGCGGAGCCGAGATGAGCCCTTGGAGGCTGCGATTTCCCTCCTCTGGGTCCCCCAAAAAAGTCGTTTCCCCTTCATGTGTGTTGAAAACAGCCTGGATTTTCCCCCAACTGGTTTAAGGAGGTGATTTTTGGGTAGGAAATGCCCCTCTCCTCCCCCCCCCCAGTATCTTTCCGACTGGGTTTGGCCACTTGGGTTGATTGTTGTGTGATTTCACTCCTTTAATGAGTGGAAGCTGCGCTTAACGAGCTGCCGTCGTTACCTGGAGGTGGTGGGTGGTGATTTCCCACCGAATGGGCTTCAGCCTCCCGCGGTGGGATGCACGGAGGAGGCTGTGGCACCTCCCCGCCTTCTCCGGCCCCGATCCGGAGGGTCCAGCCCCACACCCCTTCCTTAGGGGCATTTTTAGGTGCTTTTAATAAATTCCAGGTGATATGGGGGGGGGGGGGGGAACAGAAAGGGAGCAGTGTCCGTCCCCTGCGTTCACAAAGCCCCGAGTCGGGGGGAGGGGGGATGATTTTGGGGTTGGGTGGATGATTTTGGGGTTTAGGGTCTGGCTCCTCGCCGGGGTGAGCTGAGATTTTTCCCGTTTTTCTCCGTAGTCTGCGGGAAACGGTACAAGAACCGGCCGGGGTTGAGCTATCACTACGCTCACTCCCACCTGGCCGAGGAGGAAGGGGACGACAAGGACGATTCGCAGCCCCCGACTCCCGTCTCGCAGCGGTCGGAGGAGCAGAAATGTGAGCAAAAAGCAAAACAAACCCCCCTTTTCCCCCCAAATCAACACCCCCCATTTTCCCCCCAAAATCTCCATCGCTAAAAAGGGCAGGAAAACGGGGAAATCGCCCCCAACCAGGGCTGGGAGGGAGCACCATCCTTTTCCCAATGGTTTTGAGCATCCAGGGCTCGGAGCTGCTGGAAAAGCTGCTCTGAGTGTGGGGATTTGTGCCGTGGGTGTGGGGTTTTTTTTCCTGCTTCCGTGTGGAAAAGCTTTACCCCACGATGAATCCGTCTCTTCCCACTCCCCTTTTCCAGCCAAGAAGGGCCCCGACGGTTTAGCTTTGCCCAACAACTACTGTGATTTCTGCCTGGGAGACTCCAAAATCAACAAGAAAACGGGGCAACCGGAGGAGTTGGTCTCGTGCTCGGACTGCGGGCGATCAGGTAACGGGGGAAAACCTCCTCCCTGCCCCGGTGAGCCCCGTGCCCTGGAGAAGCTGAGGGTTTGGGGTCGGGAATGGGGAGAAGGAGGTTTTTTCCCCACCTTGGAGCTTTTTCCTGGCCCCTGCGGCTGCGTGAGGTGCCTCCCTGCCCATCTCTGTCCCCTGCCTTCACCCATCCCCTGCCCTCACCCATCCTCTGCCCATCCCCTGCCTGTCCCCCGCCTGTTCCCTGCCCTCACCTGTCCCCTGCCTGTTCCCTGCCTGTCCCCTGCCTCCGTGCCTGTCCCCTGCCCTCGCCCATCCTCTGCCTGTCCCCTACCCTCACCTGTCCCTTGCCCTCACCCATCTCCTGCCTGTCCCCTGCCCTCACAGATTTCCTGCCCGTCCCCTGCCTGTTCCCTGCCTTCACCCATCGCTGCCTGTCCCCTGCCTTCACCCATTCCCTGCCTCCCTGCCCATCCCCTGCTTCCCTGCCTGTCCCCTGCCCTCACCCATCCCCTGCCTGTCCCCTGCCTTCACCCATCCCCTGTTCTCATCCCCTGCCTGTTCCCTGCCTTCACCCATCCCCTGCCTCTGTGCCTGTCCCCTGCCCTCACCCATCCTCTGCCTGTCCCCTACCCTCACCTGTCCCTTGCCCTCACCCATCTC
>JAOTQQ010000051.1:0-10201 GCA_026546715.1 Gallinago undulata
AGAATTGAGGAAAAATGGAAAAAAGAATTGAGGGAAAATGGAGGGAACGATTGAGGGAAAATGGAGGAAATGGAGGAAAATGGAGGAACTAATTGAGGAATAATGGAGTGAATTGATGGTCAATGGAGAGAATGGTGGGGAAAATGGAAGAGATAGAGGAAAAATGGACCCCCGCCCCCACCCCTGCCCTTCTCTTACGGCATCCCGAGGGCGTCCTCCAGTCGTGCACCACAGCCCCCTGCTTCCTGCACGTGGCGGCGTACGACTCCAGCACCTTGCAGAGGATCTGCTTGGCCCCTTTGCTCATGCAGACGTCGTAGAGGCAGTTGCGGTAGAAATCCCGGGGCGGGACGAGGTGGTGGCAACCTTGGAAGGGCCCCTGGTAGCCCTTTTTGATGAGGCCACAGAACTGGTTGCCCCCGTAGAGCTCCTTCTCCTCCTCCTCGCAGACGGGGCAGTCGCCTTCGCAATGGTCCCAGCAGAAGGGATCGTCCTCCTCGGGGGCTTTCCAGCCTTGGGCCCAGGCCACCAGGGCTGGGAGGTCGTGGTTGTCCTGGGAGAGGTTGTGGCCACCTTGCGGGTGGTGGTGGCCGCCCTGGGGGCCGTCGTCCTGGGGCTTGAGGTTGAAGTTGCCGCAGAGGCCGCGGACGTGTCGGTAGTAGCTGCTGGGGAGGTCGAGGAGGAGGTGCCAGTTCCAGTCGTAGGTGACCCGCAGCCCGAAATCCGTCTCCACCACGGCGCTCAGCCCGCTCTGGGTCACCCGCACCTTCCCTTCCTCCAGGGTCACCGGCAGCAGCGTCACCACCCCGTTCACCTGCGGGCAACGGCGTGAAAATGGACACAGGACCGTGAAATCACGTTTCCGGGGCCGGGGTGGGGGTTCAGCCCCTGGAAGGCTGAAGAAGTTGGATAAAAACGACCATTTCCCCTCCCTTTTAGGTCAACTTAAGGTCGAATTGACCTAAACCGGCCCTTTCCCCTCCCTTTGAGGCCAAGTCAAGGTCGAATTGGGCCTAAACCAGCCATTTCCCCTCCCTTTTAGGCCAAGTCAAGGTCAAGTTGACCTAAACTGGCCATTTCCCCTCCTTTTTAGGCCAAGTCAAGCTCAGGTTGGGCTGAAAATGGCCATTTCTCTTCGCTTTTAGGCCAACAGAAGGACGAGTTGACCTAAAATGGCCATTTCCCCTCCTTTTGAGACCAAGTCAAGGTCAATTCGGGCCTAAACCAGCCATTTTCTCCTCCCTTTGAGGCCAACTCACAGCCAAGTTGGGCCTAAAAAGACCATTTCTCCACCCTTTGAGACCAACTCAATCTTGAATTGGGCCTAAAACAGCCATTTCCCCTCCCTTTTTGGCCAACTCAAGGCCAATTCGGGCCTAAACCAGCCATTTCCCCTCCCCTTTAGGCCAACTTAAGGTCGAATTTGGCCTAAAAAGACCATTTCCCCACCCTTTAGACCAACTCAATCTTGAGTTGGGCCTAAAAAGACCATTTCCTCTCTCTTTGAGACCAACCCAATCTTGAGTAGGGCCTAAAATGGCCGTTTCCCCTCCCTTTGAGGCCAACTTACCCTGACTTTTCCCACTTCCTTCTGGCGGATGGCGATCTCTTGGCCGTAGACCTTGACCGTGGCCAAGCTGACATAGGAGACGCTCTTCACCCCTCCCCGGACGTTGTTCTTGCCCTCCACCTTGAAGGGCACCAGGCTGGTGTCGTTCCCGTGGGATTCGGCCATGATGTAGGTGCAGGTGCCTTGGAAGTCGAAGTCCAGGCCATCAAAGGTGTGGTAGTGGGGGTCCCCCCAAGCCCAGCAGGTGGCAACCAGGGACGGGACGCACATGGCTTGGCCGTCCTTCAACTTGCACCTCTCCTTGGGCCGGCACCGGAGGGCTTTGCAGGGATCTGGGGGTGGAGGAGAAACCAAGGGAGACGCCCAGGCTGACGGACACGTCCCATGTCACCCTCTTCACCGGCGCCAAGGTCCCACCAAGCGTCCTCTGCCCCATCTTGGGCTTTGGCAGGAGATCAGCAGCTCCGTGATGTCAACCAAGAGCTCAAACAACCATCACCAACCCCCAAATTTTCCCTTTTTAGCTGTTTTTTTTCCCCCCCGCACCCTCCGTTGCTTGGAGAAAGGTCACCGTGGGGTTTGTCGTTGCCCCAGACGGTCCCCATCCTTCAAGAAGGTGCCACCACGGTTAAAGTTGGACATCAGGGTGGGACGTGAAGCCAAGGAGTGGCTTTTCTGAAGGGCCTTTCCCCTTCCAAAATAGTCCCACCCCATCCCCGACCCTCTTGGGGCTGGAGACGGGATCTGTGGGGTCCGTGTCCCACCTCGGTGGCGGGTTCTTTCCCCTCACCCCCCCACTCTGAATTAAAAAGGGAGCAGCTCCGGTTCCAAAAATCTTTCCCTTTTTTTTCCCCCCAGTTTTTCACTCAAACCCCCCAGCCCCCCCCCCCATTTTTTCCCCCTCACTTTGATTGACGCAGCCCAGAACCCCCTCCCGGATCTCGCAGGTCTCGTCCTCGGTGCAGTTGTGGTCGCTGCAGGTCAAGCCCTCGCCGGGGAAGCAGGAGCAGCGCCGCCGGCAGTTGTCCTTCAGGACCCACTCGTGGGGCTGCGGGGGGACGACGAGAGGAGCAAAACGTGCAGAAAAATGCAGAAAAACCCATTAAAAGGAGGCAAAAATAAAACCCCACATATTTTTTGTGAGAGAGAAAAAGGCCTGGAAAACTCCAAACCGAGGCGACGAGAAGAGAAAAATAGACACATAAATGCAGAAAAACCCATTAAAAAGGGAAAAATTATATAGGTCGGGAGATAATAAAGCTTGGAAAATTCCAAATTGGGGGGGAATTTATTGCTTGTGCTGCAAGGAAAAAAAATATGTGGGAAAAAACCCCCATCGTTTTGCCCTTTTCCACCTTTTCTGAAGGAAAACCATGTTATTGTTTAGCACGAGAGATGGAAACATCCTGGTTTCCTTTGCCTGAAACCATGGAATTGCGTGGAAAATGGTAAAATTTGAGGTTTGTTTTTTTTTTTTTCCTCTGGAGGAGAGGAAAACATTAAAAGAACCATAAAACCCCCCAAATTACCCCAAAACGTGTGAGATTTCTACCTTGTGATACTCCCCGTCCTCGAAGCAGCCGCACTCCTCCTGGGGAACGCAGCCCAGCCCATCGAAGACCAACCCTTGGTGGCACTCGCAGCCCTCCAGGCAGGTCTGGGGACATTTGGAAGGGTCCACCAGCCCCGCGCAGCTCTTGGGGCAGAGGTTGGTGCAGAGGGAGTAGGTGCTGTTGGGCGGGCACTTGAGGGCTGGAAGGAGAAGGGTTAATTATCCCCCAAAATCATCCAATGGCAGCTTGAGGATGGGTGGAGAAGGGTTGAGGAGGAACCCCGGGAGAAGGTCTTGAGGGGTGTTGGTGGGTGAGGAGCTTTTGTTTGGGGAGAAGGGAAAGGAGAAATTCCATGGGGGGGAAGAACGTCCTGGTGGAAGAAGAACATCTGGATGGGAGAAGAACTTCCATGTGGGAGAAGGATGTCTATGTGGGAGAAGAAATTTGTTGTGGGAGAAGAAAAGCCATGTGAGAGAAGAACTTCCACATGGGACATGAACTTCCATGGGGGAGAAGAACATCCCGTGGGAGAAGAACGTCCTCCTGGGAGAACTTCCTCAGGAGGGAAGACCTTCCACATGGGAGAAGAACGTCCACGTGGGAGAAGAATGCCCACGTAGGAAGAAATTCAACGTGTGAGAAGAATGTCCTCATGGGAGAAGACCTCCCAAGTGAGAGAAGAACTTCCAGGTTGGAGAAGAACTTCCTCCTGGGAGAAGAACTTCCAAATGAGAGAAGACCTTGCCCGTGGGAGAAGAAATTCCACACAGAAGAACTTCAGTGCACGAGAAGAACCTCCACATGGGAGAGGAATGTCCTTCTGGGAGAAGAACTTCCTTGTGAGGAAGAAAGCCCATGTGGGAGAAGAAATTCCAGGTAGGAGAACTTCCTCACAGGAGAAGGACTGCCATGGAGGATGGAGGACATTTCCCACCCACGGCCTCCCCCCTCCCACCAACTTACGGCAGAAGGAAAGTCTTCTCCAAGCCCCAATGATGCCACCGGCGTTTTGGCAGGTGGTGGCGTAGCCCTGGAGGCTCTGGCAGAGGACCTGGGTGTCCCCGTTGGCCAGGCAGAGGTCGTGGAGGCAGGTTTGGAAGTACACGGTGGGGTCGATGAGGTGGTGGCAGGAGCCAAAGGGACCTTCTGGGACGGTGAGGAGGCCACAATAGTTGGATTTCTGGAGGACGGCCTTCTTCTCCTCGCTGCAGGTGGGACAATCGTCCTGGGAACAGTCGTCGCTGCAAGGAGCTTCGGACGTTTTCCAGGCGGAGCCAAAGGCCACCACGTTGGGGGCCGGTTGGCCACCGGGGAGGAGAAAGTCATCGTCCTGTTGCCCGTTATAGTTGCCGCAGAGCCCACAGAGGTGGCCCTGGTAGCTCTGAGGGACGGTGACCGTCACGTGGCGGAGGAGGTCGTAGCGGACGACGAGGCCAAAGTCGGTCTGAAGCAGGACATCCATCCCGTGTTGGTGCACCCAGAGCCGGCCCTGCTTCAGGGTGACCGGGAGGTGGTGGGATATGGAGTCCACCTGGGATGGAGGGAGAACCTCCAGTGACCCCCAAGTGGGCCATAAGGAGGACGCTCTGGAGGTAGGAACCCCCATTGAGGTTGGTGGAAGCATCTCCACCCCACCTTCTCATGGCTTCACTTGACCTTCTATTGCCTCCACCCGACCTTCTCATGGCTTCACTTGACCTTTTATTGCCTCCACCTGACCTTCTCATGGCTCCACCCGACCGTCTCATGGCTCCACCCGACCTTTTTGTGACTCCACCCAACCTTCTCATGGCTCCACCCGACCTTCTGTTGGCTCCACCTGACTTTCTATTGGCTCCACTTGACCTTCTCATGGCTCCACCTGACTTTCTATTGGCTCCACCTGACCTTCTATTGGCTCCACCTGACCTTCTATTGGCTCCACCTGACCTTCTCATGGCTCTACCCGACCTTCTATTAGCTCCAGCTGACTTTTTATTGGCTCCACTTGACCGTCTAATGGCTCCACCTGACCTTCTGTTGGCTCCACCTGACCTTCTATTGGCTCCACCCAACCTTCTGTTGGCTCCACCTGACCTTCTATTGGCTCCACCCGACCTTCTGTTGGCTCCACCTGACCTTCTATTGGCTCCACCCGACCTTCTGTTGGCTCCACCTGACCTTCTATTGGCTCCACTTGACCGTCTAATGGCTCCACCTGACCTTCTCTTGGCTCCACCCCACCTTCTCTTGGCTCCACCCCACCTTCTATTGGCTCCACCTGACCTTCTATTGCCTCCACTTGACCTTCTCATGGCTCCACCCCACCTTCTCATGGCTCCACCCCACCTTCTCTTGCATTTATGGCTCCTACTTTGAAACCAGAAGGCAAAGTGGGGGCAAAGGTGGCTTTGCCTTGGAGATCAGGGAGGTCTCCCCTCCATCGAGGAAGAAGGAGTTTTGGGGTCCCAGGTTCTCACCTGAGAAGAGGTGGACCCCAAAACGTGGCCTTAGTGTCACCACAGTCTTGCTTCACGCCAGAGTCAATAGACTTTGGTGGCCACCACGGCTTGCAACCCAAAAGAGGTCCACAACCCCCAGGACAGGTCCCTTGTCACGTCCCACCGAGGTCAAGGTGGGCCTGGAGATGTCACCGCCCCAACGTTTGCACCCAAAAAGAGATGGACCACAAAGGTCCCCCGTGGTAGTTCCCCCCTTCCACTGGTGTCAAGGTCAATGTCAACTTCGAGGTCAACCGTCAACATCAACCATCAAGGTCAACCCATAGACTTTGACGCTGGGATGTTCCATCAGAAAGAGGTGGAACCTCCACGCACGGACCCACCACGACTGTGCCCCTCTTGTCCCCCCACAGACCTTGTCACCAGAACGAGGTGGGCCTCCAAAAAGTGCCACCTTACCATGACGTGTCCCCTCTTGCCTCGCGTCAAGCTCAAGGTGAACCCATAGACCTCCAGGGACAACTCTTGGATGCCGGAGACCTTCTTCTTCTGCCGGGCCTCCTTCTCTATCTTCACCGCGAAGGCTTGGTTGCCCTCCCCTCCCCCGCAGGTCTCGCTCAGGACGTAAGAGCAGGCCCCCGAGAAGTTGAAGGCCGCCCCGTCGAAGGAGACGTAGCCGCGGTCCCCGGTGGCCAGGCAGGTCCCCAAGGTGGCCAAGGAGCACTGGAAGACGCCCTCGATGACTTTGCCTTCTCCACCCCCGGGACACGAGACCTCTTGACATTCCAGGGCGCCCCCCGCCCGGCACCGACACACCTCCTCCTTGGTGGCCATGAAGGTCTCCTCCGCTTGGTAGTAGAAGTCCCCCTGGTGGCACCCGCAGCGGGAGAGGGGGACGCAGGTGTCACCGCTGAGGAACAACCCCCCGTCGCAGGCGCAACCTTCCCGACACCTTTCCTGGCATTTTTCCGGGGAAAAAAGGCTCTGGCAGCTCCGGCCACAGACCCGGGGGCAGGGCTCGTAGTGGCTGTTGGGGGGACACGAAAAACCTGCCAAAATGCAGATTTTTTTAACCCACAATTAGATTTTTTTAACCCAGATGTCGATTATTTGAACCCATAATTCGATTATTTCAACCCAGATGCAGATTGTTTTAACCCATAATTAGATTTTTTAACCCAGATGTCAATTTTTTAACCCATAATTAGATTCTTTAACCCAGACGTAGATTATTTTAACCCATAATTAGATTTTTAAACCCATAATTAGATTTTTTCAACCCAAACATAGATTATTCTAACCCATAATTAGATTTTTTAACTCAGACGTAGATTATTTTAACCCAAACGTAGATTTTTAAACCCATATTAAGATTTTTTTAACTGAGATGCCAATCTTTTAACCCATAATTAGATTTTTTAACCCAAACATAGATTATTTTAACCCATAATTAAATTTTTAACCCAGATGTAGATTATTTTAATCCAAACGTAGATTTTTTTAAGCAGACATAGATTATTTTAACCCAAACATAGATTTTTTTAACCCATAATTAGATTTTTTCAACCCAGATGTAGATTATTTTTATCCAAACGTAGATTTTTAAACCCATAATTAGATTATTTCAACCCAGAGGTAGATTATTTTAACCCATAATTAGATTTTTTAACCCAGATGTCATTTTTAAACCCATAATTAGATTTTTTCAACCCAAACATAGATTATTTTAACCCATAATTAGAATTTTTTAACCCAGACATAGGTTATTTTAACCCATAATTAGATTTTTTAACCCAGATGTAGATTATTTTAATCCAAACGTAGATTTTTTTAACTCAGATGTAGATTATTTTAACCCAAACGTAGATTTTTAAACCCATATTTAGATTTTTTTAACTGAGAGGCCAATCTTTTAACCCATAATTAGATTTTTTTAACCCAGATGTAGATTATTTTAACCCATAATTAGATTTTTAACCCAGATGTCAATTTTTTAACCCATAATTAGATTTTTAAACCCATAAATAGATAGATTTTTTAACCCAGATGTAGATTATACATTTTTTAAAAATGTATAATTATAGATTATCAGATTTTTAAAATTATAGATTTTTAAAAAAATCTAATTATGGGTTAAAATAATTTATGTTTGGGTTAAAAAAATCTAATTATGGGTTAAAAAATTGACATCTGGGTTAAAAAATCTATATATTTTTTAAACCAATTCATTGATTTTTTTTAAACCCAGATGTAAACTTTTAACCCATAATTAGATTTTTTAACCCATAATTAGATTTTTTTACCCAATATTATTTTTTTACCCCAGATGTCGATTTTTTCCTCCAAACCCAGATATATTTTTTTTAACCCACATCTCAATTCCTTTTTTTTAAACGCAGAAGTAGATTTTTTTTTTTTTCCCCACCCCAAAATCACCTCATTTCCCCCCAATTTTCCTGGAGGAATTGAGGACTTTCCCTCAAAACCAGACTCACTCCTTCCCTGGGTCCAAAGTTGACTTTGGGGGGAGGTGGGATGTTTGGGGGGGTCCCTTTTCTCCACATTTCCCTTTTGGGTGGATTTCATGGCTTTTTTTTTAATTTCCCTCAGGGCAATTAACCCTTGGTTTTTTGTTGTTTTTTTTTTTTTTTTAGCCAAAAGTTGGTTTTTTGGGGTTCAATTATTCCCTGGAAGAGTGGGAGGTTGGTTGGGTTTTTTTTGGAGATGATGGGACCAACCTGGGCTTTGGGTGGAGGTGGAAGCCCCACCGGGAGGAGACGATTTGGGCGGGAATCCCTCCATCCTCCCCCCAAGATTTGGGGTTCCCTTGGCTTTTGGTGACCTCTTAGAACCCCAAAAAGCCCTTGAAATCAACCCAACTCACGGCAGAAGTCCTCCGTCCTCCACCGCCCCACGGGGACGCCGGCGGCCTGGCAGACCTGGGCGTAGCGGGCGATGAGGGGACACCTCACCCCTTCCCTCTCTGGGTGGAGACAAACATCCCGGAGGCAGCTTTGGAAGTAGTTTTGGGGGTCCACCACGGCGTGGCAAGCTCCGAAAGGTCCACCTTCATCTCGGATGACGCCGCAACCCTTCCAGGTGACCTCCCGCTGCCGAAGAACTTCCATGGTGGCGTCGGGACACTCCGAGGAGGAGGTTTCCCCACAACCGGGGACGGCGGTGACCTTCCAACTGGCCCCCAAGGCGGTGGGGTGGGAGGCGAGGTGGCCGCCCTTGGTCATCATCTCGTCCTCCCTCCGGCCGTTGAAGTTGCCGCAGAGGCCACAGAGGAGGCCGGCGTAGGCCGCGGGGACGGTGGCCACCAGGAGGCCGTGGCCGTCGTAGGACACGGTCAACCCGAAGTCGGTCTCCAGCAGCGCGTCCCCCCCGGGACCCCCCGAGACGGAGACCTTGCCCCCGCGGCCGCCGTAGGGAAGGGTGGTCAACGCGGAGTTGGTCTGGGGGGGGGGGGGAGAAGGGGGAATAATGGGAATAATGGGAATAATGGGAATAATGGGAATAATGGGAATGTGGAAATGAAGAGGAAGGGAAATGAGTAAAGGCAGTGAAAGGGAAATAGAAGTTAAAAAAAAATAAATTAAAAATAATGGAAATCAAAATAAATGAAATATAAATATAAATATAATTTTAAATATTTTAAAATAAATGATATAAAAATATAAATACATGAAATATAAATATAAATATAAATATAAATATAAATATATTAAAATAAATGATATAAATATAAATATAAATATAAATATAAATATAAATAGTAAATAATTTAAAAATAAATGAAATAAAAATCAAAATAAATGAAATATAAATAAAAATGTAAATGAGTAAAAATAAAAAAAAAATAAAAATAAGTGAAATCAAAATAAATGAAATATAAATATAAATAGAATTTTAAATATTTAAAAATAAATTATATAAAATATACATAAATGAATATAAATATAAATACAAATACAAATACAGATATAAAAAGTAAAAATTAAATAATTTAAAAATAAATGAAATAAAAATCAAGATAAATGAAATGTAAATAAAAATGTAAATAAGTAAAAATATAAAAATTTTTAAAATAAATGAAATCAAAATAAATGAAATATAAATAAATATAAATGCAGATAAAAGTAAAAATAAAAAATTAAAAAATATATAAATGAAATTAAAATAAATGAAAGATAAATAAAAGTAAAAATAAAAAAACCAAAATGAAATAAAAATAAATGAAAACATAAACATAAATATAAATACAAATACAAATGCAAATATATCTATACATTTAAGTAAAAATAAAAAAATAAAAATAAATGAAATATAAACATAAATATAATTATAAATAAAAGTAAAAATAAAAAAAATAATAATTGAAATAAAAATAAAGATAAATGAAATAAATATAAACAGACTTATAAATATATATTAAAAATACAAACTAAATAAAAATAAAAATAAATGAAATATAAATATAAATAAAAGTAAAAATAAAAAAATAAAAAATATAAATGAAAGGAAAATAAAAAATAAAAATCTAATAATACGAATAATAGAATCATTAAGAATTTAATATAATATAATCAACCTTTCTCAATTTTGGGAAGAAATGGGACCAGGAGATTGGGGTG
>JAOTQQ010000052.1:0-21449 GCA_026546715.1 Gallinago undulata
CACGCACACAAATGATAAGCGATCAAAGTATCTGAATGTGTTTTATTTATCCTATCTTATAGGATGTTGCTTGTACTATTTTTGAACGCTGTACGCATTAATTTATTCCCAGGAGCAGCAGGATACATCAAGTGAAATGGAAATATTGGAGGGTTCCATAATGTCTCTGAACTTCAGAGTTTCAGCAGTTGAGCCCACATTTGGGCTATGAAGGTTTGAAATTCCAATACAACATGACCAGTTGTGTATGGAAATCAGGACAAAAGTATCACGGTAAAAATTACTGATGGGAAAGGGAATGATGCCTTTGGAATCAAGGCAGGAAAGCAAGCCAAAGCAAACCAAAATCAAAGCAGACATGAACGAACATCAATAAATCACCCCACAAAGCGTACAGACAAATTGCTCTCACTCCCTTAGCACTCCAAACCCTCCCATCATTTTTGTGATTTCCATTTTTATCTTTCTATCAACCGTGCCGTGGAAAAGTATAATTCACTCCATTCTGTCAAATCAAAGGAAGAATAAGAAAGTATATGTTCACAATTGAAAATCACCCTACATTCGTGAAAAGGCAAGGCGTTTTCAACACAAAATGGAAATTAATAGTGAAGTTCACCCAAAATAACAGCCTTCTCCAGAAATCATACAGCACTTAAGACCTGGCCAACACAGTGCGATACTTCTATCACAGTGCAATACTTCTATACTTCTATCACTAGTCTTATTAAGAAGTGTTTCATTCATTGTAGTTTCCATAAAATAACTGATTTTAGTGAAAACAAGCCAAAAGTCAATGGCATCTAATTACGTGATGCACATGTATTTTTTCTTGTTGAATCTTCATGGAGGACTGACAAAGTAGTCTGTGAACTTAATGAACTGCAAAATACGTGTGAAAGTATTAAATGAAGCAAAAGCATTCGTAACATTCACAGAAATAGTTTAACTGTTCACAAGACACTTTCTTACCAATTTGGTCTAAAGCTCTGTATTGTCCTTCTTATCAAAAATTAAAAGGGAAACAAGCTGAGTGCTCATATCCCTGCCGTTCAATACTCTTATGCAATCAAGGTTTAATATTTCATTTGTACTCAAGGAATTCCAAGGGACCAAGACTTATGAGACATAAAACTTACAGATAAATTATCCTGCATTACATTACATACTGAATTTCCTAAAGAAAAAAAAAAAAAGCCCACTGTATCCTCGAGCTTTTCATGTACAGGCCAGATAAGTTCAGTTAGAGAAGAGAGATAGTGCAAAAGCGCTATTCATTGAGATGGCCAAATAGATTCATATAGGACACAGCCAACCGGGATGAATATGCACTTGAAATGCAAACAGACCTTTCATTAAACAGAAAAATGAGAGATTGTTCTCTATTCCAATGCCTCAGCCCCGCACTTACAGCCTTTAACGTATTTTAACTACCACCGCGGCAGCCACACACACACAGACACACATCGGTTTTTTTTAATTCGCCCCCAAGGCCGCAGATGACTCAAGGCACAGCAAGATTTGTTTTCGGAGGACTGAAAGGCACCCCTACCGTTCTGGTGCCTCAGATGCCATAGAGATGGATTTCCGGAGGACTGAGGATGAACTTCCGGTGCCCTGGAGGACCGCGGCACCATAGAGACGTACAACGGAGGACTGAGAAGAGACGTTAGGTCCCTGGAGGACCACGGAATTATAGAGACGCACGCCGGAGGGCTGAGGGGGAACTTCCATTGTCCTGGAGGACTGAAAGGCCATACAGATTTCCACACGGAGGACCGACCAGTGGACGGTTGCCGTTTAACCCCTGCGAGTCAGTTTGTACATTAAAAAAAAAAAAAAAAAGTTAAAGTTGTATAAGTCTCCTTTATGATAGAAACAAACAAACAAACAAACAGGAAAATAAAAGATCCCCCAAACGGCTGTACTGTTGGTGGGGGGAAACCCAATCCCTGGTGCTGCAATCCATCAGGCTATCAAAAGGACCAGTGGACTGGCCAACACTTTTGGCTGTGCCAAACACACAGAGGAACAGGCCGTGTCTCGCCTGTTACACCCCAGAGCCCAAAGGCCAGCAAAGAGCTGTAAACAGAGCGCAAAGTCTTGTTGCTGGTGACTTTTGCTGCCCAGTGCATCATCTCTGAATATCCGCTCTGATGGGAGGTTCAGGAAAGGCAACCGCTTTGAATGAGAAGCATTCCCATTTTGGAAAAATCTTTCCAGCTACCATCAAAATGACACACTGTTATGGAAAAAGGACATTATGGAAGCAACAATTCACCAAAGCCACATCAGAACTCACCATCACCAGTGACAAGGCTGCTGATGCTTCATGGCAAAGTCTGGAAAACACACAGAAGCAACACTGTCTTGCTTTGTCCATGTCTCTTCTTTGACCTTGTTCGCTTTTAGGGCAGATGCCAGTATCTCAGTAAGGTTTTTGAGTACTACCAAAAGATATTTTTTTTTAAGGTTATTGATTGAAAAAGCATAAAATGTTTATCATTAAAACAACATGTGCTTCTTCTGAACACCTGAACTCTTATGAACAGTTTTTCCCCTATTTTTGTACAGAATTATTTTCACAGTATCATTTAATCGATAGCATGCAGAAATAGAAAATTATGCTTTCAGGAAGAAAAAATAAACGGAGGGAAGTAAGCTTTGCACATGCATAATGTGCTCTGGAACAGGCCTTATTTTATTTTTAGTATTTTGTTAAAATATTTCATAGAAAAACTATGGAAGGCACATCCTTCATGTTAACTTGAAAGTCCACGCTACAAGGACCTCAGGAAAAACGCAGAAACACATCAGAGGTACCTGGTATGTACTTAGACCCCTTCCCCACCCTGTATGCACACCCCCTCCGACCCACCACCCCCCCACGCAGACACCCTCCGCCACAACGGGCCGCAACCAGACCGCCTACGCACAAAGCCCCACTCCGCCATCTCGTCACTAGGGCCCGCCATGCCGGGGGTGGCAGTTACCGCGGCAACGCCGGGCGCACCCTTCCCCCGCCTCTCCTCCCGCCCGTGAGAACGGGTCGACCCGCCCACCAATGAAGGGGCGGCATGCAGTCACGTGGTACAAGCACCACCAATCCGCCGCCACCTCCTGAGCCGGGAAGAGTTTGTCCCGGCGTGCCCCGCGGCGCGGTAGTCCTTGCCCCCGGGACTGGTGGGAGGCGGGAGAACGGTGTCCTGCGATTCCCTCCTCAGGAAACCGGGAAGAGACTGGAAACTCTCCTCATCAGAGCTGGAGGCGGAAAGGTCAATGGTCACCCGAACAGCTCTTCGAGGCTAAGGAGAAGGAAACCAAAGTATGTTTTCATGACGGTTATGACAGAGAAACTGTCAGGGAAAGCATTGAGCCTCACCAGGTGGTTTCCCGAGATAATGGCAAAGATCATGTTTTCAGATAGATTATCGCTAAATCATTGTGTGAGAAACACAAGAGCTGAACTGACAGAGGAAATACTTTTCATAGTTTGACAGCTACTGGCTCCTGTCTAGTGAAATAGAAAAAAAAAATACTGACTCGCTATAAACAAGAACAATGACAAGGGAAAGAAATGCAGAAACACAAGGCCCCTTGCATGCCAAAAACCTAAACCTAAATCACTGCTAGTTTTAGGGTTTTGGCACCAAGTCAAGGCTACTGAAGCAGGCCACTTTCTTTTTCATATCTGGGCTCTTTATATTAGTGTTTCTCAAGAAGTTTAAGTGTAGTTGACTAAGCAGGCTGCTGATCCACCATAAGAGGATGCGGCTTTTAGCAAAAGTACTGTTTTTCACACTCACCCATAATGATGGGTTTGACTCTAAGGGTTACATCACCTAGTTGTTGGGCAGAGAGATTTTGTTAACAAGAGACCCACAGAAAGCAGTGGTCTGACTTTATCAGAAGTCAATGCAGAAATCTCTTCTCAAAATATCTGCCTCAGCAGAATTGAGATACTCACAGGCAACTGCAGGAGCTGTCTGACCACTGACTGATCCAGAAACCTTCTCTGTCCTTGCCCCTTCTCCCCTGCATACATCAAATTTCATCAACAAACAAGACTTCTCACGTTCGAGTTTTGACCCTTTTGGGAGGAAAGGAAACATTGCTGTCAGTAAGAATAAGGACCTCGCCTGTCTATGGGTCGTGCAAGAGAGCTGCAGCTGCACGGGCTGCAGCGAGCTGACAGAAGAGAGCTCTGTTGAGGAAGGAAAAGGGAAAAAAGGCCTCTGTCTCAGGAACAGGCTCTCATCTGTGTGATTTCACCCTTGTTGATTTCTTTTGGAAACAGGGATCACAGATCACAAATGCATAGATCCCGTTAAAGGACAGATTCTAAAAAGCAGTATGAATGTTGAGCTATAACTGTAAATATAGTAGATCTGATCTGGAACAGTGAACAAGCTAAACACAACTATTTATGATGCTATTAGAAGAAAGAGAGAGATGGACATTACCTTGGTCTCTGTGATATCTGCCATGCCGTTCTTGCTCCACAACAAAGTTGGAAATGGACAAATGAATCCATTATGCAGCAGGTAAAAAAACCCAAACTCTTTGGAACAAAAGCAGCAGATAATTTTCTCTGTCGCCTCTTGGTAAAACTACTGAAGACAGAATCATTTGTTTAGCTAGTAAGTCTTGAAGAGAATATATTAAGACTAAATTACACTTGCCTTTTTGTCAATTTCTCAGTGCACTTCACATAGGTGCTTCGTATTTCCTTGTAAAAGAGGAAAGTAGACACCAAGAGGCCGAGTCCAGTTGCTATGGAAATTCAAACAGTTAAAAGGGATTTGCATCCAATTGAATAGTCACCGCATTTTCATGTGAATAAAGCCTATCCTTTGACAAAGTAGTATTTGATATTTTCATGATCATTTTCCAGTTTCTTTGGTTTCATCAACTTCATGTTTGCTTTAGTCTCCAACTCCAGATGGTTCCAGGACAGGGAGATGAGTGAAAGTGATCAAGCAGTGCTGGTTGGGCTCAAACTCTGTATTTGTTTCTGCACTCAGACACACAGAACTTCTTCAAATTGCACAGGGGAGGTTCTTCCAGTTCTTTGGATCCTCACATCAGGCTTAGGAAGGCTCAGGCTCGATCCACCAATCCACTGGGCTAACAGTGGTTGGAGCCACATCAGAGGAACAGCACAGAATGTCATTGCGCTCGAGGGAGATTTTGGAGAGGATATTAGAGGTTGTCCTGGGTTAAGAGACACAGGACTAACTTTTCTTCTAATGTTGGGGAAAACTGCACTTTTAGAAGGCCTTAGTGTCTGAATTCATGAAAATATGTACTTTATAGCCAGCCAGGCTCTGTGGGATTCAAGGTCTCAGTGTTTTCGAGTCCTACCAGGTGCAGGGAAGAGGAGCGAGACCTGGTCATTTGACCCAGGCTGGCCAACAGGATTATTTCAGACCATGAACATCACATTCAATATACATTAGGAAAGTTTTCTGTGTAGTTCTCCCTCCCTTGATGGTGGTTGATCCAGACAACTCCCTGCCCTGGTGCTGGACCAGAGTCTTTCCTTTCCTCCCGGTTCAAGTGCAACAGCTGTGTCTCACATTTGTTGTCCTCTGCTGGGAGTCCAAAATTTCCTGCTAATATGATATAATTGGGTGAGTACAATTCTTATACATCTTATATTAGTATCGGGATTAATACTGGCTCTTTGGTATCATTGTTAATTATTTAGTCTTATCCTATTAAATCTATTGATATTTCATTTCCACTCCCGTGTTTCCTTGCTTTCCCCGATTCCCCTAACTGGGTTGGGAGGGGTCATTGGGTGGTAGAATAATTGTCTAAACAATAACGAATTGTTATGGGTTTTCTCAAACCATAACATGGCTTTATACTAGGAGCATGGTATGGAAGAAGCTGCTGGTGGTTTTCATCAGCCAGCCAGAAGCAGCCTGGTACCTCAGTGGTCTCCTTCAGCTACTGAGAGGACAGATTCTGTCGTCTTGCAGAAAGACAGAGTGGCCTGAGAAAGACTCCCACTGCTGGACAAAGACCTCCCTGGTTACCTCAGCCACACCTGGAGGTAGGACACAGCTGTGGACTTCCATGCTGGCTACCACAGCACACAAGAACAAGGTGATACAAGGCACCAAAATTAAAACAATGCATAAAGCTGATGCTTCTCTAGGTCATACATCTGGAACGTCAACTAGTTATTACAACTTAATCCCTGTGACACTTTCCACCAAATCATGACTAAGTACATGTGCTTAGTACAGATGTACATAAGTCCTGTGTTATCCAAAAAAGGCAATGGCCGAGGTCACTGCAGTGGAGGAACATGAGGAAATCTTGGTTAAATCAAAACATTTGGGATGCTTGGTAGAATAGTTCTTGGTTAATGCAGTGTGTGGTTAGGATGTTGAAATGTACGATGACAGCAAAACTACTAGTACAAGCTTAACAGAGTGACACATACCATTAACAAGAATTATACTTACTGTATTAACCAATGTGGCTATGACATGCTAAAAAATTAAGTTAGTAATATTCCATTTTATTAAAAGGTTTTGCTCTTCAGAGCTTTCCACAAGTGCTATTTCTAGATCCCATGTTGCCCTACTCAGGGCTGCAACAAAATAAAATAGTAACTTTTGTTTTCAAAATAAAGAAGATAACCCTATCTCTTGGCACCTGCTTAAATAAAACTGTTTTGCCGTACTAAGCTTACTTTAACAGATCAGAAATAAGCGTACCAAAGACGGTTTCTATTTAATCTCAGTCTAATTTGCCTGTCAATGTGAAGCCTACTACAAATCAAGGCCCAAAGCAGCCTGAAGCATTAGTTTCTTTTGTATCAACAAAAGGAAGGCTTATCTCCACCAACTCACTGCCCATTTTTTGTCTATTCAAAATAAAAATGAACTCATTGCTTGCAGGTGGAGCAAAAGTACCTGATGGAGGATGCATGGAATACTTCCAACAAATCTCCTCTCCTCCTGTGTTTCAGAGAACAGATCTTAGAAAATAGCCATCTGATAGGAACTCACAGAGGCAAGAGCAGAAACACTAACTTAGCTCTCATGGTCTTTAATCAGCAGTCAGTCTGTTAGGTTCAGCCAGAATTTCCCTGCCCTGATGTACCTATATGCAAACACACAGCTGATCTATGTCAGTCAGTTGCAGGAACAATAGATGATATTTATTTTTTGTTATTTGCTTTTGTCACCTCTCCAACGTCTTGCTCCACAGCTTTAAAATAGCTTCCAAACTGCCTCTGTTGCTGCACTCCAGGAAAGACAAGACAAAGACAATGTACCAAGTTAGCTCTTCCACACATTTAACACATCTATAGCACGGACGCCAAAAAACTGGCCAAAAGGCTA
This sequence comes from Gallinago undulata, assembly GCA_026546715.1. Taxonomy (NCBI): domain Eukaryota; kingdom Metazoa; phylum Chordata; class Aves; order Charadriiformes; family Scolopacidae; genus Gallinago; species Gallinago undulata. Next base: position 7,365 of record JAOTQQ010000052.1, read on the forward strand.
AACTTGTCACAAAGCTTAGTTTAATTTGACAATCATCATAAGGCATCCATGTAAATTAAAAATCCCATCAGGGTCACATACATTCTCCCACAAAATAAAACTTCTTAAAACAGAGGCCCAGGATTCCAAAAGATGCTTGTGGTGACTGGTCTTGGCCAGGCTGTGCTGCCAGCAGTGAGGTTCAGGAGACGCAGCACCAACAGCTGCAACTCGGTGGGTGGAAAGTCAGCCTGCACAAATCTCTTTCAATAGAACAAGTGAAAAGGAAAGAGATCTGTACAGAAAACATCATTCTCCATCCTTTCTGGGAAAGCGAAACAGAATGAAAAGATAATCCTGTTCAAAGCAAAGAGAAAAGCTTGGAGTTCTGAAGCCCAACAATGCTGATGGCCCATTTTGAAACTAATGAAGCACTACAGAGGCCTGAGTTTATTATTGCTTTATCCCAGTTCAGCCCAGGCTAAGGCTATGGTGAAGTCTGAATTAATTTAAAGCCAGAAAACGCAGATCCAGCAACAGCACCTAAGTCACCAACCACACATGGGTGTAAACGGAAACTTTTGGTGAAAATTTCCCCTCTCCAAATTTCCAAATTTCCCCTCTTCCTGTGCTATGCAGATCCCCACAGCAGGGCTAAAATTTGCCCCAAAGTATGTAACAGTTTCTTTTTCACATGTCCTTTAGCTAAGCCTCTTCCAAGCGTTTCACCTTTTATTCAAAGTAGTCCTCCATCCTGGTGATAAATCAGAGAAGCTTGGTGGGAGCTCACCGAGAGGCACACAGGTGCTCACACGTTAAACAGAATGCGGCACAGAGTCTAAGAACCACCACTGTACTCTGGAATACCCAATGATGCTTTGCCCTCAGCTTCCTGAGACCAAATGGCGCAAGTGGAAGAGAACGTCTCCCTATCTTGCGCGCCTGGCCAGCAATCAAGAGGAACAGTGTGCTGTGTAAATGAAATGGCATCTTACCACCACCATAAGTCAGAAAACAGACTCAGGTAAAGCGGGGCTTACAAGTTTCATGTCCAGAGGGTGCTTCCCTCAGACTATCATATGACATGGCAACTGTTATTCAGGCAAAAGTTATTCAAGGCAGTAAAATTTCAGCATGAATATCTCCATGGCTGACTTACAGGGCCAACACATGCTAGGGGTGTTTAAAAAAATTAAATTAAAGGTCCTGTTAATTCTTCCAAAAGAACAGAAGACACACAGTGCATCTAACAAACACACATGCTACGCATCCTAACGCACTAACAAAGGTGGCAGCTAGGCTTGTCAAAAGAGTTAAGAAGATTTAGATGACCAGCTAGTACCAGAATTGATGGCATTTGGGCACCTAAATTTAACTTTTTTGAAAATTCGAGCCTATGCATTTCTTTATTGCTTGTCCCATTGAGTGCAAAGGGAAAACTGAGGGTAGGGTTAACTACAGAAGGATTTCAAATCCATCATAAGGTTTCCCTGTTCTTTTATATATATATATATTTATATATATAAAAAGCATTATTATTATTTACCTACCTGGGAGCAGGGGGTAACAGGAGCTATTTAAAATTAGTTTCTTAATTATTTAAGCATTAGTCCCCTACCTCCCAAATCACAATACCTCTGTCACAGTAAGGAGCATTAACATGAAAACGTGTTTGCTGCCACTGATAATTCCTGAGTCTCTCTTTTGCAGAACTTCAGCCCAAATACCAGGATAATGGCAGTTTGACACATATACACTCCTCAGCAACATACACACAGCAAGTAAGACATGCCTCAGACCAAAAAAAAAAGAAAAAAAATTAAAACCAAACAAACCACCAACCAAACAACTTGGAGAAACCATCCAGAAGAACCTCAGGAAAGGGAACTACCCACTTTCCATGGAGAAGCAACTGCCCTGGAGTCCCTGCCCATTATAAAATGAATCAAAATATCCATCCCACAGATGGAGATCTCTGAAACCTGGCAGTGTCACAAGCTGGATACTTGAAGGCACATTTGCTTTGTGTTTTGGGACAGAAATCCAGTTACAACAACACGCTGCAGTTGCAGGGCTGAGGGAAAGGAGGTGACACTTGGTATCTTTCCTCTCTTCCTGTCCCTATTTTCAAGCTTCGTGGTTGGCATGAGCTGGTGATCTAAGCAGACACATTAACATCCCTGAGTGAAATGGCACCGTTTGTAGCCTCTGAGACTTTGTCCTCAAGCACCATTGCTGGTGTGTCCACAGCGACTGTTGTAGTGTCTATGGCAGGAAGTGGATTCAAGCCCTGTGATAAGATCTGCTGGATGGTTTTCCGTAAGTTGGGGTGCAGCTGGTTTTGGGTCTGGTAAAAAATTTCTAAGGCAAAAGACTTGAGGGTGCCAGTGCAAAGGTCCTCATAAAGCGGAATTGTGTACATCCGAGACATCTGCAAAGAAAGGAAAACTGGATAGTATAATTTCAGTAAGTCAAGAGGTACAGCTCTTCTACAGCTACAGTCCAACAGCTCTGAATGACTTCAAACTGGAGACAAGCAGCATTTCTTTAACAGACAGCTGAGTATTATAAATAAGCTTAATGCAAAGATTTTTATAATTTATAATTTAAAAAAATGCTCTCTAAGACTGAGCTACTTCCACAAATAACAAAATTATTTTTAAAAGGCTAAGGAGAAGAGGCCACATTGAACACACGCATTAACCTTTTGCTGCTGCACACTAAAAACTACTAAAAGGAATTTGATGAGCCCTAGCCTTGCTTGAAGTGTAAATATTCAAACAATCCCATGATTTAGTAATGCGAAAACTTCTGGTCTGGAAAAGCCAGGGCTGCTACAAAGCAACACAGCACTGGGCAGAGCTGGGACAAGGGTACCGAGTTAGGCTAGAAAAGCAGAGATTATCTGTAGGCATTTCAAATTCCATCTGCCCGGTCCTCCCCACCCGCTAGCAGGTGAGCCATGCTCAGCCCCTTCGCAACACACCTGGTCTACACTTGGCCAGGAAGCAGAAGTTCCAAGGTCTTTCACGTCGCATGTCTCATGCACATGTCTCATGCACTGAGAGGTGCAGTGATTTTTAATCCAGCAGTTAGTACCTGGTTTTCCAAGAAGCGACGAACTTTGTAAAGGTCTGGATAATAGTCATTTCGGACTACAATCTGCAACCAGCGGATACGGATTTCTGCATTCATGGAGTCCAGCTGAGAGGAGTAACATTCCGAAAGCTTTTTTATCACCTCTGAAGAGAGCACATACACAGAAAAAGAACTATGACCTATTTTGTCAAGTTTGAGGATCTTAAGAAATCATAAATGAGAATAACAAACCATAAAATCACATAGAATCATAGAATGGTCTGGGTTGGAAAGGACTTTCGAAGATCATCTAGTTCAATGCCCCTGCCATGGGGGCAGGGACATCTTTCACTAGGTCAGGTTGTTCCAAGACCCATCCAACCGGGGATAGTGCTCTGTAGAATTCAATTGATTATTCCAGGAATACTTTTCTATTATCCTGATAGAGTACTCACCATGTGGCAGCGGTGACCCATCTAGCAATCTGTCCAAGAAAAGCACGGTTTGGAACGTTTTCCATTTAGTGAGGTCAACACTGCTGGCAGCAGCAGCAGAGTCCAGAGGCTCTGTGGTCCAGAGTTTGAAGAGCATCTCCACTGGTCTGGTCAGACTGGATCCCTGAGATAAGTCTGGCTCAGCTAACGGAGGTCCTGTAGCATTAAGCCAACGTTCAAACTCCAGTCCTGGAATGAGGAGCACCAAAATGTCGAGCAGGAGTCTCTGCAGGTGGCGTGGCTTGGCTTGCCACAAGGTTCAGGACTGCTAGCACAGTTAAGAGGGGGTCTAACAATAGCAAATCAGACCAACCTGCAGTTACAATGACATAACAGTCTTAGCAGCCTCATCTGGCCTATCTATGCTACACCTGGCAGAGTGCCAGCAACACCTCTCCAAATTTAACCATGAGTTCTCTAGAGCTCAACATTACAGCACGTAAGTACAAGAAACACAGATGCTCTTAAAAGAGCTAGGCTAAGAAGTATCTATGATCAAATTATGTTCCAACATAAGATTTTTCTGTCCATGCATTTCTCTCTCAGGATTTTGAGGAAGACTGAAGAATAAGAAGAAAACTTGCTTCATCAAAAAGTAAAAAAAAATAGGTAAAAAGGCTGATTAAACAACTCCTACACACCAGCAAAACTAAGCAATTTTAAGTTTATTTATACAGGCAATAACTAAAACTAAAAATAAGTTTCTTCACAGCAGCAGAGGTCGCAGAACCTGGTTTCTGCACAGCTCTTCCCCTTTCACCTTGTTACCATCTCATCACTTTCCTAACCTTTTGCAATACTTCCCATTCCACACCATCTACCCTAAAACTCCTCTCTCCTGCACCCCCTCAACTTTATTAGCCAGGCAAAAGCTAGCACACACTGTGGTTAACTCATCAGCCAAACAGTGGGACAAATAAAACGTACAACTGCTGAGCTCATGCTGCAGCTTTTCTTAACATCTCTCCACAGGCAGTCTCCACAAAGCCCACAGGAACCTGGCTAGTACTGCTAAGAGCTGTACTCCACTGCTGGTCCAGTTTAAACTGACCCATAGGTTCGATAATTACTGGACACATGGCAGAGTAACATGAGTTTCATTTAAGCAAGAGGGCAAGTAAGCACATAGTGGATTACAGACCTTTCAAAAATCTACCAACAGCTAAATAGGGGATATAAAGGAGAATGAAACATTACGGCAGAGATTTTTATATGCATGAACAGGAACTTGGGAAAAGTTACAGTTGTCAAAGCATATTTCTGTAATTAAAATAGATGAAGTTCCAAAGTCTGTTTAGCTTTTCTTTGCATGTGAGCATGTGTAAATCTCAGATGCACTGATCATTCTGTCTGCAGTGTAAAATATGAGTTAATGAGAAAGTTAACCTAAGGCCACTCAGCGATGAATGCCAAAACTGTCAGCAATATAAGATGTTCTCATTCCCCAACACGGAGGCAGTAACAATAAATCACCACAATAATTTCTATCACTAACATCTGCCTGTTGCCAAAGGATTTTCACAAAATCACACGGGGTTGGGAGGGACCCCTGGAGATCATCTAGTCCAAACCCCCTGCCAAAACAGGTCCCCCCCCGAGCAGGTTGCACAGGAACACATCCAGGTGGGTTTTGAATGTCTCCAGAGAAGGAGACTCCACCCCCCCCCCCGAGCAGTCTGTTCCAGTGCTCTGCCACCCTCAAAGTAAAGAAGTTCCTCCTTATGTTTAGGTGGAACTTCTTCAATTCAAGTTTGGACCCATTCCCTCCTGTCCTATCCCTGGGTACCACTGAAAAAAGACCAGCCCCATCCTCTTGACACCCGCCCTTTAAGTATTTATAAGCATTGATCAGATCCCCCCTCAGTCTTCTCTTCTCCAGACTAAAAAGACCCAAATCCCTCAGCCTCTCCTCATAAGAGAGATGCCACAGGCCCCTCATCATCTTTGTAGCCCTCTGCTGTACGCTTTCCAGCAGTTGCCTGTCCTTCTTGAACACAGTGCTCCAGATGGGGCCTCACCAGGGCAGAGTAGAGGGGGAGAATGACCTCTCTCGACCTGCTGGTCACGCTCTTCCTGATGCACCCCAGGATGCCATTGGCCGCCTTGGCCACACGGGCACAGTGCTGGCTCATGGGCATCCTGTTGTCCACCAGGACTCCTAGGTCTTTTTCTCAGAGGTGCTCTCCAACAAGTCAGACCCCAACCTGCACTGGCACATGGGGCTATTGCTCCCCAGGTGCAGCACCCTATGCTTGCCTTTATTGAAGTTCATCAGGTTCCTCTCTGCCCAACTGTCCAGTCTGTCCAGGTCTCGCTGTATGGCAGCACAGCCTTCTGGTGTGTCAACCACCCCTCCCAGTTTTGTATCGTCAGCAACCTTGCTGAGGGTACACTCCATCCTCTCATCCAGGTCACTGATGAATATATTGAAGAGGACTGGACCCAGTACTGATCCCTGGGGGACTCCACTTGTTACAGACCTCCAACTAGATTCTGCACCCCTCATAACAACCCTCTGAGCTCTGTCTTTCAGCCAGTTTTCAATCCACCTCACTGTCCATTCTTCTAATCCACACTTCCTAAGCTTACCTATGAGGATGCTGTGGGAGACTGTGTTGAAAGCCTTGCAGAAGTCAAGGTAGACAATGTCCACCACCCTTCCCTCATCTATCCAACCAGTCATGCCATCATAGAAGGCTATCAGGTTAGGCAGACATGACTTCCTCCAGTGAATCCGTGTTGACTACTTCCGATAGCTTTCTTTTCCCCCATATGCTTTGAGCTGATGCCCAGAACAAGTCGTTCCATCATCTTTCCAAGGATGGAGACAGTTTTGTTTACCTTAGCATTTTCTTATGCATCCTCCAAGCCAAGCACAAGACTTACCATCCAGATTTTCTAGTGTTTACAGTCAACTAAGTAAATTTCCTACCTGCTTTGCTCTCAACACATTGCTCTTTCAGCTCTGGAAAAAAATTCAGGAAGGAATCCAGAAGATCTTGAGCCACAACGCTTGTAAATTTGTACTTCTCAATGTAGGCCTGAAACAGTAAAAATGATAAATTATGGTTAGGAGAAAGACAGCTTCCTTTCAATGCAGAACCACTGCATGCAATAAAAAAATTAAAAAAAAAAAAAAAAGAAGGAAGAGTGAGAACTAGCATTTGGAAAGTTTTAAAAAAATTCTCCTCCTCCTCCCAGATGAGAAAAGCACCATAACAAGAAAAAACCTGGGTAGACCTGCAAAAACATTGACAGCTGAGTACAGGGTGTTTTTTTCTGATACAGACCGCAGATATATTAACACATCTAGAACAGGAAGGTTTCCTTGCACTTGACACTAGTGAAAAGTCAGAACACAGCTGGTCACTGTATTATTCACTCATAGATTACGGACTAAAGTCATAACTATGTAACTAAAGATAAGAGAAAGATGGAATGGATGGGAAGAGATGAAAAAACTTGCATACAACAAAAAGCAGCGAGTTGTGCCACTTTTCAAAAACAAGTCAATAGCTGACAATTTTATACAGGTTTTGCAAATATGATCCAAGACACCAGATTGTCCCCAATGTAGGAAACCATGCCCTTTGTGTTTTGGGTTTTTTTTTAGCCAGGGTGACAAGCATTACAGTTTACTACTGAACAAAGTAACATCATTTCAGTCATAGATAATCTATGCTGGAACAGCTTTCTAATTATTTGGAGCACAGAACAAGAAGCATCAAAAATATACTACTAATCTGTATTAGTAGTATGCTTAGTATACTACTAAGAATCTGAGATAAAAGAAGAGCACAAGCACATTCACTTAAGAGAAATCTGAATAAAAATCTGTAGGTAGAAGAAATCATTTGGGGTGACAGACAGGCCCACACCATTCTTCCACCTCAGACACATTTGTATTCAAGTTTATTCTTATCAATTAGCCACAGTGACAAAACCTGAATAAAAAGCAGCTCTAAATTCAAGAGAAATGCATGCTCATTAACACTCACTCTTAAGAAGGAGTCAAAGTGTCTTGGGTCACCACAGAGCTGGGACAGGTAGTAAACAAAACAGTAGCCTTTCTCATAGGTGAAGAGGTTCATTAAATTACTAGGATTTACACCTGAAAGTAGAAGACAACAATGAGGATACTCATTGCCAACCCCTCTACATATACATACTCCTTAGAGATGACTGTTTCAAGGTGCAGTGACTTAACAAAAGTAGCCTGTTGTAAGCTAAGTATTAATTCCCTATGGAACAAGTCACTTCAAATTAGAAGTCATTGAAAACACACCTGGAATTTGAAGACAAATACTTCCCCCCCCCCTCCTCCCCCCCCCAGTGCCAAAATTCAGGAAATCAGCCTACAATTTTTTTAAGATGTCAATATAAAGTAATCACTACATATTCCTTTTTTGAGACTTCTAACACATGCTTTTCCACACCATTCGGTTCCAATATCATCTCCACTTGCATTTTAGGTTGTTTTAAATACCATCTAGATTGAAGACTGCTTCCCACCTCCAGTGGTGATGACAGAACAAGAGAACTATCAATGGAAACAATACAGGACGCTGCAGTGCAGACGTGCATCAGGCCCAGGGGATAAGCAAACAGCCTCTGCGCAGCTCAGTCAACAGAAGAGCGAGTACATATGTTTATCTGTGTGCTTATGCACACATACGCAGCTCTTACATGAACACAGAAAGAAACACTTCACAGGGTTTTATTTGATGTTTCCAAATATTTTAATTGTAAATAATTTTGTTTTACATATTCAGAAACTCCAAACCACACAGCTTTCAAGGCAGCTTTTCATGCTCCATTTCTGCCCAGTGAATCTGTTCTGTTGTTAAACAGAACAATATTTATAAAGATAAGCTAACCAACTTTGAAGAAAACATCAAGGCAAGTTTCCTTGTTTACTTTGAGACTAGTTTACAAACCAGTATTTCTTTTTTCTTTCTTTTACGAAGGATATGTAAAAATTAGTCTTTTTCAGTTTATATTTCAGCCTCAATATACAGAAGTTTTGTGTACAGCAGTTTCAGCCAAAAGCCATACCTGGCTCCAGTTTAACCTGAAGCTTGCTGACCGGGTTGTCTTCTCCAAGAAGTTTCATCTGTCTGTGGAGAGCATCAAGGCGGAATGCAGTCTCCAAACACGTGAAGGCAGCTCCTACCCCAGAAAGAAATATATTAGCTGTGAGAAAATGACTAGTAAAACCTGACCTGTGCAGAACTAGCACAAGTACAAAATAAAAGCTGCTGAAGGTGTAAGAGGCACAACAGAATTACAGTAATGCAATGATGGAGAAACTTGAGCGTAAAAAATCCTTGCAATTTGTAGTGAAAGTCAGAAGCTAAAACAGTGTATTTATGCATTCTGATTATGCAGCACTGAAAAATCAAGCAGCATGAAAACTGTGCTAGAGTTTACATCCCTGACATCATCTTATCAGTTTTTGCAAGGGAAGCAGAGCACCATTCATACAGGTACCTTTCAAGGAGCAATCAAATGCTACAAAAGAAGTTATGTCATAGTTACAATACTAGAAACAATTCCATATTCAGCAGCAAAGACACTACTAAAAGTATGTCAACTCTTGTTGAAAACAGGAAAGGATTAGATTTAATTGGTATACTACGGATCCTGTGGATCTTTTTTAAGCCTTATGTAGCATCCTGACCATATTGTGTCATACGATGTTCATCTTCCACTCATTAGGACGACTACTACAACTGCAGCTGGGTACGCTACTCTTTCTCTTCTATCTGACTGCAGTGTAGAACGTTCCATGCTTTCAAGCCAAACTAGCTATATCGCACTGGCAAGCCAAGAGACCTTTCCTATGCTCTGGCATATATAAAAAGCTGCAGAAAATGGATTCTCAGAATCAGAAGACACTTAACATCCAGCACTATTAACACTTTAGCTTTCCTTGCCAAGTCTTCAACTTATAAGTTGTTACATAGATACTATCTTAGAGTCTCAATGTACATACAGAGAGGAATCTGATATAAGCGAAATCTGAACTAAGAACCAGGATATATTTGGAAGACAGAAGAACCGGTACTGGCAGAGAAAGGGGAAGATGCGTTTCACAGGGAAAAGCAAGAACCAGGAGCCAGTGTAAGGGCAATTACTTCAATCGACAAGCAGGTAGGAGGATTAAGTAAGATCCAAGAGGTGAGGTGGTTGCAGGATTCCCAATTTCTGTAAACAGTGTAACTACAAAGATGCCTTTTTATTAACAGCAGGAGATACTCCAGAAGTTACATCAGAAATGGCAAGACTTAGATCAGAGGTTTGTCCTAGAAGCAAAAACGGAATGCAAATCCAGCTCATGAATGAATGGCACAGGGAATGGCACTTCTTAGTTTCCTGAATAATTGCTTCTTGAAACAACTAGTTCTGAATTTCAAGCAAATAGACCAAAACCAGCAAGGATATTGTCCTGTGTCAGAAGGACAAAGATGGGATAGAGAACAGGTTGACACCTTCTGGACTATTCACGTTATTGCCATGTATAATGTGCCTTATAAGAACAGTCCTAACCACTGAGAATTACTCAAAATAAAACAGCTTTCAAAGACATATAATATACATGTAATGTCTCCATATATGCTCAGAGCACTTCTTTCCCTAAATTTCATTACCATCAGCTAATTTCCAAAAACAATATACATGAATAAAAGCAAAGGCATACTCCTAAACACTCTTGCTGCCAAGATTTCCAGGATTTTTTCCAAGATTGTTTACAGCAGATGCATGAGAATACACATGGCATAGGCTTTTAAGAACATAACAGGACATACTAAGAGAAACGTATGTTCCCATTATTGACTTCAATAAAAATCCGGGTAAACTGAAAAGCAACAGGACTGATTTACTATTTATATATTCTATAGGAAGTACCATACAACCGACCCGTGAAATTCACTGATACAAGCGCCCAAAGGCAGGGCTGTACAGTTCTACAGGAAGCCTCAAAGAGATAAACAGACAGCTATGTAGATGTGCACTTTTTTTTTTAAATAAAGGCTATTGCCATCATTATTTCCAACAGCAGGTAGCTACTAACTGATCAGGATTAGAAAGACACTTGTTCAGAGAATAATTACTTCACACTGTAACTATAAGATGTCTTACACCTTTCTCTGAAATATCTTCTACTCACCTTGCTCTGACATAGGATAACCTGCCTGGTTCCAAACTGCCTACAAACATCCTTACAAAGCTGGGCTAGCACACCTTGTTCATGCCCCTATTACCGTACCACGTATTCGTTCCACACAAAGCCGAGACAACATCAGACTAAGTACCCAGGTGTTCAATGCAAAGTTTGAGGATGTGTGTGCTCCAGAAACACAAAAAGCAAACCAGCTCCCTGCAGACTTTAGAGTTCCCAAGGCAAATATTCTACACAGCCAACTCCCAGTTATTGGTCAGACACATTTCGGGGGCTCTACCATAGGTCTCAGTGGTGATCCGGCGCTGTGCGTAGGTGGCGAGTCCCTCACTCAGCCACATCTCCTCCCAGGTGGCATTGGTGACTGCATTTCCAAACCAGCTGTGGGCAACTTCATGAATGACGTCAATGATCAAAAACTCATCACTCTCCAGAATGGAAGAGATGATGAAGGTCAGGCATGGGTTTTCCATGGCAACAATAGGGAAGGATGGAGGAAGGAAAACAATGTCATATCTAAAATTAGGGAGAGAGAAGAAAGGAGAGAGGAGATCATAGGTAAATTACAGCTATTTCGAAAGACATACACAGAAACTTTTTTTTTTTCTTAGGGAAGGCTCTTCCGAGAGTTTTTTTGTGACTTTAGTAGCAAAAAAGACTTTCTAAACCAGTGATGCTTAATTCTTCGAAGCAGGGGATGACAGAGTTTATTGTGTTGGCCAAGGACCTGCTCATCTTTGGATGTAAGACCAGGCGGTCTTTTCATGTGCAGCATATCCAGCACTGCCCAGAAGCATCATGCTCCCTTCACACATGCAAACTCATCACAAGTTGTATATCTGAGAGCCCGAAACACTAGGTTTACTCTACATACACTATCCACACACATAGTGCAAAGTCCCCAGAGGCTCCCAGGAAAGAGAGAGGCTGGGAAGCTATTGAATGAATTCACTGATTTGGTGTACCTGCAGTGCCAGCAAAATGACTCTGGCCCGTCTGCTTTAGAATGTAACAATACTATTTCTTTTGTTTTCTAAATGTCTCCACCAATGATCAGCACTGGCACAGTGGGCCTTGTTCTTAGCAACATTTTGTAAGTTACCAACAGCACGTTCTTCCTGCTTATCTTTAGCAAATAAATATAGGAAGCCCTTGCAAACAACTTCTCCCATCCAAAGAATGAAAACATTCCCTATGATACATAGTGAAGCTTCGCTTCAGAAACTACATGGTTTTTTAGGGACTGAGACTCTCAGTGAGAGAGTCTCAGTGTACTGAATCAGGTTTTCAGCACCCACAGGCATACCACAATAAATATATCATACGTCAAGTACAATATGTAAAAATAAATAAGATAAATAAAACTGCCATACACTTTAAACGGTGTCCAGCCCACTGTTGGACTTGCATCACAAAACACTAAAGTATAAAAAACCTCAGGGGAGATCCACTGTTCAGAAACCTCCAGTTATGCCCACTGTACCAGGCAAAACACCACCATGTCTCTATGGTCCTCTGCCACTTGCAAAGACAAAACTCCAGAGTTTGTTTCCAACTACTACAGTGCTGCCAGTTGAGAGGCTCATTTGTCCTGCTGTTGCTAGCGTATGGAAAAAGCACAGTCATTTCTCAAGATTGTTTTATTTTGTCCCCATGACACATTCCTGTGAGACTTATAAAACTCACCTTCCCCATATATATGGGCCATATAGACTTTCTGCAGCAGTCAACCAGCGCTCAACCATGCCAGAAAGCTTGCTGATGGCAGTTGGAAGTAGGCAAGGCTCTGCCCACACTCTGCTCCTGTCGGAAAACAGAAAACATCAGGTGATACTTCAGCAAACTGAATTATCTCTTAGAAAAAAAAACAGCCTGACTTCTCATCACACTTCCGCGTATGGTAATAGTGCTAAGAGGTCTCAAATGGGACTCGGGCCGTCTTTAGGCTAACACTCAATGGATACATGACAAGAGTGAATCAAAGTTCCCTTAGATGACCTTAAGGCAACAGGGCAAGGCAAGACAAGGAGCTGCAATGATTACAGGGAACAATAAACAGCACTTATAAAAGAAGGAAACATGTTTGCCAGTACCATATAGTTCTTTACACTTAACTAAAAGCTCAAACTCCCTTACCACTCACAGGTCATGGTGCCAACTGTTCCCTTATAAATGACTCAAAAGTATTTTTACTACTTATAACCTGAAGCACTGCACAAAGACACAAAAAACGGAATCAACTCACTGCAAATCTTACCGTGGACCTATGTCTGCATGTATAAGATCTCCCGCCACGAGTGCCACTAGATAGGCAGGAACAGGATATTCCATGTAAAATTGGTATACACCTTCCTCTTCTAAGTAGGTGCTTTGGGTAGCACTCATCAACACCTGTATGCCTGCTGGAGCCTGGAAGAAGAACATCATACACATCAACACACTAGATGATCACATCTCAGATGAACGACCACACCACAGATCTCTTTTTTTTTTTTTTAATCTATGCCTAAGAGGATGTACATAAAACCCAATAATTTAGATAACACAAAATATGAGATTTCTGTGTGGTTTCTATATCACTATCGACCCAGGCCGTGAAAACATACCAACCAAAAATATTACTCATCCTACATTGCATGGGTTCTTACCCCAGCTCCCCCAAAAGTGCCCACATAATTTATCTGATCTACACAAAATGCAACATTATTTGACCCTGCTTTCACAAAACTTTGGGGTTTTTCTTTCAAGAACTGAAAAAATATAATTGAGTATTAGCATCAATAACCACTGTGACCAGCCAAATTCTCTCTTTCGTGTTATCTATTTCATGGTTATTCTTTCAGCATTGAGTACTGGGAAAGCAAGACCCAAGTGCAACAGGCAAGAGTTGCCTTTGTGGCAGTACCCAGATTCTGGCCCAAGAACCAGAACAGGATCCAAAAAAGTCCAGTACTTTTTATAAAATATTCACTGTGGTGTTTCGTGTTATATCATATGTATATACACAATGTCACTATGCTTTCACAGAATAACAGCAGCTAAGTGCTTCACGAGCCATTTATAGTTGTTCGGTCACTTGCCTTGACCGTAGCCGAATAGGTGCATTTCACCGCCGGCGTGTCGAAGCAGGGGAAGAAGGAGCGGTTACAGACGGAGTGGCCCTGCGTGAAGACAAAGGGCTTGGCATTGCCATACGTCAGCTCTGGATCTAGCCACCAGATCTGTGGAAACACAATGTGAAAAAGAGGTGAGGGAAAGGGATAGAAGTCACAAGGATGAGCTGTCAAAAAGCAAAACCATAAAGCAAGTGGACTGGGGGGGGGGGGGGGGGGGTTTCCCAAAAAAACCACA
>JAOTQQ010000052.1:21459-117975 GCA_026546715.1 Gallinago undulata
CCCCCCCCCCCCCCCCGTCCCACAAACACCTCAGCTGTTGGGCTCCTTGGATGAATACCTGGCACAGGGCGCATTTAACTTTCTAAGAATACATTTTTCTACTACTGTTTATTTGCCATAGCTACTCAGAGTAATTTCTCACTGTCTGAACACTGAGTGGTGCCACACAACAGAGTGGTTGCAGCCACTCGCTATTTCTGTTATATCAATTTGCTTGGTTAATAACAAGTTCCTGTCAAACATCCAGACAACCTTCTTCTAAGGGGGAGTACTCCGAGTATCTTCATGTCATTAATTCAACACAAACAGGAGTAGCAGGGGACAGGTAGCGCAAGCTGCCAAAAAATAAAAACTAAACCTAAACCAACCAAACAACAAAAACCACCCAAACTGAAAAACCCGGAGGCTGAGCAGTGTACACAACATTATCTCTGACCCTGACACTGCCCTGCTAGCTGAAGCATCAAACGTTTTGACACTACACAAAAAAAAAGGCAGTATATGTACAAAACAGCTGGTCAATGACACTGGAGGCCTCTTTTTACAAAGCGGATAAAGAGATTCTGGGTGGTCACACACACACAAAAAAACCCCACCAAAAAACACCACTAAGCACGTCACTTCTCAGTATCAAACAGCAAATAATTCACGAGTCAGACCCTCAGCAAATAATTAAAGCAGACTAAGAATAACATGAAAAAGTGCAGTTACTTGCCTTTTTAGTTTTTCTGTTTCAAATGTAACATGCACACTTTCACATGCTCCTTGCCTCCAACTTTGAAGTGAAGGAGCAATTTTAAATAAGGATTTTCTTGTAATCCTAGAACTCTGGAGCTGAACTTTGACAGAAAATATCAAATATTGTGAAACTTGCAATAATGTTGGAACCACTAGAAGACTTGGGAACAGTCAAGCACAAGGAATAAAACTTCTGAGTCTGCTGAATTCTTAGATCAAAGCAACCAGTAAATGTGAATTCAGGCAATAGCAGTACAGACACTAGTTCAGTTCTGGTTCTCAAGAGAAAGCAATAAAATACTTAGAAAAGACAAGCCTGGGTACTATGTCTGCTCGGGTTTTAACGACATACTACAATCCTGTCTCCTAGTTAAACTCTCTGTGCTCTGGAAGTCAAAGTTTTCTCTCTGTCCTACAAGGTTATTCCTTTAGACCCTTCTCCTCAGACACCAACGTGCTCCTCTCCCAAATAGCCCACTCCAGCAGCACCCCTGAGGATCAAGTGAGAGGTAAGGAAAGGAAAGGAAACACACTGTCAGCAGCTTTCAGTCACTCGACCAGCAGTTCACACTTCCACTGGTAAATGTTTTTGTTTTTTTTTTTTTAAAGGTGGGAGACACTACAAAATTAAAAACCTTTAGAAGTAGCATTAATCTCAGAGTAGCATTCTCATCTTGAAATTGTTTTAGGATTACCCTCTTCTGTTTCAAGCCTGTTGGGTCAGAAACACGGTTAAAGCATGACTTGTGATGAACCTTACCTCACAGACACCACAAGGGCTAAGGCCACGCAACTATTCAAACCACGTGCTGCATTTCAGCATATCACTGGCCAAATCCCCAGGTCACAGCCTGAGGTACACTATACAGCTACAGATTTCTACACTGTGGATACCTGCATTGCATGCCAAGGAATATCTTCTCTATGATGAGACATTGTGGAACTGGAGGCTACTATTGCAGAAAGCATTTGAGGACACACATCTCCTTAAAATCTACAGTTTGAAACTAATAGCTTCCCCCCAGAACATACATTCACACAAAAACGCAAACGCTATGTTTTACTGCAGGGTAGTAGTTTTCCAAGGATCCGGGAAGGAGGCTCAGAAATTAAGTTCTTAAAGATCTGCCCCAATGGCAACATGAAAATGCTCCTCTGACCAGTGGCTTAGTGCTCACATCACAAAGGTCTGACTCACAATCTGTATCGTTGACCCGCATGAAGAGACTCACCTGCAAAAGGTTCCATTTCCTTTGCTGAGAGACAGAAAAGGCTAACAAATAAAACAGAGAGAGAAAAAAACCACCAGACTTAAATTGCAACACTAGAGTAGGAAGGAAAAAGGGTTGAGAGATGATGTCTTTAGAGCAGAGAGATAAGGGGAAGTTCTCCCTGACCAGCGCAGGAAGAAAACATAAGCAGGAAGCAAAGGGGAGCTGCGAGGTTGATTCTTGTTTACAAGAAACTCCATAAATTAAGGACAATTTCTTTTCAATGAGTTCCCCTTTTATTTGACATTTGGTTGAAGTTAAATGAAGCACCAGCCCCACAGGCCAAGAGGGAAAAAACATTTACAGAGGATGAAGTATTTTTTTCCCCTGTTTCCTAACTCTGCAGCTATATAGCAAACCTCCGTCTCTCTTTCCAGATGCACTTGGAACAATGATGAAAGTTATCCTGAAACAATATAAATAGATCTGTAATATAAATAGACCAGGCTATGCTGCCGGACAGAGACAGGGCTACAGACTGGGGAAAACGAGTACAATCAGCATCCCAGAAAGGAGTGCAAGGAGTAGGGCACAGGGACGGAGCAGTATTTGGGACCATACCATCTACACTCTACATCCAAATCCCTCCTGTGCTCCCCCTCGGAAACATGTATGTTGTCATCATAATGCTCACCATTTTTATCTAACTTTTCACATGTACAGGAAACCTCTTTCACACATTAAAGCTCTTTTATGTTGTGCTTCAAGTTAAAAAAAACCTGCTGCTTAGTTGCTATGCTGAACAGGGGCTTTGGGCAGTCCAAGTTTCCCCCTGCCCACAGGCTCCAAAGAAGCTCACACTTTATAAGGCACCAGCCAAGAATATAATTTTTATTGACTTAATTATAATATTTTACCCAAATGCAGCAAATGACAAAGAGGATTAACTAAGCCTCTTTCAATTTTAAATTTATCCATGTTTCTACCTGCATTATGGATGAAACTCCCAAGGAACGCTGCAATGCCAGAGCTTGTTCTAGACAAAGAACAGGCAGCTCCTTCTGATGGCAAAGTAAACTGCACGCCTGAGATGCAGAGAATCTGACAGGAGCGAGGCACCCCTGGACAGCAAGTCACTCCAGGAGGACTGAGGAGTCAAGACAAAGCTAATGAAACAACAAGGAAGCTTCCAGCACTGCAAAAAGGGCTGTCCTTTTTGGTAAATCCTTTTTGAAGATGAGGAAATGCTATCCCTTTCTATACGAGAACACACAGCAGCATTTGCATTTAAGATTGTCATGGAGAGAAAATAGCACTGGTGTTAACATGCACGCTGCCAAATCAGAGGCGTGACACAGTGGGCAAGAGACAGATGCAGATTTTTCTCCCTGGGGACGGAGGAAAAAAATAAAAGTCTTATGAAAGAGTATTTGTAGGACCAAGAAGTAACAGGTGAGGGAAAAGCAGAGGAGGAAGAGCAGGACTACCGTCACTGAGACACCTGGTTGGTGTGAGCCTTCAGCCCTCACCATGAGAGCTACACAATCTTTATGACAGTCTCACTGCTGAAGTGAATTGACAACATACCGAGCATATGGTTTCCCAACAGCACAGGGAGCTGGAATGCTCTGCGAAAGGCAGATTTAATCTCTCAGCTGTCTCTCAATGTCCATCAAACAACCAAGGATCTTGGATCCTTCTTGCACACGAGAAATAATGGGACAGTCGAATAACGTATCCAGATGGCTCAAACCAAGTATATCAAGGCAACAGATTTCCAATTTTAAACAGACCACTATCTTTGCTGCTGATTTTTCTGCCGATATGTCTGTGCTACACTGTAACATGAATTTACTGTTTTATAGGTCCCACAAGTACACTAAGGGTCCCACAGAAAATAAACCCTGACCTAAAAGATTATATTCAAAGAAAGGCCAAAGAAAATATATCTTTTAGAAGAGAGAGGTCTACACTGTAAAGTTACTTCACTTATGCAGAGAAGAGGGACTGCGAGGAAACGTACTAGACACGAGCATAAACCAGTTCATGCTTAAACACACACGGGTTACTCAATCCTATTAAAATGCAACGCTAGGCTGAAAAAGAGCAACAACAGATAGCACTACAATAGGACAAAATGACTTTGGATCCAAAAAAAATAGTTCAGCGTGCTGAACATGAAGGGCTAGAACAGGTGCTACTTGAGGACAAATACTTTGCCAGCCAAAATCTACAATAATGAGTGAGGAAACGTGGTACAATTTATGTCAGCGAGCACGCCTGCTTCTACTTTTCAGTATCACTGGAAAAGGGCAGTGCATGCCCCTGACGCTGTAACCATCTATAACCTTTTGACACTAGTCCTCGTAGCCTCATGTCAGCTGAAGCAGTACGCACCATTAAAGGTACAATAAAGACTTTCAAAGACAGGATGAAGAATAGCTAGCTCACCAGGGGAAGCAAGACAGACAACAGAGAGAATGGAAAAAACACCCTACTCCCGGCACCCACAAACACGTAACATTCACGCTAGATTGTGTGCAGGGCCAGGGAGGCAACGCATTAATGCAAGGTGAGACTAAACGAACGTCACGTCAGTCAGTGACCTGCACCTTCCAGGAGTTTTCAGACCATTCCTAAAGCTGAGCCTCAGATCGGTATTCCGTTAGCTTCCCCATAGACAGAGCAGGACAGCCTGCCCCTTTGGCAACAGGGCTGGCAAAACCAAGGAGAGAGCACAGGCTAGTCTAAAATAAAACAATTTGTTCAAGAGGAGGAACGTATGTTAACGTGTACTTTGGGAGGAATGGCTCAGTCAGACTGAGAATGGTTATAGAGCACCCAGTAACATCAAGATGGGTGTTTTGCACCATTTCTCATCCTTTTCTCCAGCAGATAACTTATAGGAATATCTCCTCCCGCTCTTCTCGGAGCTCCTGACCACGGCTCGTTGGAACATCACCCTAGATGCGCAAGGCCTGATTTTGTAAGCACCTGGCAAAACGCACAGGGAAACTCCTGTATTTGCAGATTGCGTAACTTGTCCTGAATAATTCGGCCGAGGCAGGAGTTTTCAAATGTTCACGCTCCTCGCCGACAACTGCAACGCCCTTAAAGGACAAAAAACTTTAAAGGGACTGTCACCATCGGGGCCGAACAGCCTCGGGGGCCACGGCGACGGGGGCAGAAGGGAGGGCGAGGGTTAGACGGGAGCATCACCCCCGAGCGCGGCGGCCAGGGGACAGACGCTGCCGACCAGCGGGCAGGCAGCTGTCAGGCGAGGAGGGGACATAAAAACAGGGGCTGACAACAAGTTATCTCCCACCGCCTCTGCTGCAGGGCCAGGGCGCCCTCCCGACAGTCGTTACAGCAGGCAGAAAAACGTGAGGAAGGGGCGGGTGGCACGGGAGGGCACCGCCGGCCGCCCCGGGGCTCGCCTCCCGCGCCATTCCCCCGGCTCCGCCGCGCCCCCAACCCCCGCGCAGCGCGATACTCACCGCGGGACCGTCGGCTGTGGTGTAGCGGACGATGATCTGGAAGGGCTGGTGCGGCTGGAGGGCGGCGGGCAGGGAGACGGTGAGGGACGAGCCGTAGTCGGTGAAGGGGTCCACCCTGAAGCCGAGCGGGCATGCAGCGCAGGGCGGCTGGGCAAAGAGGGGCAGCGGCGGCGGCGGCTCGACGGCGGGCGGCGGGCTAGCGGGCGGCTCCCCCGGGGGCGCGGCAGCAGCGGGCAGCGGTCCGGCAGCGATGCAGGGCGCCGAGAGGAAGGTGGCGGTGGAGGGCGGGTTGGCGGCGCAGGGCGGCACGCAGGGCGGCGGCGGCAGCGGGCAGGGCGGCGGGGGCAGCGGGGCCGCGGCCGGGGCGGCGGCGGCCTCGGCAGGCGAGAAGGCGAAGGAGCAGGGCGCTTCCCCCACAGCGGCGCGGCGGTAGGCGGCCGAGAGGACGTGGAGGGCCGGGTGGACGTCCAGCACCAGGGTGCGGGGCTGCGGCCGCAGGGCACAAACCTCCAGCACCAGGCAGCCCGCCAGCGCCCGCGCCTCGGGCCGCAGCTCCAGCCCCAGGTGCAGGTGGCGGAGGCTGAAGAGCTGCGAGTTGGAGGCCGACGCCACGTCCGGCGGCGGCTCGGGAGGAGGCGGCGGGGCCGGCGGCGCCTCCGGCCCGGCCGCGGACCCCTTACGGCAGCAGCACAGGCCGGGCGGCCGTGGAGCCGGAGCCGCCATGGAACGGAGGAGGCGGAGGCGGCGGCTGCTATGTGAAATCCATGGGCGGGCGGGGAGGGGAGGGAGGCCCCGGCAGCCGGAGCGGCCGAGGCGGGGGGGTGGGGGGGTAAGGGGCCGCGCAGGCCCCACGCGGCACCGGCCGAGGGAGCGCAGGGCCTGGGCCCGGAACAGCCGGAGGCGGGCGCGGCCGCTAGGAGGCGCCACGCGGGTGGGGTGGGAGGGGGGCGCGCGAGGGCAGCCCCGCCCCGCCGTCAGCTGCGCGCGCAGCCGGGGGCGCCCTCCCGCGCCGCGTGCCAGGCGGTCTGTCGCCGCCCCCCCCCTCCCTTCCCGACCCGACACCGGGCTCCCGCCTCGGGACGGCCGTTGGCACCGCCGCCGCGCCGCGCCCCGCCCCCTCCGGCACGAGTCATTGTCGCCTTCCTCGGCTCCAGCAGAAACACCCCCAAAACCGCGGGGACCCGCATCCCGCCGGGGCCTGTTTCTGCTTCGTCCGCCCCGCCCCCTTCAGAGCCTCCCTCCGCCAGCGGCCCGGGCACCCCGCGTTTCACCCCCCGCGCTCCTCGGCTGCCCCAGCCCTCGCCTCAAACCGGCCCCTGCTCGGACAGAAAGCGCTCCGCGTCCCCAGCCCGACCGGTCACGCACCGCCCGCTGCCGGTTTCCCACAACGGAACGGACAGAAACCACAAAATGACCATCTTTATCCAGCCGCTTGTTTTTCTGCAGGGCACCGGCAGGAGACGGTGGGCGGGGAGGCAAGAGGGTGCGGGACCGACTGATTGGAACTCCTCAATCCGGGAGTAGCGCGGAGGAAACCCCTGCCCCGTGTGTGACACTGGCGTCAGTTGTCGTCGCTGTTGGGCTTTGCCTACCTCAGCCCCTCGATGAAGGCACGTCTTTTGGATGACACAGGAACTTTTATTACACAGTTGCAGGTTTAATGAACCCATAGCGGTACATTCTAAAGGCCTTCCAAGCCTGATACCTGCGACAGCAGCATCTGCACCAAGTTCCAAGTGAGGTTTCACTCTGTCATCGCTCGAGGCAGAAGCTGCGTCTCCAGCACAACACAGCTGCTGTTTCCAGTTGAACCCAAGGTAAGACAAGTCACAGTATTATCCTAGACCAACCTGAATCTGGGACTATAGAGAAAACCTTTGTGTGAGTACTTATATGTAGTAAAACACACTGCTGTTGCAGTAAAAAAACGACAAGGCAGCATTCACAAAAGCTCTTTGGTTGAGGAGGGCATTACAGCCACCCTGCATCTTCTCAGCATGTTCTTTTGAAGCACCTTCAAGAAGTAATTTTGTCTTTGTCCAATCTCCTTCTAACTGAGGGAGACTTTTTGTCCTGCCACCTTTTCACATCCTCCTTCTATAAATCAGATTTTTCTCTATTTATCCTTTCATCCTGATATCTTCTCTCACTCATACCATTTGCCTTTTGAAATAACTCTGCTTTCTCAAACTTTCTTCCCACCACTATTCTAAGACTGATCTCCCTCTGGCTTTCCTGTAGGGGTAGCACGCAGGACAGCCCCAGCAACCTCGGGATCTTCACTGCAGGTAATGGTTGAGTCTCCTCAGCAAAACTTCAGGGCCTGACGTTGGACTTAATTTCATCGATCTAACTGCACGTTAGCTCCACTGGGTGATTTTAGAAGAATCCTACCTGCATTCTGATTGAAGTCCCAAGCAAGTGCAATGTTTCATCAGGTAGATGAGATGAGCAGGAACATGTTCTCTTGAAGAGTCTCTAAGCTTATGACAATGAATTGGGATCAGCTGTGCTCTCTGCATTTGGACAAAATAAGCAAAACTGATGCAACCAAAATTCCTGAGGGTAACACAGCAAAACAGATATCCCAGATAAATCTCTCTCCAGTTGTACAGCTCTTGGTCTTGGGCCACAGCCTTTGCTATATACTAAGGAGGATGCGTTATCTCCATGCTATTTTGGGTAGGCTCTCTTTAGGGAAAACCTCTGTTCAATCCCTACAGTTTCATCCTACTCCTCGCAGGATGAGGTCTTCTCTGGGATATTGCACTAAATTCTAAAGTAGGATCCAACTTCCGAAAATTTCCATTAGCAGCAGCCTCCCGTAGAATGCTTCAAAGATATATTTCAGTCTCATTTGTAAATATTGATATATCTTCCACTCCAGTAACAGGGCCCTGGGCCAGGCTGCAGCTTGCTCCTGTGGTTCAGGATGAAAGCCAGTAACAGAATTACTGCTACCTATGTGAGAAGCAATACTTCTGTACCGTCTGTGAGACAAGTGCCAAATGAAGCAGATAAGCGATTACAGCAGAAAGAACATTTCCCTCTGGCAGTCTGTCTCCTTAATTCCAAAGTAACAATGCTGGTGCTAAGGTTTAACGTGACAGTTGAGCTAATCCCTGTTGCCTCCAGGTGACTGTTCGCCACCTTGTTGGGCTATTTCAGCCCGCTGAAGCAGCAGGGAAGCGCTCACCTTTCCAGGAGAGCGGGACTGGGAAGCAGCAGTTTGGTGCAATGGATCCCGAAGGCGTTTCCTCACACACCTACACTAGTGTTACAGTTCACACCTACTGAGAAGAGCAGCCCCATTCACCTCCCTTCCAGATGTGCCTTCCTGTCTCCTTGGTACAGCATTCCTGCTTTTGGAGGGTGAACTTTCTGCAAGTTAGCTTTCTGAACCGGGTCACTGCTGGACCAGGCAAGAACCACTGCTGGCATCGGGACAGTGGAAGGAACTCCCAGCCTGGAAGAAGAAGGAGGACAAGATCAGGACGGCTTTCTTTTTGCCCAAACTGCCATTAGCTCAGCCTTAGCTGCCAAATAAAGCCACGCTCTGACCCAGAGGCACTTGAGAACTAGGTACATTAGCCCTTTTTCTTCAAAGGAAATACTGAAGTTTGTGGGGCAAAGTCAGGTCTGCAGGGCCTGAGACAATCCTGCCCTTGACAGACTTGCACATGACAATTGACTGAACTGTGTTAAACAGTCTTACACAGATGCATTTCATGTTCTCTCCCCTTAAGGCATTCAGTCTTCATCCTCACATTCTACCCAGCTCTACTTCTGGGGAGGAAGCAGGGCACTCATTACCTCTTTAGGCCTATTGCCCTGGCTCCCTCGTGCCTCTCCCCAGTTTCTTTTCAAGTTTCTGACCAAAAAAGAACCCCCCACTTGGCTGGGTGTTCTTTGGAGAGAGGCCTATCACTTCCCAACCCATGACATGCAGACACGCCACTCCTCCAGCTGAGTCACGCCGAACAAAATGGCGGACAGTCCCTGACAGAGAGTGGGTGCAGGCCTGTGAGCAGCGTAAGGTCTGTGCTAGTTAATGCTTGCTTGGGAAAAGACTTAATAAAGAACAACGACAACAAACGATGCTTTATGTGCTACTATCTCCAAGCTACAGTCTACGCTGTGTTAATGCCATGATTTGCCTGTGGTATTGGTAAGTAGAAATGCTTGTTGCTGTGACTTTGCAGTCATGTCACATTATAAACGGTAACACTTGCCAGTAAAGAAAGTGGAAAAATCTGAGCCTAAGAAGGATCTTCTGTATTCCATCTGACCTCCCCCCTTGCTACTTGGGTTGAATACTTGCACTATAAATTATTACTTCCTGCACTAGTCAACACAAACGTACATATATTGCAAGCCGCCCCCATGCTGGAGGGCACAAAAATTACCCGCTACGCTTTTAAAGAAACACTTCCACTGTGAAGGAAGAAAGATCAGGCCATGGTGCATAGACAAGGAAAAAAACCCAAACAAACCAAAAAACCAAAGCAGCCTGCAAAAACTGTCCCCCAGGGCTCAAAAAGGTGAGAAGTGATTTATGTGCCCAAAACAAACCACTTAAGCCAGTAAAATTTACAAAACCCAAAATAGTTTTATTTACTTTTCAGATATCTGCCTTCATGAGACATTTTGCAAACATGCTAAGGCTACAAAATGTCCAAGTTGACAAAGACATGCAACGCTGACCATTCAGTAAGTCACAGCTATTAGAGGAGTGACCGTGCCCACCTGGGCACTGGCCCCGTGGGACAGGGATGGTGAACAGTGACCACAGCAACGCGCTATGTGGGACCCAGTAACCTGAGGTAGGTCTCTTTACAGTAAGAAAATGATGTCCTACACCAGTGTTACATCCTGATCAACAGGAACCTGTTTAAAGTTCCAGAAGACATGGGGTGGGGGACTGTTTCCTTAACAAGTGCGCAATAAAGAAACAGGAAATACTGGTGTTGATTAACCATAGTATAAGTGAACAGAACAAAGAGTTAGTGTGACCCATGCTGATGAAAGCTACTGAAGAGTGTTAGCAGCTTCAAGATAAAGGAGTCAGTCAGCTGAAGCAACTCTGAAAAGGCTTTTCTGCTAGCATACAGGGTATTATTTGAACCTTTTGATTGATTTGTTACAGATCGTTCTGTGAACAGTTAGATTTTGGTTGTGTTAGATCAGCGAAGCAGGAAGAGCTTGGGCTTGCTTGCAGTAAAATAAACCCTGCTGATAACAGTAAGAAATACTGTATCGGGACACTGAGAAAATATGAGGCCTTATAGTGACCCAGAAGTGGTTCTCCGCTCAGGAGATCACTAAAAACCTTGCTTTGGGAAAGCATCGTGGGAAGCAGCAGCTGCTGCCGTGGTGAACATTAGCAATGCTCCAAATAGCTTTGATAAATTACAATGCAATAGAGTTACACCACAGAGCTCTTCTCCCCTGTGCTAGACAACAAAGATGTGACAATAAAGGACACTATTGCAAAGCTTCACTTCCACTCAGACACGCAGAAAATCCGGCACTAGGAAAAGACCGACTGTAAAAGACAAAATGGTGTCTGATACAGTCCAATAACAAAGCCAGATCTCTGGTACCATAAACTGTACAAAAATGATAGAAAAGAATATGCACTGTTATTAATACAGTGCTTATTTTAATATAAAATAAACAGCTTACATTTCCACTGTAAATATAGGCTATATACAGAATTATGTATAGATATAGCTACATGTATAAAGCTTCATTATAGGCCTCTGATACATTTATAACTATGGCTCCCTGAGCCATTTGTAGAGTGCATTTAATAACAAAGAATTAGTAATATGATTATGGAATAAATACAATTAAAAAAACCCAAGAATTCTTCTGACACAGTTTTAAAAATCTCTCTGGCTTGACACATTGTGCTAAAAATTAAAAGATGAAAAGGCAATAATCTGCTTGAAGGAGGAAGAGGAAGAAGAGCTGGCCTGCCACAGGCAGAGAGTGTAGCTCTCCAAAATTAAAGTGACTTTGCCCTGAATTTTAGCCCTTGACAGCAACCTTGTTCTCCGCAGCAGCAAACATAGCATAGAAGCGCGAGTTCTCATTGGCCAGAAGGGCAGAGGGCGTGTCGAATTCCACTACCTAAAAGCAAACAAGGCAGGTAAAGTCAGTCAGTAAAATCCAGCAGAAAATGGATTCCCAACCCTTGGACTCATGACTCTTACTCTCCAGAGAGATCTGGAGAATACGTCTGATGAGGAGCAGCTGAGGGAGCTGGGGGTGTTCAGCCTGGAGAAAAGGAGGCTGAGGGGAGACGACCTCACTCTCTCCAACTCCCTGAAAGGAGGGTGTAGCTGGGGGGTGGTCAGCTTCTTCTCCCAAGGAACAGGGGATGGGACAAGAGGAAATGGCCTCAAGTTGCACGAGGGGAGGTTCAGATTGGATATTAGGAAAAATTTTTACAGTGAAAGGGTAATTCTATGATACAGCAGTGAAGAAGTCAGAACGTGGCAGCAATCTTCAGATAACAGATGTTGAAAGTATGTGCATCTATGCCTAAATACTGTAACTTGGGATGCTTTAAACTAGCTCAGACAAACACTGGAACTACCCATTAGAAAGCAATCACTGGTGGCTCTGACAAGTAGAGGCAGATGCTATGGACTTTTGCCTTCTCTACCTTTAAAAGCTTTGCCAAATGTTCTTACATTTGATTTAACTGTTTATGGCTCCCACATGGAAGCCTGAAAGTGGGTGTCTCTCATGTGCCTGTTTGATAGCACATGGCTTCATGAATGTAATGGGAAACTGCCACTGAGCCCCATCAGAGATGCTGAGATTATTACCCATCTGAGAATTAGCCTACCATGGGTGTTTCAAAAACACTTTTTAAAGGGAGACTGTTAGTCTATAGCATTTTCGTGGAGTGTTAAAGAAGTTTTGCCCTCTTTGGTCTTGTCATGGTGAGGCAATAACTGACTCTATTGGAGTATTATTACCAAAGATGTAAATAAACACAGCGGATTTCCCACCCTGCAATACCAGCTGTTCCTTCAGTTCAGCCTGCACATACAGCACCACCAGACTGCAACAGGAACTGCAGCCACTAAAGTCTTGCTGCTTACCTGTCCTTGCGTTAGCACCATGATCCGATCGCAGCCTAATACCGTATGCAGGCGATGAGCTATTGTTAACATAGTGCAGTCTGCAAATGCTTCTCTGATGGTCTCCTGAATCAGTAAGTCTGTCTCTGTGTCCATAGCAGCTGTTGCTTCATCCAGTATCAAAATCTGAAAGCAGCACATAATCCTGGCTGTTACCCACAGTAACTCTTTCCCTTCCTGAACAAAAAAATATGTAGAGTGGCCAAAATTACCATGACCCAGAGTTGTCACAACTGGCTATCGCTACAGAGCTGTGGTCACAAAGGTAGTTTTCACAAGCACCTTTTCAGTTTTTTTGTATGCCGTTGCCTTCCAACAGTTACCCTATGGATCACCCTTGCATTATATGGTCACATCCTACAGCCATGAGATGTTTGGGGTCTGACCTGGGCCTCAAGTTCCCACTATGTTCAGTTTTACATTCAGCAGCTAAATCTCAAACACAAATTTTAACAGTAAACTAACCTGACGCATTCTTGGTGGTGACAGTTCCTTCTGCAGTGAGCCAATAATGACCAGGCTTACTAGCTTTCTTATGCTGGAAAGAATTACCATTCCTCTCAGACTCAAATATAAACTGATTTGGAGCAGTCTCTTGTCAAAGCTGAACTAGACTTGGTTTGTGTAGGTAGTGCAGAGAGAGTGGTAACTTCTGCTGAGTAGTCTTGGCTTTAAAACAGATGCAGAGGGAACCTTAAAATATGGCATGCAATGTTTAAGGAAAAAGGATGTTAAAATCAGAATCCTGGTCAATCTCAATCCAAATATCCTTTCTCGCTGTAATTATTTGTCTTCCATTCCTTCAAACCCCGTAACTTCACTGGTGCAACATGGCCCCAAATTCCCCTTGGAGACTACATTTTAGTGGAACACCATGGAGAAGGACTTGGCTAACATTTACAAAAAAGTGGAAGGAGGAAAGAATCTGATGCTCACCAGTAACAGGACACTGAATAAATGATCAGGCCAGTCCAACACACTATTATTACCATTAGCAAGCAATACCTTTCTGCAGCGGGCAACAGATGCCTTTCTAGTTGTTCTAACCCTACACCACCTGTGGGTTGCAGTAATTGTTGGTGTGGTTCCTCTGGCAGATAGAATGAATCTGGCACAAAAAGGCTTGCTCAATGCTATCTGTTTGCTAAGTCTAGCCGTTACTCTCATCACTATACTCACCTTGCAACGACGCAGCAGAGCTCTAGCTATGCACAGCAGCTGTCTCTCTCCAACTGAGAAGTTCTCCCCATTTTCCATCACTTCTGAGTCAAGTTTCATAGGCAGCTGGACAACCTGTGTGGGAAAGAAAAGGCAAAAAACCCTTAGAGCGTTGCACAGACTTTTCATATCTTCATGGCCTAAGACAATCAAATCCCAAATCCCTCCTGCAAATCCCATTTTGCCCATGTTCCAAAATATCACTTTGTTGACCATCTCTCCCTCTCTCTGTTGGGGAAATTAGTAACAAGCAACTAATGCTAAAACAACAACACAACATCAGACCTGCTTAGTCCAGTCGAAAGGTTCATGACTCAGCAAATAGCTCCTGAGAACACTACTAGTTGCTAAGCTAGAAGAGCTGAATCCTCTCAGAAAGCAACTTTAGAATGACTTAAGAACAAAATATTTGATTTCTAGAAAAAAGCATGCTATGTACAAAATTGTGTCACCATGAACACAGATCTCCTGACAGTCTTTCTCGCCAAGAGAAAAGAGTGAACCTAGTCCCTGCAGAAGTCACTGCAGCATATGTACTACAGCCCCATGCCACTGACGTACAAGAAGAGAAACTGGAAATGTCACAGCAGTGAGACCTGCTGCAGAGAGCCTCACAAAGGGCAGATTTTAAGTTCAATCTAAATATGCACATGTGACATTTACACTCACAATGTAAATGCAGAATGCACACCTAAGGCATAGAGAAATATCACATGACATATTGTAACACCCAAGGAGTTTCCCGTGATGAAGCAACACTCTGCTATGCTATAAACTAAAAAAGTAAACATCCAAAATGTGGTACATTCTCCAAAAATTCTCCAAATATTACTAGAAATAAAGAATAGCCAATAAGGGGGAAAAAATCCAAAGAAAAAGCTTTATCTAAAGACCTCTGAAGCACCTATTAACAGAACATGTAGGTTTAAAAGCCAAAACACAAACATGTATCTCTTAGGGCACATAGTACTTACACACTCCTTCATATGAGTCCTTTCCAAAGCATCCCAGATTTGTTCCTCACTGTACTGATTGAAAGGATCCAAGTTTGATCTGGAGGGGGAAGCAGAAAACATAACCAGAATTTTTATTCAGCAATGAATGGCAAAACAGCAGTGTGCTAACTCATCTGGATGGATGATTCCGTCTTGCCTTCCACTGACAGAATTTCCTTGCCAAGCAAATCAGATGCTCCCAGAACACTAGGGTTAGGATACCCAAAGAGTAAGAAGGGGAGATGGAAGACAAAGATACAAAAACTAAACAAGATAGCAAGACCTTTTTTAGAGGATGATTACACCCAGTTCTGCCTTGGGACAGCTAAAATCATTTAGCTATGCTTCTTTATGTTTCAAAAACAGAGGACAGAAGCTAGGATGCCTGAGAACTAAAATCTCACCAGGCACCTATTTAAGTACAAGTATAAGGTGGTCACTCTCTTTTTCCTTCTTGCTGCCTTCTAATCTCACTAACCTCACAGTGCCACTGAATAGCACAGGTTCCTGAGGAATGATTGAGAGTTTGCTGCGAAGATCTGCCAAACCAATGTCATTTATTTTCACACCATCAATTTTAATGCAGCCTCCAGACAGTTCAACCAGACGAAAGAGTGCCATTCCAAGGGAAGACTTCCCTAAAAATGGGACAGGAAAAGCAATACTAGTGTTTCTACAGTCAGCAGCTTTTAGATGAGAATGCATTTTAAAAGCTGTCCATCTGTAAGAAAAGTGTTTTAAAACACCATAAACTCCTGGCAAACAATACTGATAAATGCTGAGATTCAGTATTTAAACTTCTAAGCAATTGTAGGGGCAGCTTCTCATCTCCTCTCACAGAAGCTGCCCCTGGAGTGACACCCCAACCCCTACTACCAAAACCTTGTCACGTCAACCCAATACAGCAATATTAATTGCTTATTTAGAAACTACATTTTTGGAGCTGGTTTAAGTTATCTCACAAAAGCAGTTTTGATTCTTCACATTACAGATTTCTGAGATAGCTTAGAGCCAAACCTGGCTGCAGCATCAGTACAGAAAACTTTCAAGAGTCAAACTGCAATGAGCACATTGTAGGAAGTGTTCTGTGTTGATGAATGGCTTGGGGTACTACAATTACGAGTATACCAGCTCAGTCATTGCAGGATATCCCTCTACTTTAAATGAAAACTTGTTTTCATTATTGTTTACAGGGATCCTACTTATGCCTGTGCATGAACAGAATCCATCACTGAGACCACTGGACCACTCCTGTGCAATTAACAATTTATTCAAACACAGAGAACGCAGAGGAGAATCAATTCAACTGCTCCACTCTATTCCATTCCCATTCTGTCAAAGTAGTAATTTAACTCTGCTTCGTGTTTTTCCTTACCTGAGCCTGTCCTTCCCACAATGCCAATCTTTTCCTTCGGTTTGATGGTAAAGGACACTTTTTTAAGTACTAGAGGGAGGTTCTCTCGGTACCGCATCTCTGCATTTTCAAAAACAACTTCACCTTCCTGTGGCCAGTCCAGAGGAGGAGTTTTATTCTTAATTCGAGCAGGAGCTTCCAAGGAAAGTGTCTTTAAAACAAAACCAGAAGTTCAATTTCCAGTAACCAAAACACCAGAAAAGGAAAATTACCAGTTGCAGCTTTTAGCAGGAGTTCTTCCCTGCAGACTCAGTCCATATCAGTTGATGGCAGTTTTATGATGAGCTGGATGCGCACCCAGTGGCTCAGAGGTTTGCTATGTCACATAGACCACACTGCTATTCCCCTCCTGTTGCCACAATAATGACATTGGTGCTTCTACACAACAATTTTTTCATCAACAGAATTCAAAATGTATTTTAAGCCTATTTATGAGCACAGTCCTATTGAGTTTTGTGACACTCCAAAGACCAGATATTTCTGGATGCAAAATCTGCTCTATTTCTATGTCTCATTTGCTATGCCATGCCAAGGTCACCTCTACCAATTCTGACACAGAAGAGAACTTCCATATGACACACTGGACAAATGCTACTCTCCTCCTCCTCTTCCTCATTTGCCCCTGTTCTATTAAATCACCAAGCCAGTCAGGCCCCTTCCAGCTTGCTCACTTCTGCTGTTTTACTCTGCCCCTTAATAGGTCCCTCATTAAGCAGTTCACAGATTAAGCAGAGAAGCAGAACCTCTGAAAACCAAAGATTTGCCTTTACAGCATGTTTAGAATGAAGCCAAGGTCACTTCCCCATATTTGGCACAAGTAGCCTCAGAGAATGGCAGAAATCCTGTCATGGAAGTCAAGTCATGTAACTTTAAATACAAAGAATCTCCAACTGGACCAGGCCTTGTCAACTCCTTTATAGTCACAACAAAGTAGCTAGTGTTTCTGGAGTGTGATTTTTCTCATTCTAATATAAACACTTAGAATGTGTGATAAATTGCCCTCTGGAGAGAGCTATTTCCTACACTGACTACAGAGAGAACCCACAGGGACTATGTCAATCGTGGACATCTGCAACATCTAGTTAGAGGCAGATTAATTGTACCCCAAAGGTTGGAGAAAAACAGCAATCCTCTACTGTAGTACTCCAGTTCCTTGAGCCTGGTGATCCCAACAGCAACCTTGAAGCTCGCACTGAAGAAGCCAAGGCTGGGACTCAGTACAACAGAACCCACACAGTGTTTCCCTGCGCACCCACCACTTCGCGTCAGATTCAAACTAGTTTTACAGTCTCATAATAAAGTGACTGTCTACAGATCCATGTGAGAAAAATCATAGAAAGTGTTGCTTAATAGGGATATAAAATGATAGTAACTTTTAAAAAAAAACCAACAAAACCACCACACACTGTAACAGTAACTTAAAAAGACAAAAAGACAACCAAAACAACTATAGTGATAAACTGAAGTGATAAACCCAGCCCAGTGAGATACCAGGCACTATCCAGCACGCAGTTCTCAGCTTGTGTGGTCACCAAGTCTTCCATACACAGAACTTTTCTACTTAAGATGTCACAAGAGTACAGGGAGACTGGGCAGTTGTTTTTTTGTTTGGTTGTTTTTTTGTTTTGTTTTGTTTTTTTCTTCAGTATTAAGCCTATAGGCTTAGAAAAAGTTCTATAAATATCAACTACTACATAGCCCGGATTTACCAAATATATACATAAGTCTCTTCAAAGTTCAGAGGGAATATGTATTATGTATTAAGTTAAAAAGCCTTTCCACCTCAAAGAGTAGACCCCAGTAGAAGGCTTTCTCCTGGCCACATTTTCCCCATTGATCTATACCCAGTTCTGCACACACAAATCCTAATCATGAAGAAAGGGTTACAGATAATCAGAGCAATCAGGGCAGCTTGCTAAGCATTTAACCTGACACATTTCTCATGCTTGCAATAAAAGCAATTCATTGGCTTTTTTAAGCATATAGAAATATATAAGATAGCTGTGGAAAACGAAGTAGATGTTCTAGGATGAAACAGAATTACATGTAGATAAAGTAACAGTTATCTGTGTTTAAATGGAGTTCCACTAGATTTGGAATGAAGGATGCCAGAACACCATTCTTTTACTGTGAAATATTGCATTCAATTCCCAGTCACCCCTTTCACACACTCTACTCTCCACTGAGAAAGTCAGCAAACTTTCAATATTCTTCAGTGACAACAGGTAAGCGATGCCTGTAAGCTTAGTTACCTGCCAGCTCTTGTGCCATTCATCCTGCCAACACTTATATACATGCTTCATAACTCAAATTCACTCTGCAGTATTACAGTACATGCACTGATGCGTTCACAAGATCAGAAACATACATTCTGTACTAAGGCAGACTATGCCTGACTTTTTCTTCTGCCATCAAAATAATAAGCAAGAAGAAAGTTTACAAGAAGGAGTTGAATGTACTCTTGTCCTACCTTGATATAGTGATCAATCCTCTCCACTGAGGTGAAGCGAGCTTCTGTCTCTGAAGCAAGCCTGACTGTAAACTGGAATAACCCTGTTAACTGGAGTGATGGGAGAAAGCGAAGACATATTTAGAAAGCTGTGATTTATTACCGAATTAAGAGATGAACCTAAAGGGCAGAGTGGCCAGCAGGAGTGGGGCAGTGATTGTTCTGGGCACTGGTGAGGCCCCACCTCCAGGGCTGGGTCCAGTTTTGGGCCCCTCATGACAGGAAGGACATAGAGGGGCTGGATCATGTCCAGAGAAGGGCAACAGAGCTGGTGAGGGGTCTGGAGCACAAGCCTTGTGAGGAGTGGCTGAGGGAGCTGGGGGGGTTCAGCCTGGAGAAAAGGAGGCTGAGGGGAGACCTTCTCGCTCTCTCCAACTCCCTGAAAGGAGGGTGTAGCCAAAGGGGGTTGGTCTCTTCTCCCAAGGAACAGGTGATGGGACAAGAGGAAACGGCCTCAAGTTGCACCAGGGGAGGTTCAGATCAATATGATGGGTGGACTGTTCAGTGGATAACGAATTGGCTGGATGGTCACATCCAGAGGGTGGTACTCAATGGCTTGAAGACCAGATGGAGAGCAGTGACAAGTGGTGTCCCTCAAGGGTCCGTGCTCAGACCGGTACTGTTTAACATTTTTATCAATGATATAGTCAGAGGGATTGAGTGCGCCATCAGCAAGTTTGCAGACGACACCGAGCTGTGTGGTGTTGTCGATACACCAGAGGGACCTGGACAGGCTGGAGAGGTGGGCCCAGGTGAACTTCATAAGGTTCAACAAGAGCAAGTGCAGGGTTCTGCATGGAACCTCGCTATCCTCGCTAATCCTCACTATCAATATAGTCTAGGGGATGAGGTATTAGAAAGCAGCCCTGGGGAAAGGGACTTGGGGGTGCTGACGGATGAGAAGCTGGACATGAGCAGGCAGTGGGCACTTGCAGCCCAGAAAGCCAATTGCATCTTGGGCTGCATCAAAAAAAGTGTTGTCAGCAGGTCCGGAGAAGGGATTCTGCCACTTTACTCTGCTCTGGTGAGACCTCACCTGGAGCACTGTGTGCAGGTCTGGAGCCCTCAATATAGGAAGGACATGGACCTAATGGAGCGGGTCCAGAGAAGGGCCACAAAAATGCTCAGGGGGTTGGAGCACCTCTGCTCCGAGGACAGGCTGAGGGAGCTGGGGTTGTTCAGCCTGGAGAAGAGGAGACTCCAGGGAGACCTAATAGCGCCCTTCCAGTACCTGAGGGGGCTACAGGAAGGCTGGGGAGAGCCTGTTTACAAAGGCCTGCAGCGACAGGACGAGGAGCAATGGGTTTAAACTGAAGAAAAGCAGATTTAGATTGGATATTAGGAATAAGTTCTTTACCATGAGAAAAATGGTGGAGCAGGGTTGCCCAGGGAGGTGGTCGAGGCCCCTTCCCTGGAGATACTCAAGGGGAGGCTTGACAAGGCCCTGGGTAACCTGGTCTAGTTGGGGATGTCCCTGCTGACTGTGCGAGGGGGTCAGACTAGATGGCCTTTGGAGGTCCATTCCGGCTTGGACCATTCTATGATTCTATGATATTGGGAACAATTTAATGGCAGAGGTTATTAAGCATTGGAATGGGCTGCACAGAGAAGTGGTTGAGTCCCCATCCCTGGAGGTGTTTAAAAGCCAGGCAGACGTGGTGCTGAGAGACACAGGTTAGTGGTGGACTTGGCAGTGTTAGGTTAATGGTTGGACTTGATCTTAAAGGTCTTTTCCAACCTAAATGATTCTATGCTACTTGATACAAGTACTCTTGGCACTGGGCACTTTATAGATAAGATTCTTAAATTAAATTTAGTTACTTAAAGTTAATTTTAGTTATACTAGTATATTTTAAAATATCCGTAATTTATTAATCAGTTGGAAAGCCAACAGTTTAGAAAGGTTTCAGAATTTCACCTTACTACCACCAGGAGGCAGAAAAAGGCCAAACAACAGCTCTAGTCGCAAGTTCTCTGAGCCCTGAAGTCTTATCCAGCCCGGGCAGCTGCAACACTGGGTGCTGCCTGCTGCGAAAACACTGCAGGCAACACATCAGGATCAGTTTGGCAGATGTCTGATGGACCATCAATCCAATTTCTGAAATATCCAGGAAAATTGCAATACAAAGCATATGAAGAGCCTCAAATAGTTTCTATTTCATCATTTAAAAAGAGGCAGCTCCCCAGAACAATAGCCTTAAGCACCTAGCTCCTCGTAATTTGGCTGCTAGCAAAAGGTCCTGACTCTAAATTGCTTTCCCTCCATTACCAAAAGGGGTAACAGCATCTTTTTCCATTCTAGCACATTAAGGAAAGTTTTCAGTGGTGTGTTGCTTGTACTTACTAGCAATAACTGCATTGTATGAGAAATTAAGTATCACAGAAAGTAGACATACTCACCTGCACAGCGTATGAGATAGCCAGCCCAGCATAGGCAGGAGGAATCTGGCCATGCATTAAGACGATCATAAGGCCAGTGGTCGTGATCAGAGCAATGCTGATGACGTCTAGCCGTACAGCCAGCCAGCGCATCGCACAGCTGAACAGGTAAAACGGTGCCTGATTGTCATCTAGCAGCTCCTGATACCTGGAGTAAATACAGGAAAGGTTAGTAGACCTCTACGAGTCTGATGTTCTACAAATATGAGAGCTACTTTAAACACCTGTTCCAGCATCAGAACTCAGGGTAGGAAGACTAGTACGTCACTGACATAAAGTCCCAAACTAGGCCACGAAAGCAGGGTTTATAAACTTTCCCCAATAATGTCAGATATCTACTTAGCTCAAATTCTTGAAAGTTACCAAGTTTCTGTGTACAACAATGAATTGTACTGAGGGTGAATAAAAATTCAGGGACATTATACACATTTTCACCACAACTTCCCCTATGCAAGACCTCCCAGAGGATGCTCAATGGCTACAAATTAGTCAATGGGTAACAGCAGCAGTGCTTTACAATATGCACAAAATATGTGCTGTTTTATACACAAGTTTAAAAGTTACACTAAGTTTTGACAGGACTGCTGACACTAATTAAAACATATCAATAACCATTTAATTTGCAATCATGACACTGCGAGGATGGGAAAGCGTATTTAAGGGGAGACACTTAAGAGATTCACAAAGCCAGTACCTAGATTTTCAGATCATGCGACTCAGTTTTACACCCGTCACTGTTGCACAGTGTGTGCAGCACCTTAGTGTTCCAGCACCAGCAATGCTAAGGGACTTCTGTTTTCACCTCTGCAACCTTTCATCTAAGCTGGTGCAGTGGTGTCTTTCCAGAGCCTTGGCAATTTTCCCTGTACTTTCATGCTTGTTGGTCTCATGACCCTGCACCTGCAAAACCCTGGTATGGTTATGGCAGGTTCTTATGGGAAGCAACTACCACTCACATGAGAAGTATTTCACTTTTCCTCACTAACATTTGCTTTGCAGATTTTAGTTTATACTAGAGAACAAGAAGCATCGTGTACAACATGGTGGCTAACAATCAAACCCTTGATACATGCTATCCAATTATTCATGTGCAAAGAGTAACAGCTCTTCAATATGCACACTGAGATTTTGGTAATGTCATTACAAGGAGAAACAACCGATAGAAAGTATGAGCAAGACCTGATGAAAAGTATATACTACTAGGGAAAAAGTATGGCCAAAAAGTTGCCCTTACCATTATCATTGCCACCTGCTGCACTGCAGAACACTCCTGGGACCCCGTCACTGTTCTTCCCTTGTTGGCTACTGAGAAATTTTCCCTTTCCCTTCTCCTCCCTCATTTGTTCCCCCAAGAAGTAACTTTCACTCTTACAGCCAATGTATGCCATCAGCTGTAGACCCCATTAATAAATCTTTCAGAATGTAAACCCATTGCACCCTGCTTTGTGTTCCACCACTCCCAGATGGATATTCAGACTGACCTGTGCAGAAATTCCTGTCCTTTGTGGTAGGCATGGATTGTGGAGAGACCCTGTATGCTAGATGTAATGTGAGACAGGAATGGAGACTGTGTGATGTTGTCCAGACGCTTGAGCTCTCGAATAAAAACTCTGGAAGGAAAGAAGTACTTTTAAGTGACATGGACAACCACCATATGCCAACTACTACATTGATGTATATATACTTGAAGAATAGGTCAAAGTATCTCTATTTTTACCCAAACCAGCTGATGGACTTACCTAGATACAACATGCAAAACTGTGAAGAGGACAATGAGGGGCCCGACTGCCACCAGGAACCAGGGAAAAACCCCAGAAATGACCCCCACACAGAAGAACACAAGGATGACATTCTGGATGAACATTTCTGCTTGAAATGGCAAACGAACATCAACTGGAAAAGATAGAGGGAAAAGAGGAAAATCTTGAGTACAGAAAGCTAAAACAACCTACATAGCACAATTCAGTCCAGCTGTACATCATCACTGACAAGGACAGTGATTTCTCATGGCTTATTCAAATTTAAAACGTACATTTTCTTTAGGGGTGCTTTTATCTTCTGAGATGCTAGTAATCTTTCCAAATATTCCTTTTTGCAGAAATAGCACTGATGCAACTCTGACTTAATTACCACCTTTGCAGCACATCGGCTTCCCCCTGCACTGGCTGCTAAGAGTCCACATGCAGACTATAGGTACAAAAGAACCCCCACATTTTCTTCTCTATAAGTGAACAGACAGACTTGAGATAACAGCTGCTTTCTAGAATCATAACCCAGGTACGTCCCAATTACTTCTTTGTCTATTACAAGTACGTCTTTGGTAATGGATATAGGGTACGATCACCCCAACAGCAAGAGGCTGGAGAGTTATCAAGAAGTTAACTGGAAGTTCTGAAGGAGAAGGTCTGTGTTAACTGGAAGGTCTGAATGTGGGATCTGCAGCGCATACAGTGAGAGATACCTTCATCCATGTCTTTAGAAAACCTGTTGAGAATCCGCCCAGTGGGTGTAGTGTCAAAGAACTTCATGGGGCTGCGTAGAATCCTTCGAAAAAGCTCATCATGGAGCCTTGAGGATGCTCTGAGAGTTCCCTGACAACGCAGAAAACATTGCAGCATTATGAAAAGATGTTTGCCTTCCTGTTACTGCTCCTCCCCTGGGCAACAAAACATCCTGCTCATTTTCTTTCTCAAACCATAAGTTTTTTTTCCTTGCATCCTGTGCTTCCAACCACTGGAAGGAAGCTATTAATTTGTGAAGAAGTTTAGCAGAAAGCATGGTGCAGCCCCAAGAGATGGCTTATGGAAACCTCACAATCTATGATCTGCCTTCCTCTGGTTCAAAGTCTCTCTTTGGAGGTGACCAAAAGAACCACGGTGACAGCAATATGCAGAATTGGGGAGTAGGGGTGGGAGTGAGGTAAGGAAAACAACAGCATTGGCACGTACCTTTACAAAGACAACACCACGAACAGCTTTCAGGATCAACATAACTGCCATCGACAGTGCATAGATGCCAGCATAGTAATGCATGTGAGGATTATCTTTCATACTGTTGCTTACGACAGTCTCATTTCCCAAAGTCACCGTGGTGTTCTGCAGAAAATTCAAGGTTTCAGCGAATAGTTAGTTAAGACAAGGATTAAGAATGTACACATTACATGTGATAGAATTTAACTGTCCTCTGTCCCCTCCCCACCATACTTGGTATTTCTTCTTTAAATAAAGCACTTCAATGATTGCTGAATACTTCAGAAAGTTCTCCCTAGCAGAGATACTGGACGTGCAGATTTGTAGCCCTTGGCCTTTTTCCTACAGTATCTCTGAAAAAATAACAATACCTACTTCATTTGATCCCTAATCTCTCATTCCATGCTTATCATTTCTTGCATTCTTTCGAACAATGCCAGATACCTGCAGTCCTATTACACAGCAATATTCACCTTGGATAGGTTGTACATCGTCTTCTTATCACACACAGTTGTTACTTTCTGCCAGCATGCAGTAATTTATTTGCTGTCACACTGTCTAACATTCTTATTCCCTTTTTAATTTTTTTTTAATCTTTTACATATGTTTAAGGACCTCATTGCTTATTTTAATATTGTTGGCCATCTGCATTTCATTATTTCCTCTCTGAGGTTAGTAGTTTGCTCACCCTGCCCCCCCCCAAAAAACCCTAAACAATCCTGCAGTTATATTCGAATCTTTAAATACAACAAGACTTGCAATCAAAGTCCCCAGAGTGGGAAAACTCCCAAACCATCATCCCAGGTCATTACAGTATTCAAAGCAATTGCCAAAAGTCATTTGACTTAAAGCCATTATCCTGTTAGATGTACGGTCACATTCAAACAAAAACCATCATTAAAATTAATAGCTCTTCCTGCAGCTTGTTGGCTGCCTTCACATTTTCACTTCCTTTTCTTAGACTAACCAAGACAGGGAACAAGAGAGCAATATAAAACCACATGAGCCATTACACCTTTCCAATTAGTGGACTGCTCTTATTCTCAGAGACGAACTCTAGTGAGATCACCTCCTGGGGAGCCTTACAACTTGCTTAAATGAGGAAGCACCATTTGGTCTCACAGGACTGCTTGGGATCAGTCTAGTAGAGCAATCCCCCTGCCCGTTAGACACAAGAGAGCAGAAAAGTGATTGATCTTACTCCACTGCCTTGCTTGATCCAGAAACTCAGCCACCAGTTGCTAAAAGCTGTACTGCCCACATTCAACACAAACAGTGCCATGATGACAAGGAATGCAAAGGGGCCTCCCGCTGCCTGAATGTAGATACCGTAAACAGACCAGGGGACAGAGCCTTTGCCTTTCTCTTCCAACTGGACCAACTGCCCTGTGAAAAAGAAGAGGAGGAGGGAGTGAGGAGAAGAAAGCTCTTCCATGGAACTTTGCTAAGTTTGTGAACATACACGAAACTATAGTCATTTTCAAACCATACAGAGTACTTTCAGAAACACTGACAATACTTAATACGTAGAACTCAATGGTTCAAACAGTTTTTCAAAAAGTCACATTTCCTCTGCAGAATCATTCACGTCATGGTATGTCTGAAAAAGCATAATCAGCACAGACCTAAACAGCAGGCTGGTATCAGCCTTACTATTGCTTTTTAAACCCTGCTGAATTTCAAAGTTAACATTAAACAGAGAGAACCACACAACAGAGGTCAGATCTTCCAATTCTTCATACGTAAATGCTGTGTCCTGCTGAGGACTGTGCAAGTACCCAAGTATTCACATTGCCCTCTCAGGACAGAACAGAGGGATGGTGTGAGAGACAGGGTGCTGCAAGCTCCTTTGTGCCGATGGCAGCTGACCAGCGGCATGGGGATTGAACTTAAAACATTGTGCAGACACCACATTTAATGAATTAATATCCTTTGCACACTGACTGTGTCCTATCAACCACACTGAGTGACCAGGACTTAAGACAGCTTTCAAAACCTGAGAGGTACGTTCATAATACACTTTGAAAGGATATCTTTTGAGCTTACTGGTGTATAAAATAATTACAGCCAGAAATCTGATTACATAACTACCTTCTTCCTTCTTTACAACTTTCTCCTTCTTCACAGACCCTGTTTTGGTACTTTTATCCTGGGGTCTCTTCAGTGAACTGTTTGTGCTCTTCTTTATATTAATCTGCAGAAAAACAATGACACTAGGCATACCAGAGTAATTTGATTTGACATTTTCATACCTGAACCCAAAATTTTTATAAGCTGCCTGCTAAGAACAAAGATTTTTCAATAGCTCAGCATTCATATATTAACTTTACTAATATTGCAGATGACTGCCAACTCTGGTAGATTAAATTCTCCTCCTTTATTAATCTGAACTGCTACCAATCTGTACTAGTATTGCGCAAGGTTGATTTCCAGAATCAGTGACACTATGAGCACACAGGCTTGAGGAATGACAGGCCTACTACTGAGAAAAAGATACAACCCCTCTGTGCCTTGTAAAAACAATTCACTATTTTATTAAGAGGCATTTTTCCCTGAAAACACCCTAGTACTTTGCTTAGGAAAGCTCTCATGAAATGCCTCTAAGGATGAAGTTTGGTTAATTTGGTCTCCCAGAAAGCAATTGTTCAAACGCTAAAACTGCAGACATAATTACTACCCTAAATATAGCCATCTCTCGAAAATGGAAGTTCTACCTGTTCAGAGACAGCCCACAGTAACTGAACCCCACACACACAGTCTTCAGGGTCATTTTCCCACACTTTATGTGAGAAGAGACATCTCATATGTGTCAAACCACACAGAATTTAACTTTACCATCCACTACTTCTTATCCCATAGGAACGCCTATGTCCCCTCCACGAGCTGGTGGTTACAGAGAGACATGAAGGTCAGTCAGGCATGCAGACTGGAGCATCCTGTGTTAACTGTCATTACATTACTCTTAAAATGACAGAACTATAATCTTTGTGCCTCAGAAATAATATGCAGAGGAACGCCTTATATTCTGTTGCTTCTTTCACTAACATCTCCCATGAGAAAATTTCACCAAGCACCTTCTGTATCTGTGCATTTATCACAAAATGCTACCTTTTCAGAAACTTTTTTTTTGCGTCTGCAACTTGTGCATAAGGAGCCTCTTGTCTCTTAAAAAAATAAACCGCTGATGTGCTTTTTTATCACTTCTTACTAAGGGAAAATGCACGCAAAGTTTAAAGAAGCAAATCACCATCAAATAAAAAGCAGCAAATTCACTTATACTCCAAAGAATGATTTCAGGAAGCAAACAGGAGAAAGGTGGGAAAATTCCTGAAAACTTAAATGCATGCCTTACTAAATGGTTCTTGTTATTTCCTGGATTTACATTTTTTCCATTGACTAAAGTACTAGAGGACAAATCCAAATTTGCATTTATAACAACTGTTTCATAACAGAAGCAGTGTCAAGCAACACTTTTTTTTTTCCTCAAAACACACCAAAACAAAGCATTTTCAGTTACATTTCCAGAATACTACCACATCTAACTTTCAACGACTTGTGTCAATTTCGCTGTGCCTCAGTGAAAAAGTAACAAGCCAGTAACAATTTTTTCACACAAAGTTTGGCCCAGGTCTGTGCTAATTTTGAGGTAAATTAAGAAGTGAGGTGTCCAATAAAGGAGACAATGAGCTTCCTACTCTGAGCATCACCACAGGAGACCATCCACTACTTTCATGTTCAACTCATGAACTCACGGGCAGAGTCCTCTCCACTACGCATCCCCTAAATACAAACGGTGACTGCAAATAAAAAGTGCTTATGAAGCACTGATTATTCAACAGGGAATCTATCGGTCCAATCAACATTCGAACATCTGGAGCTATTTTCCTGTCTTCCAACTATGTCATTTGGTTCATCAGAAAAGTCAACATTCAGAGCGCTTTAAAATAAGCAAACAAGTACCTCAATATGTGGTGTTTCTCCCAGCTGTAGGTTATTGAAAATAGTTGCATAGTCCCCATTTAAATTCATCAATTCCTCATGACTTCCTCGCTCAGTAATGCAGCCTTCTTTCATGAAGATCACTTCATCACAGTCAACAAGATACTGGAGAAAATGGCAGTCAGAACTGTTACCAAAGACAGGCCTCTGCTTTGTAAACATATGCTAACTAAAATGAGTTAATTATTGAGCTTCTTACTGTATGAGAAAATAGCTGGTCACCGAGCTGATAGTGATATGCATGGGATAACAAGAAGTAGTTAACTTCAAGGTTCTCTCGTATGTCCAAGTGTGCACTCCTCTACCAATTGGGACAGAGCTGTGGCTACTTCAAAGGACATCTTTATCATCCTCAAGAAATTGGCAAACTTACAGTAAACTTTTACTGTCCTGAGATAACTCAATACCTTAAAAGGATGTGAGGAAGGGTACCCCTAATCCAACAGCCACCGAGGAGCTCACACCTGTGCAGGAGTGTTTTGTAGATGCTGCAAAATTTAATATGCATGTGCAAAAAGGGCGATTCTGTCATCCTAATGAATACATCAGCCCAGGTGGAGTTATGTATCAGGGAGGTGGAGTAATGAGAATCTTTTGTGTGTAAATAATGGGTGAATATCCCCGGTAAGCTGTGCTAGATTTGTATACTTCCACCTAGCACCCAACATTGAATAAAGCATTATCTCCTCTCTAAACTGCTTCTGGTTGCGAGGGGTTTTGTTTCAGGTAGCAGAACAAGTCTCTGTCATTATGTCCGATAATCAAACACACTCCTACACAATCCTTTTCAGTAATTTATAGACAT
Source organism: Gallinago undulata (assembly GCA_026546715.1). NCBI lineage: Eukaryota > Metazoa > Chordata > Aves > Charadriiformes > Scolopacidae > Gallinago > Gallinago undulata. The sequence continues at coordinate 50,411 of JAOTQQ010000052.1, forward strand.
TTGCACACAACACATCTCTGCCCACATAACAGATATCTGATTTTTAAAGGTCCTGCATTGATTAGAGGACCATTACTACTCTCTCTCTTCACGAATACAAAGCCTTTACTTTCTATCAAAAACAATCTGTTACGGAAGACACAATTCCGGATACTTAAACACTGCAAACATTGATATGCTAACTAATTTCTATACACAGAAGATGGGAAAAAAAATCTCAGAATACATCAATTCCGATTTACTGACACCAAGTTGAGTGTTTTCTGATGTGATGAACTAGCTTTATAGCAAGTTAGCAAAAGTGGTTTTGAACAAGGTATTTATTTCTCTGATAAGTTTTCTTTAGCCAAGTGTTACCAGTCCCAGTCAGACACCAAGCAGCACTGGTATCAAATAAACAGACTGGGCTCAGTGTAAATTTGCAAACCTAGTTTGTAAATGTTAACCATGCATCCTATAGACAGAGAGCATGTGCTGCAGCAGGTCAAGGCATAGAAACTTCCAGAATGAAGGCAACTGACTAAACAGCATTTCAAGAAATTCCAACAAAGAAAGTATGAAAGATGTAGTACCTGAAGCTGATGAGTAATGAAAAGGACAGTCTTTGACTTCAGGTGTTTTCTTATTGCACTGTTAAAAATGTGATTTCCAACATGAGCATCTAACGCACTGAGGGGATCATCCAAGATGTAAATGCTCCTGTCACTGTATAGGGCTCGTGCCAGACTGATCCTCTGACGCTGTCCTCCACTCAGGTTAGCCCCACGCTCACCGATCTGCACAGACACCCCCCCGTTATTTTATTTCTACAGCACCATGCAACACAGGTATTCAGAGCTCAAAAGGTAACTGGAATGAAGCAGACTATAATATTATATATATATACACACACAGGCATACAATATTATGTATTGTTTTACTACATATATTTATTCTATAGTTCAGGTGTCCACTTCTTTGTGAAATGTGTTATATGTTCAAACTCAAGGTTAAAATGCTTCAATGCAGCAGTAGTCTTTTGTTCATTTTTTGTATTAACATAGCCATGCTTTTTTCTTAGCTATTTTAAAACAAGTTCAAGCAGGTCCTGTTAAGGCAACTAAATTCACAAAATGAAAAACACCCAAGCTGTCAACATCTGAGTCAAAACCAAACACAACTCTCGGTAGCCCAGGGCCTGCATTGATAAGCTCAAGAAGGCTTGGCTTACATGCATTCCAGAATGATGTTTCCCTCACTCTAATCCAACAAACCAAAACCATACTTCTCTTCATCTACTAATTAGTTTACTATAAGCAAAATGCATACCTCTGTCAGGTCCCCATTTGGAAGGATGGCTAGGTCAGGTCTCAGACAGCAACCATTCAACACCATATTGTATCTAAAGAACAATTAGATGAGTAGTAAGAACTGGGTTTTTTTTTTCCCCAAGAATCTAGCTACTACAGCATTATCTCACTTTCTACACTAAGAGCAGACATTTCAGCAGCCTTGGGCTCCCAGTAGGAAACTGAGGATAATAACTGACCACCTGCTCCTGAAGGAAGATCTGTGAAGGTAAGGAGGCAATTTCTTTCTCTGGATGGCCACCACAGGCCACAGGGAAGGTCCCTGCCAGGGGAGAGCCACGTTTGTACACTGAAAACAGCAGTTGTGTTTAAAGAGGGCAAGGGCAGGACAGCAAGAGCAAACACCGCTTCAGTGCTGCCCCACAGCAACTGATAAAGCAGAGGTCAGAGAGGCCTCCAGCATGAGGGACAGCCCTCGCTGCAATGAGCCACCACAGCCACCGGTCACGGTGACCAGGGGCAAGAGAGGCAGGCTCTTAGGTGAGTCGTAATGGAGCCTTAAAGGCAGACTGTAAAAGGATACGTAGGCTTCAGTTGCAGCATATTCTGCACTAAATCTTCCCACACTTGGGCCAAGAGCTGCTAAGCTTTCATGAAAATCAGCAAACAGTTCTGACAGACCTTTCTTCATCATATTCCTTGCCAAAAAGAATGTTGTCCCGAAGTGTAGCATTGAGAATCCAGGCCTGCTGGGCCACATATGCAAATGTCCCATTTACTGCAATGCTACCCTCCAACAGGGTCATCTGAAATTAAGAGAAACTGTGAAATTATGCTAAACCATGTTTAGAACAGACTTTCTTCTACAGAGTCCAAATAAGTGAAATAGGAGGTAGGTTAAGAGAAGAGCAGAAACAGTCAGAACAGAATTTCTCACCTGTCCTAAAATTGCTGAGATAAGAGAAGTTTTTCCGCTCCCCACACTGCCACAAATTCCAACAAGTTTTCCCTTGACAGAAAAAAAAATAATTATGGTACTCATTTCTTATATTCTCCATCCCTTTCAGAATTGGGACTACCTTTAATACCTCAGAGGGGACAGATGGGCGTTAAGGACAGCTGAAAAGACACGTAACAGACAGAAAAAGGCAAAACAGTCAATATTTTAACTCTGAAATAATAAAGAGTGACTGCTATCCCGCTGTGGACTAAAACTGAATCAACTTCACAGATGAAAACTAACATATGTTAAGATCAGCTTCACTTTGACTGGGCCTGATACAGCTGCACTCAGCCGGGAGCAGTGAGGCTTGCCTGAACAGAATGCACCAAGATGCTTTTGAGAGCGGCAAGGAAAGAAATAAAGAGGGCAAGACTGAAAGAAAAACAGAATTTGGAGTACGTGTGTCAAGTAAAACTCATGGCCTATGAGATGTAGTTTGATAAAGAACACGTACCAAAAAAAAGCTAGAATCCAGTCACTTTGAAGTGATTCTCCGCAATAAAATGGGTGGGTTGATACCCCCGTTAAACCATGGGTTCATCAAAACTATTTTTGTTCCTTTTGTAAAAAAAGGTAAAGTGGTCAGAAAGTATATAGCCACTTGTGCATCATGTTGCTGGCCTTCTCTCATTTACAAACATTTGATAGTAAACTGGCCTTTACATTTTCAATTAATTGTGTACTCTTTTTTCAAGGCTATTTTTTAAACTCTATGCAGCCTTCTCAAAAGTTTAAAACACAGGGATTTAATAGTTTAAAATAGCTTAAACTATTACTTTACTTATATGACTAAAGGAGACAATTTAACCACAAATATCTTATTAAATGCATGGATCCCATTACTACAGTATCCAAGTGTCAGACTGCAAAACTTTTGTTTTTGTAGAAGATGTCATGTATGAAGTTCAATGCTTTTTCTTTGACATTCTACATGCTTTTACCCATCTTGGAATGAGGACTCCAACTCTTTCTAAATCCTTGAAAATCTGTGTGTCTTTCCACTGTACCAAAATTGTCAGGGAAGAAAACTGCACAATCTTCAGTGAAAAAGCACTGTTATGCTCCATTAGAATACCTAATCACCTAAAAATGTTCACCCAGAATACAGTTGTACCCCTGCAAATTATCCAACGGCTGCAGGAATACACCTTCCACCAAGACGCCCCCGATATCCCTGTTGCCCTGCTGATTCTTTAAGCTCAAGGGCTCATATACTGTACCAAAAATATGTCGGTAGAACGTCAGGTGTGGAAGCGAGGCAGCCTCCAGGTGTTTCACAGGCTGTTTGCAAAGATCTAGTTTACTAGAATGGCACAGCTGTTTACATGAAGATCAGCCGCTGTATCCTGGATACTGCAGTTGCCATGGATATTATAGGAGTGCACAACAGCAATATGCTCCATTTCATGCAAAAATACACAGCGCCATATTCTAAGGGACAGCTAAAAATGAGGCCTTCTGAAAGCTGAGATTTCCTCCTTTCTTCTCTTACCTTTTCTATTTCAAAGTCGATGTTGTAGAGAGTCCTCTGAAGCCTAAGGTTAACCAGATGGATGATTCTGTTCTCCTCTTCGGGGCTAGGATGGTCATCACTGTCCACTAGAAGATGGCCCTTCTGCTCTGCCAGCACAGCTTGCTGTCCCTCATTCTGTAGCTTCATTTTCTCTTTCTTGCCCTTGGTGACTTTCTTGTCTTTTTTCACTTTGGGGGTCAACTTTGGTGAGCTCTGGACGCTGGCGTGGGAGAAGTCCCAAGCCAAGGTAGCATTTTTCACCTCTATCGCGGTGTGAGGATTGGCTGGTTTTTTCTTTATCATATGAACCTCTTCCATTAGAAATAAACTCTGATAGGAGTTGTGAGAGAGGTGTAAAGATGAGACACCTGATCAAGACTGGGAGACAAGGCTATGGCACACTCACGCAGCAAAACACATCAGGCTATATAGTAGGAGGAAGCTGAAGAGCAAAAGGTAGCTCATTAGTGTCAACTAACTCCAGGCGTGCTAAGTGGCCAGGGCATTCCTGGATGTGGTGGAAGCACGTAGATACACTAAGACTTTTAGAGAACTGCAATACTTTGCATGAGAGAGTGTTATTCTTTCAAGTGTTTGAAAGTGCAGCTCTGTAATTTCCAGCTTTAAAACACGTAAGTAGAATATATGGAAATCCCTGGAGGGGCTCAAGGCTCAAGGCCAGGGCTTTGAGCAACCTGGTCCCATGAGAGGTGTCCCTGCCCAGGGCAGGGGGTGGGACTGGATGATCTTTAAGGTCCCTTTCAACCCAAACCATTCTATGGTTCTATGAAAGGAGTGGGCACTATGAAGGAAAGTGACTGACTTGGCCTGTACACCAACTCATTATGGAAGGAGAAGGAATGACTTTTAACTTCAGCCTTTGTCCGTCCCCTTTTCTGCTGGGAAAAAGTCATCTTGCACAAATTTAGCTGACCTATCTTGGGCTGCTTGACAATAAGAAGTAAGCCATTAAGTCCACTGTATCACGTTTTCCACCACATTCATCAATACTTACAGTCAACACAGATTAGGAAGAGATTTTTCACAGAGTTTAATTGCAAGATAAAGCATTTTCCATTTACATAGTTTATGTTTTGAACTAAGAAACCTTACGTGATTAAAGATTTCTCAATTCTCAGCCTTATTTACACTTGCCCAAACCATACATTCATAAGCAAGCTCATATTCATGTAACAGAGCCAAAAATATAGGTACATTTTTACTGTGACGTTAGAGTATCCCCACCTTGTGTTATGCTCCCTACACAGATTACTCTGTTTACAGTCAAATTGGGAGATATTACAATTTCTCTTTCCCCCCTCTTCTTCTTCCCCTGCAAAACTCCCTTCAGTGCATTTGGACTTAAGAAAGCTTGATTTAGTGTAACTCAGAAGATTAAACAAAAATGCTCAAAAGCAGTGGGATCTCAAAACCATTCTGCAGATCTTATTCTTCTCACACCCAGGTGAGTTTCATGAATGCATTACACAGCATCCATGGATCTGTCAGTGTTTGTGGAACCCTATTTGGAAATTTCTGGAATGTACTATTGTCTTCAAGAGAGAAGACAAAGGCCTGACGTCTGAGTACAGACTGAAGAACACACAGCATATTCACTTCACAGGGACTGAAGGATGAGACAGGATTGTTTGTTATAAGGGTTCTAATGTCCTGCTACAAATTCCGTTTCATCAGATCACAACTGCATTTTATTCAAATAGTGGACTTTCAGTCACTTAATCTGGTCTGGAAATACAAAACCCGTTTTTCATGACTACAAAGAAAACTCTACTGGTTTGTGTAAAGCTGCCTAGGTAATATATGACATTTCCAAAAACAGTGTCACTAGCAGAACATGAAACTCCATTGCAAACATGTTGTACTGTCTTTTCATGAAAATGGTCTTAAAAGAGAGTTTAAGAATTATAATACTGTGAGCCATCTAGTTCTTGATTCTGTGTTTGTTTCTTACAGTGGCTAATACCAAAATCCTAAAATCATTAAATAAGAATATTTAGCCTTGCACACTGGTATTATCTTAAACTTCTAATATTCCTTCATTAGATTTGAATTTCTTTTGCAGAATCCAATAATCTGGAGTGCTAAGTGTAAAGAAAACAAACTCCTCAGTCATCAAAACACCAGTATCTTTCAAGTGTTCCCTCAGTACCTATGATACACATACAGCACTCCACACATACAGTTAGAACTGCAAGGCCAAAGGACTGCTTACCTTAAATCTGTCAACAGAAACAGATGCCTCAGATAAAGACTTCACTGAGAAAGGTGTTACTTTTAGAGCAAAAGTCATTGAATTAAAGACAGTGACCACTGTGAATGCCTAGAAATGAGACAAGAGAGAATCACATGTAGATGCAACATACAAAGGGCTCCAAGCTCCCAAAAGCTGAGTTGCCACAACAGCCATTCAGAGCCATAGAAAAGGCTCAGGGTCCACGAATAACAATTTACATATTCAACACATTGTCAAACAGCAGAAAACAGCAGATCTAGGCAACTCTTTCTCCAGTGCTTGGTAACAAACCAAGGCAGACATCTTCAGTGTTTGTAGGTCTACTGAAAGCAGCAAATTCTGCATCAGCCTATTACTTGTGAACACCCATGTTGAAATCCTGATTTAAGACAGATTTCTGCTGTTGGCATCCAAACACATGGTAAAAACAACAACATCCAGCAATCCTGATGTACTGTCTGAACAGTAAACAGGAGCTCTGGTTTACATTCACCTCAAAACCCCTTCTGGGGAAGGTCAGGCATTAAACAGCACCAAGAGGTTTTTGTGCAAGACCCAAGGCTGCAGCTGCTCTCACAGCCATCAGACGGTCACTTCTGTCAGCACGGCACAGCCCGGCCACGCAGGCACGGCCACGGAGCACAACACGTGCTGAAGAGAAAAGTCCTAGCACAAAAACTACTGTTGCAATACTGTAAAGACTACTTTCAACATGCAGTACGTTACCTGAGCTGCTGTAAGGTCGTAGCCAAGGATCATGTGGACAGAAAAGGTCACCACGCTGGCAATGACCACAACGATGGGGGCCACCCCCACAGTGATGCTCTGGAAGTAGCCTGCACGCTCCAAGATCTTACGTTCTTCCTCACGGATTTCTAGAAACACAAAGAGGGGCACCATGTTTGAAGTATGATTTGGGGTCTCAGTACACAACAGACATTACCATACCACTATGAACACAGAGCAAGAGAAGCCTAACTCTATGCCTCAGCATTTATCACATTATATACCTTCCTACAAAGACTGCAGCTACAGAGAAGCCAACTATAATGGTTTGTAAATCTCATAGAATAATTTCATTTGGAAAAGACCCTTGGGATCATCGAGTCCAACTATCTACCCTACTCTACAAAATTCTCCCCTAGACCATATCCCCCAACACCACATCTAAACGACTCTTAAACATGTCCAGGGATGGTGACTCAACCACCTCCCTGCGAACCTATCTCCATAATAGAGGTCTTTTTAAAGTGGAGCAGCCGCACAGTTATCAAATGATAAAAAATGGAACAAGATTTACAAAGAGAAGATCAGTGCTGAGCCATAAACTTCCTTATGCCAGAAGGTGAGACTGCAGAGGCAGGTCTGTTGGTCCAACCCGTCACACACAACAGATAGGGGTCCCGAAAGGTGGGGTGTTACTGCACTGTGTGTGCACAGCACCTACGCTGCGACGCCAGGACACAGCCGGGCACTACACAACGGGGCATCTGCAGAAAAGTAAGCATTTACAAATTGCGTGAACTCACTTTGAACGTTCTGAGAAAATGGTTTGACCCAGGCATACATTTTAATGAACTTAATGTAATTAAGAACTTCATTCATCTTTTGCACACGCTCATCTGTTGTCGATACACACTTTCTTCTGAAATAAGCTGTGAGGCGCGACACAAACATCTGAAACAAAAGGAACACCATGGAACATTAATGACAGCTCAGAGAGAGCAAGTACATCCAACTGTGATTACCAGAGAAAGCCAATTTTGAACGTTACAAAGGGCAAGTCAACTTGTTCTAACGTAAAAGTTGGCTGTAGGCACTGTCGATTATCCTCCTGCTCCATCTGCACTGAGCACGAGGCACATGATAGCAAGTTTCAACAAAAATAAAAATTTGTGGAAAAAAAAGGTGTGCACTTGTGCACTTCTACCAATATTGAATAATACCAGATTTGTTAGAGCTCCTGAAGCACAAAGACTACAAACTCTCTCAGCAAAAGACAGACCAAGATGATCCTTTTCAGCCAACCTTTCAACCTGGTTCCATAAGCAAAAGAGCAGAGCTGGACTACATGAACGAGCGCAGCCAGATCAGTGTCTGCCACATGCCAGTGCTACGAAGGGGGTAGAACAGTTTTAACTTTTTTACCAAACCAATCTAAATATAAGTAGTTGTTCACATGTTTCTAAGAATCTGCTTCTCTTACACTGATCCCATCCCCGGTCTGAAATTCAAAACCAACCCACTACTATAGGAAGTTTTCAGCTCTTTGCCTTTCTTCATACTCCTGCAATGTGTTTTAGAGTCCACATCAATACAGAAGGACTGCTGAAAAGAACTGGAAAAGGTGATCAAACGCCATTCCTCATCCCCCTCTTTAAAATATAATTCCCATTACTTTAATCCTACTGTTAGCCAAACAAATCAGACTGAAGTGGAACTCACAGCATTCAGCCTCCATGCTTTTTAAAATTGGTATTATGAACACAGTGACAAATCTTCAGCAGTCTCACAGGGCATTTGCCTCGAACTAGCCTATTTTTCAGCTCAGCAGAAGTCAGGGCAGAGTAACTGCCCTCTCCAAGGTGCAGTGATTTTCACATCTTTTGCTGCAATCAAGCGTGGTGTGCTCATGCAGCACCGAGCTCCAGTACATGAGCTGGAGCCTTGTGTCTTTCCCACCTCGACCAAACACACCTGAGCATTCTGCAGTTTAATTTAGCTATGCATATTTATCTCAGTCAACTATCGGTTTTCCTATTTCCATTTTTTAATTTTCTGTATAATTTTTAACTTCCTGTTTCCAAATTTCTGCTTCATACCCCATCTTCAGAAACACCTTCAATAACATGCAGTGCCATAAATGGGCTAAATCTAGCACGTTTCAATGCCTTCTATTCAGGACTATACATATGTCTGACCTAATAGAAATGAGGCGAGTCTTATCTCTTTCCAACTCACCATTGCTGGGTAGAAAAGGATGAAGACAGCTGAGCCCAAGAAGCCTGTTGGGCCCAGAATAATCACGTTATAAACCATTCCTAAGATGGCCACAATAGGGCCCCCAGCCAACAAACTGCCAACTGCTGCAGCTTCAAACATCCTCTGACCATCATTGGAACAAACGTTTATGAGCTGAAAAATACACATAAGAGATTATTCACACTTAAAGTACAACTCATTCTCGAAGGAATATATTGTATATCTATTTTCACTCTGCGATTTTCAAACTGCTGCTGCAGCTTACCTCCCCAAGAGACTTCTCCTTGATGTTCTTCAGTTTAAGAATTTTTTTAAATGCCATTGTCAAGATAGCTCCACGCAGTCTAACCCCCGTGCGGTAATTCAAAGCCCAGGTTAGCGCAAGGGACCAAGATCGCACTATTTCCGTCATAAAGATGCCAAAAACTAAAACCAAGCTGTACTGCAGGTTGGACTCACTCTGCTGGGTGTACTCCAAAAGGTGTTTCACAACAAATGCCTACAGGAAGAAATGCAAGCTTGCATGAACACCCCATCATCCCAGAGGACCACGCAACAACTTTATGTTAAGTTAGAAATAAGTAGGCTACTTTGTTTTTAAAAGAGCCGTTTGAAATAGAAAGCATCTTCTTTCTAGAAGTAAAAAGTGTCAATACAGAAGTACTGTAACACAAAGCCCTGCTGAGAGCCAAGCACTGAGTCAAATTTAGTAAGTAAAGAGAGTTTAATTTGGAACCGTATTCCTCGCAGCACGCTTCTAATCCTCCGTGTCTTCTAACTTAACATAAATCTGTCAGTTAGCTGAAAGCAATGCATTATCATATAGAAGAGTTTTAAAATATAGTCACTACTTATACATCTGCGAACATTAAGAAACATTCCTTTATGTGACATTAAGACCTTTTTTATTTTATCTTTGGTTTGCTTCAAACGTGCTTATTTGATAAAAAGGAACAATGTACCTACAGTTGTAGAGGGGAAGAGTGAGAAGGACATTTGCAAAACATTCCTGGAAATAAACATCGGCAGTTTAATAGTAAAGAAAAAAACAAGCAGAAAGCACAAGGTACGCAATACCACAAATCATTGGGGACGGGGGAGAAAAAAAAAAAAAAAAAGACAAAAAATTAACCATTCGATCCCTCCCCATGCCCTCTTCCCCGAAAAATGTAAACACTTTACCTCAGGAATCACATTTCAAACATCACCTGCAGAGAAAGGACAGCCCCCAGAACCACCAATTCCCACCTACAGCTCTTCGTGGTCCAACGGCACAATATAACATCATACATCTCACAATCACCAGCAATATTAAATACTATTGACTGAGAAGCAACAGGCTTTTATTGGAAATAAAGTGCCATCTTAAACGGTAACATCTCAAAAACACTGTACAACAGGTAGAGCATTGTATAAACATACAATCTGCACATACAGGATTATTATAAAGGGCTAATATCTAACAGTCAGTCTTAGCCTCTAACATAAACTAGATTTGAAACTACACACAAAATTATAAAGATACAAAAACAGAACAGTATTTGTTCATGAAGTCCAAGAGAAGTCAAACTTGCAGGTGCCAACAGAGGAGGCTCCTAAGGCTGCACAAATTCTGAAATCTGGTTTAAAAAGTACCTTATAGTAAGGCTTCACAGACAGTAAAAGATTTCCTAGAGAGCTTTTCGACAAATGATGCTTTAAGACACCGGTGCTTTTGATATGCTAGTACAGAGCAGAGAAATACCTTTGCCCACAATAAAAAGCAACAAAAAAACCCTGAGACCAAAGAAAATATTTGAGAAGCCATTCACATCATAGTCCGTTGAAGTCCTCTTGGCTAAACCAGGTTTTGCAAATAAGAGTTCTGTATAGTTTGAAGAGAGAGTTAAAAAACAAAACCCCACTACTTCAGCAAAGGTATAGCCCAGTATCAAATAACAGGAAAAAAAAAGAGATCAAATTCAACTGTTCTGAGGAAAATGATTCTGCACGCCAGAACCAAGGAAACATGCTGTCAAGAATTTTGCTCTTTCGCTTTCACAGGTGTGAATTAAAGCCAGATGTCCATCGGGGTCTAGAATAGCCACTGAGAAAATTTACATACTGATCCCTGAACAAATGTGAGGAGCTCACATTCACAGATCTATTGCATTCCAACTTTCTCCTTACTTGGATTTAATTTTACATCGACTGTGGACTGTTTGGACCACAACTGCACACAGTTGGTTTGCAGTTACTAAGGAGATTACTGACTTCTTTATCCAGTATTCAATCCAACATATGCAACCGAGTCACTGAGCAATTGGGGTGAAAATCCCCCTTTCTCCTCACGAGCTGTAACTCAGCATGGTCGCAGACTGCAAGCACTTTCTCACACACGACAGCATTGCTGAAAGTCTCCAAGAGAGGTTGTATAAAGATAGCAGATGTTTCCTGGGGTCTCATTTCTCCCAAAACTTTTTAGTGCAATTTTTCAGCACTATTTAATAGATTCAGCATCTCCCGTGATGAAATAAGAGACCAGCTTACATTATATCCCCCATTGGTTTTGGTTTTTTTTGTTGGTTTTTTTTTTCCAGAAAAAAGAAAAGAGGAAACAGCAGATTAAAGAATTTTGAAAAGGGAGGGGAAAAAAGTCACACAAAATTAACATCTGAACACATACTATTTAAATTCAAACATGTTTAATGACAAGGATCCAGCATAGTTATTTACAAAACAAGAAAGTCACAGTACAAAAACTAAAACTCAAGCTAATGGGGAAAAAGGGACTCCTGTGACTATCACCGCAGTAGCTGGTACTAACTGCTGGGCTGGCTTAAGCATTCCCATTGAATAAACATTACCTTACCTTTGGCTCTTGGCGTTGGCTCTGCCCAGCAGGACTGTCTCATTCTGACGCAGAAAACAGCCATCCTGAAAATTCTAAAGAACAGCTTCTGTCACTGGTCCCACTGCAGCGCCGGCGTCCCTGCCGCAGGCACCACGCCACGGGGCAGCTGCAGCCGGAGCCAACGGGACCTCGGGAAACTTACCTCCGGCAGCTTACCACTCCCCCTCCAACAACTGGGCCAACAAGCTGTCCTCCACTAACACTGCCAGCTTCCCCATCTCCCAAACAGGAAGAATAGCTCTGAACAGTTGTCAACAGGTACATTGTTCAGACCTGGAGTTAAACTGATTGTCTTTCGTAATCAAAAAAACTCTTTGCTCCTCAACCCGAACTTGAAAGTTTTGGTAGCTGATCAAACGACAGCCAATATTCACTGGAGATAAATAGCATCTCGCCTGTACTAGTACATTTTGATGGTTATTGCAAGGCGGTCTGACACATGCAGCTGTCTCAGCAGGTTTCGGGTTTTGATACTGTTCCAAATGCAGAATTTATTAAAATTTTAAAAAAGGAAGATCCTTGAAGGATCTATCTGATATCAAAAAAACCCCACACAGTCTGCATCAACGCCTTTCTGGTTATAACCATCACAATGATCATTAGCAAAGCCACAGCTGCTGGCTGGAATCTCAATGTCATGGACATTCCATTGAAATTTTTAAACTTAATATAGCGTTTAACTCCATTTTATAATTTTCCCCAATACATGAGGTCAAGTCAAGTGTTTTTCCTGACCTGCTTTTCCACCTTCAGGTGACTACAAGAAAGCACTGATGGTTCTGAGGAGACAGCATAGGCATATCTATGAGGCATGCCATTTTTAAGAACAGAGAGGAGGGATGGTAAAAACTTATTTTTCATGCCAAATGATGGAACCAAAAGGGAACGGTTCCTTGTTCAGAGAAATGAATAAGGTTGCCTGGGCAAATGTCTATATATAATTTTAAATTACCCGAATTGAGCATCAATTGCAGTGGTACCCCCTAGCCTCACCAGGCTGGTTTGTTTTCCTCCTTCCCCTCCCACTCTCTCTCATCCAGCGGTTCCGCTGAGACACATTGAGAAAATCACGCTACAGAGATTAGGGGCAACCCTGCTGCAAGTTCTCTGCTAAAGATAAAAGCAGCTACTAATGCCCTGTAGTGAAACAATGACAGAAGCTCTTCTTGGGGAAAACTAGTGCTGTTAAAACCTTAATCATGATTTATTGTTAATTACCAAAGTACGTTTGTGTATTTTATAATACAAGCTACTATAAATTATTACCAGGAAAATAATACCACAGAAACATTTATTGTTATTCATGTTACATGAAACAAGGCAAACTTTAAAAAGGCTTAAAAAGTAGAACATCACTCTGGTAAGACATTTAAAAGCAGGAAAACATTTTTAAAAGACACTTCACCTAATAGTGCACCCAAGTGTACTTACCCAAGAAATGAACCTTCAGCTTACCAGCACACTGAAACATGTACTACTAGCAGTAATACTGCTCCTACTCCTCAAGGGAAATGTGTAGAGAATAAATTTAGTCAAAATTTCAACTGCACAGCACGTGCAACAAACAGGTGACAAAAAATGGTGTGAATGTCAAGTCCCATATGTTGTTATCTTCATTACGACCCATAGCCACAAGCAGCAGCAGCTCCTACTGGCAGTGACACACTCTTAACACGTCTACACCAAACCTCTCTGACCATTCTCAGTAGGATCAGTAAAGACTACACCCGCAGGCTTATGGAGACCTGCTCAAGATAGTTTTTAAGCAGTGCTCTAATGAAATCGCGTCATTCCACTTCTTGAAGACTGTGCTATTAACGCCAATAATCTAAGATTAGTGTTTTATCATACTGAACTTTATTTCAAGGTAAATTTACAGAATTGCAAAAAGAAAAAGAAAACAATGAAAAGACCTGCACATAAGAATTTTATGCAAAAAGACCACATACCAGTTTAGGAAGAGCTTTAAACTATAATCAAAACCAAAAGGAAAAACCAAGTGTGCATTTCCTCCAAGATATCTAACTTCCCCTCCCTTCTCCAAAGAACTTGGCCTTGATATTCAGCAACCGATTCACCAGCTGTAGGAAACCTATCTTGGATTATCTTATCACTCTGGAATTTTGCCCCAAAATTTCTAGCTAGTCAAAACATTTCAGTGATTCTGCAATGAAACCTTAAGATTTTACAGTTGGCCATGAGATGGAGCCCTCTGAGGTTGTTAAAAAAAGGATGGATATTACTTACTGGTCCACTAAAACCCGCGAGCTGCGTGATCATCAAACACACTATGGAAATGATGAGCCTGGTGCGGCAGAAAATCCACACAACCCTCCGGAGAGAAGCATCATCTGGCCCACTTTCCTGCAGTTCTTCCTGCCATAATCTCTCCAGCCTGACAAAAACAGAAGCCTCCTCTTACAATTTTTTCACCGTGAGATAAGGTACAGTCTCATAGGTATCTCTTTGTGAAAATTCCAAGCTTTTCCTAGATCAAAGCAACAAACATTACTGGATGCCAGGGTAAATAAATACATGGTACATTCTTGGAGGCAAAAAGAAATATCTGCATCTTGAAATATCTATGCTGCGTTACTTTGACAGAAGAGAGGGATGAAAAACGAAATGACTTTTGCTTTGCCTGGAGTCTCTTTGGCAATCTCAATATACTGACTCGTCACAGTCTTTCCTTGCCAATCTGACAGAAGAATCGTGGAGTCAAAACCTGAAAAATTCTCATTAGCCATAAAAGGTTAGTGTGATTGCAAGATCTGATCCATATTCAAATCACCTTGTTACTGTCAGTATTACTTTTCATTAGTTTGGCACAATTTTTTTTCTCAGTGTAGCCTTCAGGAATTATTGTGTTTTATTAAAAATAGTTTAAAGACATGCAAAAAGAGAAAAACAATTGCAAAACACTCCTGGAGACAGAATCTTCTAAGTTGACCAAAATCGGCAAGAGTACAGAAACAATGCACCAGGAGGAAGTCATCTAAGGAGGATAAAACTAAATTAATTCCACTATTCTGAGAAAAGCAGAACAAAATATCAGTGCCCTTTTCTAGGGCAATACCGTATCAGTGCCTATGAACTAATGTACAAAAAAGAGGAAACAAGAGAATAATAAGGAACAAGATGTCTCTACCTTCTACAGTTGACATCTGAAGACTCATGCCTTGATAAAGACCACACATCATCCATAAACAACTCCCCTTTCTTGTACGCTCTGTGGGCCAGAGGAGTGAGCCAGGAGAAGGTCATGCAGGAAAAAAGCCCAGCGTTATCAACAGGATGCTGGTGTCTAAAAGAAAAGAAAAATCACAAATAAACAAAAAAGGAAACAAACAGAATTGTCAATCCCTGACAAAGGGGAAAGACAAAGCCTTCTCTCATTGACAGCACTCAGAGTACCAAACAGCCCAGGCCAGTCACACTTGCTAAACAAATTCTACTGGTTTTAGTATCAGTCAGACAACCTACAGCTGCAATCCTACTTTGCAACTGGTTTGAAAAGCAAATGCTGCATCAGTTTTTTTGTAGCCTACAGACTCACTTGGAAGTTGTCCGTATGGGTTTGAGGGCATTCAGGCCATGGTGGTATTTGCCCTTGTGATGCTCTTGGTCCAGCATCCTCAGCTGGGAATGCACGGAGGAGTCCAGCGGCAGGCCCTCCGCCCGAGCGGCCGCTTCCAAGGCATCCTGGCATTCAACCTGTTTGACAGGACAGAGCAGAGTCAGACTCCAAAACCCTGTTCAAAGTCTAAGGCTCCAGAAACGTTGCACCTCTTTCTTCTGTGAATTGTTGTGCAACAGCAACCACTGACATTTAAATATCTTCAGCCTGACAGCAAAGACACAGAAGGCACAGTTCTCCATCCGCATGAGATCGCTGCATTTGCAAAACATAAATTAATACTGGTATTGTGCCTGTGCACATAAAGATTAAACAGATACACCAGGCTGATCCTGCATCCTGCCACAGGAAATACAGTTGAGAAAAATTACAAAATCAAGTACCTATGACATCAGTTCAGGAAATCAATGACTGACTTATGCAGTGAAATTACAACATACATTCCTAATGAATTTACACCCTCTTAGGGTGATTTAGATATTCTTATACACAGAAAATTCAAATTATTTTCAGAATATTACTGAACTCCCTTCTTCAAAAATACCTTGAATTACATTTTTAAAAAATTAATATTCATTAAGCAGAATTGTACTTTCTTTTATCATGTTTCCTGCTTCTTCTCTTTTCCCCTAAACTAAAGGTAGCAAAGATGACAATCTTCTCTACTCCCAGCTACACTTCTCAATGGCTCAGCAACTTTATTAACAGCTGTGGAAAAGGCAACCCTTATCTTAGGAGATTTTTCACAGCCCTTGTGACAGGCAGACCTAATTGATCCAAGAGAAGGAAGGAAACAGCAATGCCAAGGACTAGCCACAATGCTGCAGAGCTCAAACCAAGCCCCAAGTGGTGGGACTGTCTGCGAAGGTCAGCCTGGCGTCTGTATCAGCAAAGGGTTGGCTACTGGTTCTGCAACGTAACGGACCATTTATTGCTGTGACATAGTACCTGTTTGTATTCTAGATTTTTTGAAACGTAGGAGAAACTCAGTTCTGAGGTAAAAATCCCCTTGGTTGTCTCACAAAGATACGACATTTACCTTTTATCAGTTGCCTTACCAGAGCAAAGTTATTTTATTTCTTTGAAAACAGCAACTGTAAGTGCCTTGTAGCCTTCTAAAAACATAGTAACAGCGAAGCACTAAATGTGAAACAAGAGCAAGCACTGGGTTCCAAACCTCACATCATATAACTTTTCTCAGAAATGCCCCCTTTTATCAGAGAACCTAGTCTGTGCTACATTAACATGTAAGCATATAGCACAGTAGGACACCTCGCCTCCGCTCACATCAAGGACAAGGACAGGAAAGTGATAATAGCATAAATCTGTCCTTTATTTGTTTAACCAAAGTTTGTAAATAGTGCCTAAGCATGTTGTCAGCAATCCATGGTCCTGATCTCAAGGAACTCATTCACTAAACCTAAAGCCATGATTACAAAATAAGATAGCATAGTAAGAAAATGAGAGAACATTACAACATAGACACGTGGAGTGACTCAAAAGAAATGCAACACTTGAAATCTGAATTAAAAGACTTCTCATTGAATTTAGATTAAATTACTGACTCACTAAGGGCAATAACACCTTACTAAATCGACCCAAATCAGCATTAATATAGGATCTACCAAAGATGTCTCAAAGGACTCAGTAGTGGGGAGGTTTCCTTTCCTCACTGGTTTTCTTGGTTACAGCAAAGGAATTCAGATTGTTTTCTGTGTTACTCTGCCCCAGGCAGATCTGCCCAAACACTCTATTGCTGATAACAGGCTTGTTCCTAGGTGATGCCACAGGCTATTTGCAAAATCACTGTTTTTCAGAACACACAAAAAATGCCTGAAAGTTAAAAAAAAAACAAAACACCACCATTCTTCCAAAACCAAAGGCACTGTATTTGTCAGCATAAAAGTTTTTCATCACTTACATAGAAGAAGACCTTTTTAATAAGAAAGCACAATTGCAAGAATTTTAGGTGGCCTACAGATAATGTTCTTAAACGCTCACTGTGAAAAATAATTAAACTCTCTAGCGCTGAGCAACAGAATCCTCTCAGCAAAGGTGGAAAAGATGCACTGGTAAGAGACCGGGGCACTGCCTCTGAAAGGTCTTTACGGGCAATTACACACGCAAACCCCTACCTGAGACCCCTACCTGAGACCGGCGCTCGCCTCCAGCCGGGCAAGGCTGTCAAAACCCCACAGGCACAGCTATCAGGAAACAAACACATCGCTCTACTGCACCATTAAGATTCTAAGAAAGACCAAGGTCATTCTAAGAAAGAATGATCACTTTGTCACATTGGAAAATCTTCAAAGCATAGAGGTTATTAGGAAGAAGTGGTACTCCTAAGCAGTTCTACAGTGCATTTCTAAGGCAAAAGACTGAAGCACAAAAACTACCCACAATCTCCACACTGTTAACTTAGGTTTCTGAATCCCCGTTATTTTTTCTGGTGTTCATCAACTGGTGGTACTCTGACTGCCTGCAAGCACACACAATTTCTGGGAAACTAAAAGCTTGAAGAAGTCATTGGTAATGTCACGTAAGAGGCTCCAGCACTGCTCTTGAAAGAACTGTCTAATAAATCATGGCTGCACAATCAAACAGAAATCAGACAGCACTTTCTCTAGCTCAGCAACTTCTTAATACACCAATACAAGCAATGAACCGGGTGATACTACACTGCATTGATAACTCTAAAGAAATGCTCACAGAAGCAAAACAAGCCTAAACCAGATATCACTAACCAGAAGGGAGGGAATCATTCAGATATTTATTGAAAAACAGCAGCTCACTACTCAGCATCATCAAAGAGGCTAAAAGACAATAAAGAATTGCTACAAAAGACACAAAGAATAAAGCAGGAAACATTACCATACCACTTAAAAACCTAGGGTTTGCCTCCTTGCCACCAGAGTCAGTCTCCTGTCACTTCAGTTCAAAAAGGGTATTATACTTAAAATTGCTTTCTGTGAGCAATAAGAACAGTTGGGATTGGAACAGCTTCCACACAAGCATAAATTTAAGACTTTTCAGCTGGATAGAACAGAGAAATAAAGGCAGGACACAGGTATTTGAGAGGTCCATAAAGATGCAAATGGCACGAATAATAGAACTGGGGAATGATCACCAGCTGTTCTTACAGAAAAAGAACTGGGGACACTCAGTGAGATTAACGTTTTTCACACAGGCATACTTATATTTACAACTCTCTGCCATAGAATCATAGAATGGTTTGGGTTGGAAGGGACCTTAAAGATCTTCGAGTTCCAATCCCCCTACCACAGGCAGAGACACCTCCCACCAGACCAGGTTGCTCAAAGCCCCGTCCAGCCTGTCATATGATGCTGTGAAGTTCAAATACATAAACGGACTAAAAATGGGAGAATTAAACTCACATAGGATAAGCATATCATGGCTTATTACATGTATGACAGAAGGCAACAGCAATCATTTACCCAGCATGTTACTAATAGCTGGTGGATTCCAAAACACTTTCCAAAGCCATGGGCAGAGAATAACGGTTTTGCACTCCCCACTTCATGAAGCCGTGGCACACCTGGGTCCAGGCTGATAGGATTCAACACATGACCAGGAACTTTAACAGGTGAAGAAAACAGTTAAACTTTTAATCCTGTGGGCAGTCCACAGGAACATGGGGAGCACTGTGGAAGTATCACTACATACACGATCTTGTCCTTGCACCTCCACAGACAGCTCACAGAGAGGCAGGAAGCAAAGCACAGCTGGCTCTACCACCAGAAAGCACACCTCTTCTCTGACCTTCTGCAACTCCAGAGCAACAAAACCCTACCAGCACCCATTATTATTATTATTTCCTTGGCCAACAAATTGGTCACAGCAATGGCTAGCACATAAGGTAACATGAGAGCCAGAAAGATAACATTGTTGGCTCAAGACGTGTCATGCCAGAAAGTCTAGGTGAGGTGAGGAAAATAAGTTGCTTAAGGGCAAGGAAAAAGATTCGCTCGTTAGCAAATCACAGTACCAAATTCACATACTGAGGTCATGTTAGAAGGCCATAAAAGTACAGAAAATTTAGGATCTAAGTTACAAAGCTGCCAAATATACAGTATGTCAGAGGTAAGCAAGACAGAAATTCCATACGAAGCAAGAGGGGCATCAGGAACGTGACAGAAAAGCAAGCAAACTCTAATATGTGAAGCAGAAAGACACTTCTGAAAGCCTGCTAAGCTGCCAATGTGGCATTTGTCTCTGAGGATGGGGAGCAGGTAAAGAGAAAGGAGGCAGCTGTGTTGTATATGAGAAGGGATAGCAAACAACCAAAAAAAAAAACAAACCAGAGAGATCCTAGCCTGCCACACTGACAATCTTATATTTAATAAAGTAGGAATTTATTGGTTTGACAACTGTACTCTCAGATGATAATAGCAAAACCAGACAAGCCCAGAGACCAAGCAAAACAGATTTTTCCACCCCTTTTCCATCTTGCAGAGAAATAGTTCAATGTGTACACAGTCAACATATGACCCAAACCCCACCTCCCCAACCATCGTCTCCTCTTCTATAAGGCAGAGCATCTTCCAGGGCCCAGATCACTGCAGGGGAGAAGCTGCATCTCCCCTGGTCCTACCACTACCCGACAAGAAACTAGAGCAGACATATAAAAGCTTCTTTAATTAATCCTTGCAGCAGATATAGAAAACAAAAGCTACCATGGTTGATTTATTATTAAAGTCGTTTTATTTAAGTAGCAGAGAACTCCGAGGTGGCAATGGTGCAGAACTAGGACTCCCACCTCTTGCACTCAGAAGGCAGAGCTCAGGTCTCCTCACGCCTTTGTTCAAACTCCCAGTAAGGAAAGGGAAACGGGAAGGTAACAGACCTGCACAATAGGACTGGTGGGCACACAGGGAGAAAAAGAATTATATGATCGCCAGTTCTGCTCAGTACTTAAAGCATTCTTCATATTACAATTCCAGGATGAATAACGATTATAAAATATTTAAGAGGCTTCAATGAAGGACTGGTGTTTCAAAACAAGATTAGTTATTAGTTTGTATGGGCTAGGGAAGAACAGGATCAACTGTTCCAGTTCGCTTAAGGATAACTAAGAGCTGGAGAGCTCCCTGGCAGGAAAGGACCTGGGGGTGTTGGTCCACTGTGGGCTGAACATGAGCCAGTAGTGTGCCCAGGTGGCCAAGAAGGCCAACGGCATCCTGGCCTGGGTCAGGAACAGTGTGGTGAGTAGGACTCAGGAGGTGATCGTCCCCCTGTACTGGGCACTGGTGAGGCCCCACCTCAAGGGCTGTATCCAGTTTTGGGCCCCTCACCAACAAAACCAACATTTTTGCAAGTCCAGAGAAGGGTAACAGAGCTGGTGAAGGGTCTGGAGAAACAAGTCTCGTGAGGAGAGGCTGAGGGAGCTGGGGGTGTTCAGCCTGGAAAAAAGGAGGCTGAGGGGAGACCTCCTCACTCTCTCCAACTCCCTGGAAGGAGGGTGTAGCCAGGGGAGGGGAGGGTCAGTCTCTTCTCCCAAGGAACAGGTAATGCGACAAGAGGAAACATCCTCCAGTTGCACCTGGGGAGGTTCAGATTGGATATTAGGAAAAATTTCTACACTGAAAGGGTTATTAAGTCTTGGAATGGGCTGCCCAGGGAAGTGGTTGAGGCACCATGCTTGGAAGTATTTAGAAGTTGGGTTGACATAGTGCTTAGTGACATGGTTTAGTGATGGGTTTTATCAGAGTGAGGCTGTTGGTTAGACTCAATGATCTTAAAGGTCCCCTCCAACCCAGACAATTCTATGATTCTACAATTCTAACTAAACCAAAATAAAACAGAAGTCTAGGAAGAGATACTCTGAAGTTGTAATTTCATCCTCCTTTCCAGAAATTCCTCTAAGCCTCTAAGGCTTCTGGAATTCACCAAACCCGGGAGCATCTAAAATTGTGAAGTCTGCAGTTGCTTGGTGAAGCAGCAAGTGCTCTATGACCTCTATATTCCACTAAGGCAATTGGCTCTTCTCCTTTCTGTGTTTGATGCAGTATGTGATCTTCAAGAGTTTTAACAGGGGCCTTTGCAGCATGAGACTCCCAACCTACTCTGTAGCTAGAATGCTTTATAATACCCTGCCTGATTAAAACATGAGCCTATTAAAGACTAGTCTGGTGTATCACCCACCCATACCAGCTGTCTCCCAGAAGGAGAGGCAGCAAGGAACAGGTACCAGGCTAAGTCACAGACAACGAGTGTGAGGAAGGAGGCACTGACAATTTAGACACCTGCGTACATTCCTGTAAAGTACAGACAGCACAACTAAATCACACAGCACCAAGAGGAGACCACCAGGCAGCTTTAGATGCCTGGAAATACTGGGTACAGCTTCCAGGACTGCTGCTCCAGGACTGAGTCAAGAAGTCAGGGCCTCTACTTTCTTCCCCCTCCTGACAAGTGGAATATAAATGAAAGCTCATGTCTCTGCTGCCTTCCCAGCTTCTGCTACAGGGAAGAACAGCTCTTTACAGCTCCAACCATATATTCAAATGCAGGAATAACTGCAGCTGTGCCATTTTTCTCTTACGTGAAAAGAATTAGCTGTTCAGAAGCATGCTCTGACTTGCCACAAGAGTTCAGCAATTCAACAGCTTGAAGCTCAGTCATCAACTGACAGTGTGACTTGCAAGACCTCTGAAGTTGCTCTTTTCAGCTAGGAATAAAGTTGAATTAGCATTTGGGACACAGTTTCAAAGCTAGCTGGAGTTTATATATCCACAGATTAGAGCAGAAGTCTCCCAGTAGTCCTTGGCACTGGTACCAGGGCTCTGTAGCCAAACCAGATCAGGGTATGTATGTTTACAAGCCTGAATATTTACATTGAGCATTTTAAATTTATACACATAGAGTCCTTGCTGAGGACAGGTATATCAGTTTCTTCCACGAACACTGCTTATTTGATCTTACCCTTGAATCTGGCAAGCATAAGCATTGAGGTGAGATGTTCTAAACTCTTCCCTGGCAAATCCACTTATTACTGCAATCTAAGAAATGCAGAGCTTGGCATGTAGTGATCATTTTAGGATTTTGAAACAGTAGCTGCTGTGTGCATCCAATTAGCAGCTGTGTAGCTGCTTAGGCTGCTGGTATACATTAATCCGTGTCTTTTGTTTTGCATTAAAACTTGTATTCATGATCTTGTTATTGAAGGATGTAGGATTCATTCAGAGCTGAGGGCTGATCACCCAGCACTGGATATACACAGCAGGATACACAAATGCATTATACTGCAAAGGCTGAAATTCTAGTTTTAGGTTGAAATTATTTTAGGAATTCAGACTTCCTGTTATATACCCGCACTTGTGTCAGTTTTACAGGATTTATGGGAACACTACCTAAACTAAGTACTCCCTCACCTTCTATGCAACTGTGACCCGAGAGGATAAGGTGTCTGGTAAGTGCAGTTTTAGACAAGAGACCCTCAAGCTGCTAAGGGAAGCCATACAGCGCATCGTGGCAGCAGTCACAGGTTTCCCAAACACATGAACACACACATCCAGATTTCCTCTACTCTTGCACATATCTCCTAGCACAGCCAAACACCAATGAGATGCTCAGCCAGGTGGCAATTAAAATGAATCTAGCACTTTGCCAGTCATCCTGATCAAGTACTCAACTGCAGTTTCACCTTCTCATGCAGCAAGCACTGGCATCAGCTCAAACCACTGCAGCTTCTCACTGTATCCTGAGCCAGCCACAAAGCAGTATCTTTCTGTGTAGAGACTGATTCAGAACTCCTACAGCCCTACTTGGGTTGCGATTCCTAAAGTTCTGTGTTTATGTGGTTATGAAAGTATGGAATCTTCTGGAGAAATGCAGAAACATCCAGCAGCTTCAGCTACAACCAAAGGCTTGTTGTTATAGTTAAGCTGCCTAGAAGGCCTGCTCTGAGCATGGAGTGCCAAGGCAGTGGTACCCAGCTACCTTCAGATTCCTATTTTTGAACATGTTGTTCAGCACAGTTGGCTCAGACACTTCCAAAGATGCTCCAAAGAGCTTGAGCAGCAGAGTTGAGCTGACTATAGAACAGTCAGATGATAAATCGCTTCAAAGCTAGCAGTGCTTGAAGGATTTACATCAACTCCAAGGGGTTCTGATCACATTCACTGCTGTCTTTGGCAAAAGCTGTCAGAGACAAACCTGCAAAATAAGAGAGCCAGGTAAGGACAGGAGTATTAGAAGAGCTTCTGATGGCTGAAGTTAGCAACATGTTTCCCCTGCATGTGTAAAGCAATCTCTACAGCTCCACACCACCCAGTGTCTTGAAATGCAGCAATCTGCACTTGAGTGCAGTCTTTATGCTCCAGCAGTATGAACTAATCCCAAATACTACACTCCAGTCAGAACCAACTGCAGCTTGCAGTACAGCCTGTGAGTGCCCTCACATTGCAAACTCAGGGACCTGAATTTCAACAACTGAGTTCTCACAAGCACTGTGTATGGCAAGGATAAGAGGCTTCTACACCCTCTGCTGTTGTTGCCAACAGAACAGGGTAGGGGAGGAAAATACTCACCCACCTGTTGTTCCATCAAATAAACATGAAATCTACATTTGAGAAGAGCCTATTCCAAAACCACTCTGAGAATAACTTATCACTCTTCCTCATCTGTCATTTTCTAGTATATTTCACTGACACAATGGGATCTGCGCTCCTCCTCAGGACACACAGCTTCCATGGGAAAAACTAAAGACAATTACTTCAGATAGAACTTGAAGGGCACACAAGCATTCCGAGAACAAGAGGTTCTCAAGGTGTAAGCATAAATCAATATTTCAAAACATCCCTTATTTTTCAGTTCACTGGTAATTAACAGCTTCTTACAGATGAAGACTGACTATAGTGCTAGGCAGCAAGTCCACCTAGAAGTTATCTTAATTCAGAAGAACCTTGCCACCACATACAGTAAGCCCAATTAGTATGGTATTATGCACTGGGAACATGTAGTTAACACGCTATTTGTAAGCTGCATTAAAATCTCCAACAAAGACTTAAAAATCAATTGTTATAAGAACACACTGCAGAAGCTTATTCATGAGGTGATGAGGTGAATATATGCATTCACCACCTGAATAAAAAAGTGTTTCTTGAATTTCAGTCCCAGAGAGCCTATTTCAGAGGTCCAAATTTCTATAGCAACATCCCCATTAAGCACCAGGAAATGCTGGATTAGACCTACTTATATTGCAGCGTGACTTCATTTATGATTCCAGGAAGCCTATTTGAAGCTCCTGTCTTTCAGAGAAGTGATCTTTCAGGCTGTGACCAAACAGCATTTAAGCTTCTAAGGAAAGAATTGCAAGTTCTTTTTCATTATTGTCATGAACACCCATTACAGCATCCTTTCAGCAGGAAACCTGAACACCCATATGGAGGTTTAAGGACACAAAAAGCGAAGTTGAATACAACCTTTATGCAAGGCAAAGAAAAGAGAGTCATACAAAAAGGCTCAGTAGCAAAACAGGTCTTCCACCTGTAAAGATCTTGATCAGGCAACCAACTAGTCTTGTTTACTTCAAGTTAAAAAGGAAACAATGCAGCAACACAGGCAACAAAAAACAATGAGTCACATTACTGATGGGTCAAATGCACATGCATCCCTGCCAAAAGTGGTCACCACCAGTGGTCATTAACCAGTGGTCCCTGACTACCAGAGGCAGCACGTTCCTCTGTCCTCCTCAAAAGAAACCATGCAGTTTTACCTCACTCTTTGAGGTTTGAGGTACCTACACAATGTGTTGGTGAGAAGCCTACCTCATGCAGTGTAAGTCTGCATGCTCTCCAACAGTCCCAAACTCGCAGTCTACAAATATCTGAAGTTAACAGTAAAATAACAGCCTTAATCTGCCTGCAGCTTGTATACTTGCAAAACAGATCATGCTTACAGCTTTGCTGTTTTCTGGTCAAGCTACTTCAAACCCTGAGCTAGGTTTTCTACAAGAACTTTGAGAGTCCCAGAACCTCTACTGATGGCCCACTGGACACTGTTGTCTAAGTGGCAGCATTCCACTAGAGCAGAACCCCTCTGTCTGAACCGTTGTGGTCCTACCCTTTCTCCTCAGATCAGTCCTCCCTTGTGTTCTGTCACCAGCTATGCCAACATACGCCCAAAAAGCCAGCTCAGGTGTCTGACCCCATCCCAGGTTCCGTGAAGGATAAAGCAGAGGACAGTGTCCCTTCTCTCCCCTTGAAACACCTTTCTGAAGAGCTGAGCTACAGATTCTACCCTCCTGCTGCAGGCAGAGGGGAAGCACTCAGCCAAACAGGCAAAGCTCAGCCTCATGAGAGAGAAACCTTCACTTATCCCCACTACCAAAAGTGAAAGGCATCACAACAAGTGATAAGGTCAAGAATATCACTGAAACCAGAGTTTGTTTCAACTAGAAAGCAATAAGCTCTGTACATGGATGTGTAACTTAGATAAGCTTAGATAACTATGGACACAGCTCTTTTCACTTAGCCTCAGTATTTTCCAAGTAAACAGGATTTAATCTCATGCAGAGCAACAAATTCAAAGCTACTCACGCTTAGGGACTGCACACATCCAAGCTACAAGGCTAGCAAAACTAAAAGGGTGCCAACATTTGAGCTAGAAGTCAACTCAACCTTGGCACACTGAACAAGATAACTATAACTAACATGTAAATGGGTAATCTGTCAGAACCGACTCCATTAGCAAGATAAATTAGGATCATTCCTCAAAGCAACCAAACCAGCTAAAGTTCTAGGTAAGAACTAGGGTCTGCTATTTTCTTGCATCACTATTCACAGATTTTATGGAATCCCCGTTTTGCAATCAATTATCTGGGTCTACTACCATGTAGTCATCGGCAGCAAATCAAAAGGTAGAGGTAGAAGGGTAAACAAGACTACAGCAGCAGAGTTAAGCTGACCTGAAGCTGCTTCCAAGTTAGAGATTTCAATGCCACACTGTACAGACATGCAGGATTTAGCTTACTTTCAGCCTTCAGGAGAAACAAATACGCTGGTTTGATTGATTTCACTCACTTAAAGGGTTTAGGGGTAAAATAAGAATTTTGTCCTCAAAGTTAAACCAGGCATCCGTGCGATGAGATGATGCTACGATTACTGCTTTACTCCACTGCCACTGGCCAGGAAACAAAGCTGCCCACCAATGGCATCACTGTTGTCACCACAGATGTGACAGAGCAGATTTGCCACCGGATGGGGGGCAGCGGATGGCCAGCCCATGACATCAACATAATAAATGCCGTTAAGAAGCTGCACTGTGACTCCGGAGGGCTCTCAGTGCTGCACCAGTGCCTGCTCTCGTGCCGTCAGACACTCCACCTTCCTCCACCCCGTCTGCTGAGTCACAGAGCCCGCAGGGACAGCGAGGAGCTGCACCCAGCCTGCGGCAGAGCCAGCCCCAGCACAGCACTGCAGCACTGCTAGCCCACACAGGAACGCCCAGCAAAGCCCTGTAAGCTCCAGTGGAACAGGGTAAGCCTTATCTGAAGCACATATTATTTTGGTGTTCAGTAAAACACAGCAAAACTTAAGGCTTTTAAGAAACAGTCTTTACAATGCTTCTATAAATACAGCAAGTTCCCGTATTCCTCACCCTCTCACAAGCGATCCTTACAGCATGCCCAGAAACACAGCTGCAAGCACCTTGGCCATTGCAAAAGAATCAGACATAGGCAGCATTAACTTTATTTGTTTGGCTTCAAAAAGTTCTACATTAGTATGTTAGGAAAGGTTAAGGACAGGACATGCAAGAAAATATTTCAGTGCTAGCATTCAGAGCAGATAGTCTTTTTAATCTTCAGCTGGCACTGGTTATTAGTTTCAGACCATATCTTTCACCACTGAGCATGTTCCCATTTATCTGAGCTTGCTTTTTTTTTTTCCCCTCTAGCACTTAGCATATGCACCCTTTTCAGTGAGAACAAGCTCTAAAAAATTAGAATCATAGAATGGTTTGGGTTGGAAGGGACCTTAAAGATCATCTAGTTCCAAACCCCCTGCCCTGGGCAGGGACACCTCCCACCAGACCAAGTTGCTCAAAGCCCCATCCAGCCTGGCCTTGAACCCTTCCAGGGATGGAACAATGACATACAAGCTCTAAGCCAGTGATTATTTCAAAACCCAGCTCTCAAATTAAACTAGAAGTAATTATGACCCCACTTCACCACATTAAATACAGATGCACAAAAAACAGTGTTCTATACAGATTACTTCAGAGGGAAAAAAAAGTAGAAGTCTCGATACCAGAAGAAGCAAAACATCTGCTTTAGAAAAATTTACCCTTGAGAAAAAACACAGCATGATTAAGAGTCTCTTCATCTGCCTACACTCAATGGTGCATGATTTGCGCTGAGCTCTCCACCGTTTTTACTTGGTTGTAAAGCTTCTCTTAAGTACAAAAGCTTAAAACATTTCCAGGATTCACATCAAGATCTGAATACTAGGAAAAATGCTTTATTTCGTTCAAATGTTACTCAAAAAAAAGGCACATTTAAGAGTAGAAAGTACTTAATAAGCGCTCAAACTTGTTACTAAGTAAATTACCTACAGTACCCCCTTGGAATGACCTCTTCAAACAACAGGGAATATTCATTATTGACCTTCAATGCAGTGAATCTATAGAGAGCTGGCACAGCAAAAAGGCTGCTGCTGCATGTGATTTAATAAGCATAGACTGAAATACAAACAATGAAAAAAATTAACTGACCTGATGTTTAGCACGCTGAAATTTTGACCCTTCCTGCTCTTCATGCTGCACAGAGTTGGCTCTCTCCCTCACACTTCTATACCCAGGGCTGGGTATGATGTACTCTTTTCCTATGTCGATGTCTTTCATCTTCTGTAAACGCCAGGATTTACGCGTACGTTTTCACCTCAAAAGTCTGAAAAATAATTACATTCCACTTAGTTAAATGGTATGCCAAACACTAGTTACTTTTAGTCAACTATTTTTAAAGTTTATTTTTTAATTCAAGATCAGAAAGTAATCACAAGAGAGCCTTATTACAACAGGACTGTAATAATATGGCTTTGGAAACACAGGCAAGACTAAGCTCTCCTGAACTAGTTTAAACGTGCCCTGAGGTAGCTACATAGTACCATGACTCTCAATGCACCAGAGTCCTTTTGTAACTCCTCCTTTAGCGCTCCAAAATACAGTTATGCAACCTAACAGATTAAAGTAACAACTCGTTACTACAACATTTAGTTGAAGCCTTGAGAAACTTGACTTGGAAGACCAAATCCCTGAAGCCTTCTGTTAGCGCCTGCGGCTGCACACACCCAACAGCTCACCAGGACCAAGTTTTGCAGAACTGATGTCCCCGGAGCTGTCACACGATAAAAGCGGTCACGCTCCCGACAACACACTCCTTCTCCGCAGCGTTATTAACCTACTCCACAGGCCCCAGCTGCCATCAGGCACCTTCGAGCGCAGGAAGGGCTGTCACCGTCGGCGCTGCGGGTGTTCCCGTGGCCTTGCGCCGCACGGCCAGAGAGAGAACGGGCGCCCCGGGAAGAGACCCGTCTCCCCCTGCGGGGCTGTTCTGTAACTCTGCCCGACTGCACCCGCAAGGAGCCCGGGGCGGTGACACCAGGCTGGACCGGCACCAGCAGGCTGCCACCCCACCCACCCCCCAGCAGCCGGCGGCGATAACCGGCCGCCCCCGCCCCGTGTCTCAGCGCCGGCCGAGGATGCTGCAGCGCGACAGGTCCCGGGGCTGCCGCCCCCCACCGCCACAGGGCTGCGCTGCCGAGCGGCCCAGCCAGAGGGGAACACGACTCCCCCCCCCGGCGCAAACGAGACAGCCCCCCCGCAGCCGGGGAGGGACGGACAGCCATGGCTGGGGCTGCCAACAGGGGAGGACTGCTCCGCCAGCCTCCCCGCAGGAAAGGGAGGGGGGGCGCGATAAGGCCGACGCCGCCTCAGTCGCGCGGCTGCCCTTCACCCACACAAAGGGGCGCGCTGCCTCCCACCCCCAGTAACAGGCGGGCCGTCCCCGCTCACCTCCGCCCGGCGACTGCCCCCGCTGCGACTCCTCCACCCGGTGGCCGCAACGCCAAACAACATCCCTTATAGCGGCTTCGGCGCCCCCACTGCGCCTGCGCGGGGAGGGGGCGGGCGGGGACTGTCGAGGCCGTTCCCTCGCGGTGCCCCATGGAAAATGTAGTCCAAATCTCGGCGCGCCCGCCCCCTGACCGCGGGTCCAGGAACTACGTTTCCCAGAAGGCCGCGCGCGGCCGGCCGTCGTTTTTCCACGCCCCTCCCCGCCGTGCCCCTCCCGCTCCCTTCCCGCCGCCACTGCCGCAGCGTGGGGGGTCTGGAACGTTCGCCGCCGCCCGGCGCGAGGCTTTGGGGTGGGGTGCGCACCGCGGGGCAGAGGGGACGAGGAGAGGGACCCCGCTCCCGGCCCGGCGGCGGCCGCGCTGCGGGGAGAACGAGTGGACCTCGGGGTGCCCCGTCCCGCTCCCCCGTCCCGCCGGCGATGCCGCAGGGCGGTGCCGGTCCGCTGTGCGGGCCGGAGCAGGAGCGGCGGCGGCTCCTCGGTTTGCGCCTGTCCGTTGCAGCCGGTCGTTTGCAGCTGGGGGAGGCGCCGCTGCCCATAATCTGGGGCTTAACCTTTGCGGGGCTGCAGCGCTGGCTGCCCGGTGCGGCGGCGGTGTCACCCCCGGGTCCTGCCGTGCTGCTTGCATCGAGCCCGGCTAGGAATGGGACCCGGCGGGGGGCAGGGGAGCCCCGCTGTGCCCCTCCGGAGTGATTCGGGGCGGGTGAAGGGACTGCGAACCTGCCCCGGGGCTTTCCCGGCCGAGCTTTTCCCGGTGAAGGGGCTGAGGGGCGGTAGCGACCCCGCTCCCCCGGCGCCGGAGATCCAGCGTGGGGAGATCCGGCCTCGGGGAGATGCAGCTGGGGGAGCTCGGTGTGGAGGAGCGGGCGAGGCTGCGTTTCCTCTCGCAAAGGGCTATAAGTATCCCTAAGAAACCCCGAGCTGTAGCCTCTCCCGGCTGTGTTTAAATACCCTGTCCTCATGTGACATATTCTTTCCACCAGCCAAATTTGGCTGATGTATCATTTAAGTGGTTTATATAACAAGTGCCTGTTTGCACTGCAGTCCTGGCTCTCTTGTCAGGGAAACGCTTGTGAGAGTCAATTTGATAGAAAAGCTGAAATAAACTCAGGTAAAGATGGGAGATGGGGATCTGGAAGTAAAAGTGGACCCAGAATATTCCTTCCAAGCCCACAGGCCAGCGGTGCAAGTAAAAGATGTCACCGTCCAAGCAGCAATTCAAGGACACACTTAAGGTACCAGAGAATCCCTTCAGAGCTCCGTGACACATCCTGCGGCACTCCAACTCCCATTTCTGGCAAAAATGAGCATCAGCTCCATTGCAGGTGCTCTAACATTTTGGGACAGCAGAGCTGACAGACGCGCAGAAGCAGAGCCTTCCCGCGGTACAGCAGCTGAGAGTGCACGTGGCTGCTGCATTTTTCTGCAGTCTTCCCCAGGATTTGCAATCACACAATTTCAGATTGATTTGGCTGAGATTTTATTGGGAAAGAAGCTGCAAGGTGCACTGTATGCTTTATAAATGCTATGTCCCAGCTAAGGGTGTATTTTAAGACAGAAGCCAGGAGGCAATTTAGAGTAAGTCTCCGAGCAGTCATTAGACCTTTGCTAAATAGATGTGCAGTTACTGAGTAAGGCAGTTAAACAGCATAAACAGAAGGGACAAAGTGTAAATGATGGCAAGAATTAAACTGTGATAAAGCTTCAAGGTGAGTCACTTGTATGGTATTGTTGGGCGTTGAGCAGAGATTGTTCTGAGCGCAAGCCTGTCTTTGGCGCCTGGGCTGTGGAGACAACCACAGCTGCTTTTCAGAGGTAGCTGCCTGGTTTTGAGCCGATGACACGTTGAAGCCTAAAAGCTTTGCATCTTATGCCCAGAGGGAAAGAGAAATGTGAGCCTCCATTATGCCACAGTGGCTGCAAAACATGTTAGGGAAGATGAGCAGAGTGTTGTTTAAGCCAAGGGATCCAGGGCCCTGCCTACACTCGCTCTGTCCTCTATTTCTCCAGTGCTGGAGCAGATCTGAGAGTAAAAGGGAGGGTGTGAAGGTAGGAAACTGTGCTGGTAAATAATGCTGTGTACGCTCAGGCTAGCTCTGGGCAATGGGCTGGCGGCAGCATCAGCAGTGTTTCCACATCTGTGGTCCTGTGAGTGCACATACTCCCTTAGTATGATGGTGGGAGGAAAACGCGTATGTAGGCATAACCCACTTTTAAGTGTGTCACGAGTCTCCTCCAGCATCAGTTCTAAAGAATATAAGTGTACGGGTGCTACCAACCAGAGGAGTTGCATCTTTAGCTCCAGTGGCAGCAGCTAATGCTTTTAGTGCTGCCAGCCCCAGGTTTGTCCCTGCGGGATGGAGACATTACATAAACAAGGTCTGTACAGTATTAAAACTTGCCCTGATTCAAGATCTGGGATTTGCCATAGTCAGCCCCGACTGCAGTCAGAAAAGCACAGCTAGAGCAAAGAGCCCACGGCAGCTTCAGAGCCAAGTCCGGCAGACCCTGTGGGTGAGGAAGCAACACCTGACAAGTAGTCTTCTTGGAGGTGTACAGTGTCTGCTCCCCCACACCCCAAAACAATCATCAGCAAAAAATTTGAAGCAACACTTGAAACAAACTGACGAGCCATTGAATCTGGTAGTGGAGCATTGCTAAGTCCACCAGGAAAACCAAGGCTCAGTTTGTGGGAGCGATGTCCTTTATTTATTCAACTGTCCTACCACATCTTTCCCCATAGGATCTGAGGACTTGCTTCTGCTGCCTGGGGAATATGGAGCACGTGCTCCCCAGGTGACCTAACTGAGCTGGATCTTGGACAGAAACAAGGAGAAGTCCTTCCAGGAGATGTTCTGAGCTTCAGGAGCGTTGCAGCACTAGTTTGGGTTCACAGCAGTGCAATTAAGACCAGAATCTCAGCCACACAAAATCCTGTGACACATGCAGGAGCAAAGCAGAGTTACTCATGTGCCAATGGGATGCTCTGCCTGGCGAGCCCACCAGACACTGGTTGCAGGTTGGGTGGGAGCAGTGGAGTGGTATGGTCTCTGTTCTACTGCTGGCAAAACATTGCAATGAGGCACTAGGACAAAACAGCTTTTCTTTTTGCCCAGAGAAGCAGCAAGATGTGGTTTGACTGATGTCCAGGGGGATATGTGGAACACTAGGAGATGCCTTGGGCTAACAGGAGCAGAGCCACCCGCCTCTGACCAGGTTTGTGGGCGCTGCGAGGCTGGGGACACAACATGCTTCCATCAGAGTGGATAGAAGTGGATGACACGAGTCCAGACACCCCCGTGGAGAGCTGTTCTTCTCTCTCTCCCCGGATGTCCTCATACACAAAGGACATCTTCTTCTTGCCCTTCCCCACTGAGGTTCTCAGTCCTGGCTGCTGAGGCTTGCATTTTCAGGATGAGTTTCCTGGGTTCGGTCCCTCCTGATGTGCATGCTGACAGTTGTTATGCTTGCTGTGCTTTTTTACTCTCTCACTGATCAGAACTCTCAGCCATGAAGTCCAGAACTCAGAAATTAATCAGATGGCTCAAGTAAAAGTCCCATCCCCGCAGCACTGCAAACCGTAGCAAGTCCAGAAATAGAGAGGTCTGGAGAGACTGCATGCATCAGCTTGTTCCTGTGTTCCTGATTCTCTGTCTTTGTGTGGTGCCCAATCTTTTATTGTCCATCATTTCCAGCTCCCTCCCTCCCTCACTCCCACACACAGCCTGTCTGTTCAGGACTTTGAGCTCTCAGAGCAGACCAAAAGGTTTCCCATTGCACTGCAGCAATAATTATTCATGATTGCCACTAAGGCAACAATTTAGCCTCAGCCGGGCTTTCTCTTTGCTAGGAGCCACCAACCTGCATGGGCAGCTTGACAGATAGGTACAGGCTACCAACAACTGAAGACTGGAGAAACTTCGCTACTCATTTCCCTTTATATCTTATATCCACCTTCACAGTTTAAGAAGAAAATGTTTGTGGCAAAAGCACCAACAAGAAGATCACTGAGAATAGTTGTTCTCAGTCCATCATCCTTAGGCTCCAGAGTTAATGTCCCATTAAGGAGACCAGGAGGAAGGCAGGAGCCACTGCAGTACCTGTAGCAGGGCTGTCAGGGACTGCTGTGACTTGCTCAACCATTCTCCCCTTAAATCTCAGTAGCACACAAGCTATTTCAGGATATCAGTGGGCTGGGTTTGTCCATTGAAAACTACAGTCCCGTTTCCTGCAAAGAAGTTAATAATCAGCAATAGTGTTGTTGTATAATAGCTCATTACTTGTTATAGCAAGAAATGGGTATGGTTGCCCTTAGTTTAGAAGTTACGGTATTTAATGGATCTGCTCATGGCATTGCATTGAAGAACAAGAGGAGTCACAAATGTTCCCTGCACATATTGAGTGCTATTAGTGCCCAAGTCTTCCTAAAAATCCTACTTCTGGTGACAGCACACACCCCCCCCTTGCCCCCTTGAGCTCCCTGCAGCAGCACCAGCTCAGACAGACCTGTCCGTGCGGTGCCAGCACCTCTCTGCCCGCTGGGGCCTCATGAGGCTGTGCTCTCCCCAGCGAACCCTCTTTGTGCCTGCCCGGCCCCATCCGCACCCACGGCAGGGAGCTGCAGAAACCTCCCATATGGACTTGGTAGCAAACCCTCTCCCCCACCACAGTCATACTGCACAGAAAGGGGTTAGCAGGCTCGGGATGTAAAAAGCTCAGTGCCATGAGCCAAAACACCTCCTGGAACTCAGCATTTTCCATGTAGGTGCTCTGATTTGTGAGGTAAGTGGGGCACAGGACCTTGTAGGATGCTCAAGACCTTAGTAACACCCCAGGGACCCCTCCCTTCGCAGCACAGCCCCTCTCTGAGCTCCCACCTTTTTGTTACTGCAGCCTCATTGTGCTCGAAGCTCTGCAAATGACTCATTCAGACGCTCAAGTCCCTGTGCTTTATGTTGCTTCAGTGCTGAACAATCCGTGTTGCAGATCAGAAGCTGGGGGGAGCAGAGGCCAGCTCCCACAGCGCAGCGGGGAGCAGTGATTTCCCCACCCTCCCCAGGAAAATACAGAAGAGGGATGTGATGTGTTTGGACCTAGAGAAAGGACAAATCTTTCCCTTTCCTCCTGACCTGTTTTAGGCAGGAGTTCATTCATATCTTATCACCTGTGCATTCAGCTTTCCTGCAAACAAACTGTACTGGCTCGATATTTGTGCAGAACTGTGAGCAGAGTGGGCACTCACCACGATTGTGTTTCCAAGGATTGAAGGCTCCTGGGTTGATCCGGGCAGAGGTACCACCCCGGAACACAGCAGCACCACCGCCCATCACCTTCCCTTGGGTTCCTGTGGGTTGGTGAACCTTCCTGGCCAAGCTGGTGGGGCTTTACTCTTGTTCTCAAAAGCTTCTACAAATAGCCTGGCTTTTGCAACAAATGCCTGCCAGTGTTTTGGGGTTTTTTTGTTTGGTTGTTTTGACTTAGTTTGACTTGGTTGTTTTTGTTTGTTTTTGTTTTTTTCTCCTAAAAGGGAAAAGCCAGAAGGTCTCAAAGGTGTTGCAACGTTTAAAGTGTAATCCAGCATGGAAAACAAGTTCAAGGCAGTACATCTCAATCTACAAACCCGATGATTGCGAGGACAAGATCAATTCAAGGGCAGAAGCTGACACAGACGTATGACAGCTTCCACCACACCCACGGTTAATGAGTAATCAACACCAACCTGCAGCCCCAGTCCATCTGGAGTCGGCTGCTCCCACAGGCACCACAGACTGAGTCGTGGCTGCACTGTACAGCCGGGTATTTGGTGGAGTTAGAGGAGAGGCCAAAAGGTGCATCAATAATGAAGCTGGAGATGTGTCTGAGCAAGCATTATTGAGCTGGGACACATCCCAGCTGTACCACTCTGGCTTGGGTTGGGTTACCTCCTGTCAGCTACTCCCTGTAGCTCCATGCAGCTCCTGGAGTAGTGGCTTTGGTTGGTCTGCAGCGCTAAAAGTGTGGGAGAAGCTCCTCTAGCCCCTCCCCGGGAGCAGCCCAGGACTGTCCCCAGGCCAGAGCGGGAGAGGACAACGGCCGGCTCAGGGCAGTGTGTTCATCTCAGGCTGTTTTTTGGGAGCTGACAGGGCTGACCAAGCGGCCGTGGCCAGAGCTGCACTGGACACGCTGGGCACAGGCTGTGGTGGGGGAACTGGTCTGAACATCACCAAATGTGTCAGTGCTGGCCAGGGCATGACGCAGCATGAGCAGGGACACAGTCACAGCCACTGCCAGGGCAGGGCACGTTCGAAAGCAGAGTGGTAGGCTCGCCAGGGTGAAGATGTCCCTGCTCCCAGGGGTGTGGAAACAGCAGGATCAGGCTCGGCAGCAAGGTCTGTGGACTGGGATGTGGTTCTCCTACAGCTGGCTGCTGGGGTGGCTGTGCAAGGCCCACTTGATGGGTACCATCAGGACATACTGTGAAAAAACAGCTGTGACAGCCCCGTCCAAGTGTGCGAAGTGGTCCCTCCTGCTCTCCTCGCCAGCAACCACAGCGCTGTGGCTCCTCCAGCAGCTCTTGCTGCACTAGGCACACATCAGGCATGGGCAAACACCATCTCTTTGATCTCCCAGCAGATGGTGAACTTGACAATACCTGTGTCTTCCCGCCTGTTCCCTCAAACCCTCCTGATTTCCTACATTCCTTATGCAGTGACCCTGTCAGCACCCGTCCAAGGTTTCAGTGATGCTGTGTAGCAATGACATCCAACACCTGCCTCTGCTGCTCCCTGCTCCCCCAGGACATGGTTCATGGGTGCCATTAGCTCTCTCACCACCCGCTGTTATCCTCTTTGGAGGTGCTTGTTGACAATAGCTCAGCTGGTCATTATACACTTCACCTCTGTGCAGCTGCACTCATGGGAAGACAGGATGTTTCTCTGGTGCCCAGCAGCAGGACCATCAGAAAGGCGGTGCAGGGACTGCCACTACTGCAGGAGTCCAGGTCTCTATTTGCCCAAGTGTTCTCAAGCCCTTGGGCTTCTCCACAGTGCATCCTCTGCCCCCGAGCCCACCACATGCCGGTGGGGAACCACCAGCCTGCATTAGCCCCTGTGCTCCCGAGCATTCCTCAGAGGTGCGTGGGAAGGATGGGCCAGCCTCCGCGAGCACACAGCAAGCAGCTGAGGGGAGAGGAGCTTTCTGTCCTGCTGGAAACACCACAAGCAGCATGGACGAAAAGGGCTTAAAAAAACAGAGAAAAATAATTAAAAATGCTGGGAGCCCCTGGTGGTGCCCAGAATCCCTTGTGGCAGAGAAAGGGCTGGCTGGGATGCCAATTTTGGAGCTCACCACTGTGATCAGTTATTTTGAGAAGCAAAGGAGGACAGCCAAGGTCAGAGTGCGTTTGGGCTCTGGGACTGTCACTGTGCAGCTGAAAACTGGAAAAAATGGGAATGTGCAAGCCCAACACAGCTCTGTCCTTGCTGCTGCAGGCTCTCCCAGGTCCCTGGGTGGCCGGTCCCAGGGTCGAGGCGTGACAGGGACCAGGAGCTGTTTCAGGGAGGTGCAGGGGAAGGCAGGCAACTCTGTGTCCAGCCAGCAGTGGGATGGAAACTCAGGGCAGCAGGGCTCGGGGAGACTTGCTCTGCTCTGTTGCTGGGGGAGAAGGCAACAGAGACAGTTGTCTCCTGCTTTCTCCCCCCAGGAGGAGCAGGACTGGTTTCCTAGGGGCTCCTGAGAAAACTCCCCTGTGTGCATCTTGTTTTGCTGAGCTAATTGCTCTTGCTTCCTCAGGACCTGCCTGTCCCACGCTCGGCAGACCAGGGGGTTCCCCTGGCTGTTTCTGAGCCACTAACAAGAAAAGCCCTGGGTGCAATGGTGGCTTAGTCGGGTCAAGTGGAGACGAAGCCTCCGGCTGCTGTGTGCTGCTCTCCTCTGTGGCGTGGGAGGGCAGGAACGCTCCCAGCCACCGGTGCTCGAGGCGTGAGAAGCAGCCGTAGGATCCACAGCCTTGTTAAGGCAAATCACAGCCCCACAACACTTAGAATAACAAACCCAGCCTACTACTGATGAGCAAAGAGTGGCCCAGACTTCAGATACCCCATGCCCCCTCCCCAGGAGTGGGAATGCAGCACTTGGGAGCTGGGGGATGCGAAGACTGGAAGCAGGAGGACCACCTCCTCCAGCGTGCGGTTACAGCATGGGAGCAGGGCCACGGTGCTCAATTCTGGGGTGGTCACCAGCTTGTTCTGTGACCACAACTGTGTCACATCTCACACTCGTGGCTCAGTTCCTCCTCCTACAAAACGCATGACTGGATGAAACCATGTGACAAAGGCAACGGAGAGTCACTGTATGAAAAGCAGAGCAGGGTCTCAAACCCCTGCTGTGCCAAGGATCTTCCCCTCCTGTGAGCAGCATCTGGCTTCCTCGTAAAGACAGAAGATTGAGCCAGTTTGAACTAATGGAAAATACCATGCTCAGACCCAGCTCCTTGTCAATGAGGCGCATGTGGCATTGGTCACCGGCTGCTCCTGCTTTGAAAATACAGCAGCTCTTCATGTGGGTGGGAAAAATGAGCTCAAGCATTGCACAGCCTCTGTGAATCCCATTGCTCCCTCCTCTGTCATTAAAAGTGACAGGGCCTGCTCTCCGCAGTGCACTTAATACAGCTACAGTCTGATATGAATCAAGTCCAACTTTCAGTGTTGGTCTGTCGCTTTTCTGTTTCCTCAGTGAGTTTGCAGTGATTTGCACAGAGGAGTGCACAGATACGGTTTAAAACACATTTTACTGCAGGCATTCATCAGATGACACTCTGATGTCCTGTGATTACAGGCAGAGATACAATTTAGATCAAATTTCTAGCTGAACACCTGGGTCACCTACACGGAAGAGCAGGTCTGGGTGATGTGTCTGTGCAGGGATGTCCAGCCACGGGGGGGAGGAGTACGTTGAGCCCTGCCTGCACATTTACCACTGGGTCCTCTGGGCTCTCGTCCGGCCGTGGTGCCTTTGGGCTCGCCTTTGCCACGTGCTGCACTTCACATCATTGCGGACACCCCTTCAAAGTCCAAGCCGGGCTTTACACATGGCTCTACCCAAGGGTTATCTCTAAGGGCCAAGGATCAAAGCTGATTATGAGGATGCTGCTAAGAGTGTTTGTTCCCATTTATGGTATTGGTGCTGCAGCCATGCCTGGAGTCCCTCTCTGGGAGTAGTGTCCCTGCGATGAGGACAGAGAGCCTCAGAGGCACTCCAGCCCGGCTCGGACAGTGCATCAAGCCTGGCTGGGTCAGGAGCTCTCTGGGTGCTGCGGAGGTGGCGAGTTCCTGCCCCATGGAGATAATAATTTCACCTCAGGTGACTGCATCAAGCAAGAAACAAGTTTGATAACTGCAAGGTGGCAGGTATCAAACCTTGTGATTGGTAGTGTCACCTGTGCCTCGGACTGTGGCTGCTTGCAAAAGGAGGAAAAGTACATCTGTTGAGGGCACCTAAGCCAGCACTGGAAGGGGAGCTCTGCAGATAAGTGGAGGCTGGGAAGCTGCTCCCAGAGACAAGGCATCTCAACTGCCTGGGCCTAGCGCTCCCACTGGTGTGACAGAAAAGTGGTGGGAGCACTGCGTGAACTCCTCAGCCTATCTTAGGTATAGACGCTCATCACACGGCTTAGCACACTGCATTATAGCATTATTAATTGCTTTGACTTGGAAGAAACAGAAGAAGGAATCTCTAATCCAAGAGACTTCATCTTTTTTTCTGGTTTCCAGTGTATTACCTTTTCTTTGGTGTTAACTACAGCTGGGACCAGCACATCTACACTACCAGGAAAAAGGTCATTAATCAGCTACTTCCTTCTACTTTTCTGCAACCATGTGCATATTAGAGTTTGAAACATATCTCTGACAAATTAAAAGAAGTGTTGGAATGAGTCCATGGGAAACATAAGTTCAGTAACCAGATCTGTAGTGTAAAACATCTGTCAAGATAACGTGATCTCTCCCTGGCTTTGATGTGATGGAAGGGGGCTGCTGAGTTCCTCTGAGAACCTTCCCCTGAGAACATTCCCCTTCTCTTTCTTTATTAGATCTTAAGGCGGCCCCAACAGAAAGCTCTAAAACAAAACTCTGGGTGCACGAACAACTGAATGGATCCTTGAAATGGCACAGCCACTGAACATTGCTCAGTTCCCAGCTGTGGAAACATGAAGCCCCTTGGGCTGAGAGCTCTGATACATGTGCCTTTCCTGCAGAGCTCCAGGCTGGTGGGGAGTGAAGGGTTAAAGGAAACGTGCTCTCTGCTCTGAACAGGGCCAGCTGTGCCTCCAGCAAAGCTCCCCCTCCTTCTGGCAGCTGAGGCAGTGGGAAGCGGGGCTGCCTCCCCCTGAAATGATGCATCTGGTGCCACAGCAGGGAGAATGCAGGGGGATGGACAAGTCCTCCCTCGGCATCTCCTCCAGACAGGGCTGGGGCTGTGGCGGAGGGGTTGCTGCAAGCGCCCTTTTCCTCCCTGGGATAAGATGAGGGATGAGGAATAACCCTGCCTCTGCCCTAGCACAGGAGAGGGGAACAGCCCCATCTTGGAGCAATGGAGCAGGAGCGGAGCAATGGTTACTGCTGGTGGCTGCTCTACATTGGTGCCGTAGG
Source organism: Gallinago undulata (assembly GCA_026546715.1). Taxonomy (NCBI): domain Eukaryota; kingdom Metazoa; phylum Chordata; class Aves; order Charadriiformes; family Scolopacidae; genus Gallinago; species Gallinago undulata. Next base: position 90,696 of record JAOTQQ010000052.1, read on the forward strand.
TCCCCAGGTGGGAATGAAGGTATGGGCTGGAGCCAGCCAGAGAGCTCTGGAAATGAGGCCCTCCTCATGAGGATGCCAGCCAGCCATCTCCCGGCTATTTCCCCTGGCTGTTCAGAGCTAGGGAATTGCCTTATTGCCCCTGGCAGCCCTGACTTGGCACCATGGGTTCCCTTCTCGTGGTGCAGGTGACACCAGGTCCCATCCTTAACCCTCTGCAGCACAGCATGTCCCTGCCTGTCCTCACAGTCCCAAGTCTGTGGTTATCCAGCCCCGCGTCTTGCTCAGTCTTTTCAAAGGAGGTGTCATTTTCTCTCTGGCTCAGCCCAAGCATCCCTTCCTAGGTACGCTGATTACTGCACTGTGAGTGTCTCCAGGCTACCCTTACGTACCTGCTTGGGAAGGGCTGTTCCCAGCTTCTTCTGCTATAGGAATCCACATGGGTCAAAGCTGGATAAAGGTTGGCAGGGAAAAGAGGAGGCAGCTGTGTTACCTCCTCCCTCGTGCACCCCTGAACTGGGGAAAAGGATCTGACACCTCATTTCATGTGGCTCAGTGCAGAGACAAACGGGAGCGCAAAGCTGGGGGCACACCCTGGACAAAGGTAGGCTTTGGAGGCCAGGCACCCATGGTGCATCACCAGTGTAGCAGTGGTGCAAAAAGTTGTGTGTGAATAAGGAATATAGAAAGGGCAGGGGCAGCAGACTCAGGAGCCTTGCTCAGGGAGAAGGCGATCCCCACGTGACTGGGAGCACTGGTTCCCATGACAGCTTCAGCACCGTCCCCCATGGGAAATGTGGTTTGCTCTTCAGACTCAAGCGGCTTCTGGGGTCATGTGGGGTGGCTGCCTCCAGAGGTTGTCGTCCCTGGGGCTGGAGCACATGCCAAGCCCAGATGGCCGCTGACTTTCCCATGCTGGGTAGGGTGTCCTTGCTGAGGAACCTGTGCCTGCCATGCCTAAAGCCTCATCAGCCTCTGAGAGTGACCAGAGAGATGCATCAGCAAAGGATAGAGCCAGAGCGTGAGCAGCGAAGCAGAGGAGCAGCACAGCCATGCCCCTGCATCTGCACCGTTGTGAGATCATGTCTGTTAGCTGGGTATCAGCACCATTGCTCTGGGGCTCGTGTTTCTCCTCAGGAGAGCAGCAGGTGAGGGATGGTGGAAACGATGTCCTGAAAGATGCATGCCCTCACACAGGCTTCATCCAAGAGCTGCCTAAGGAGTCTGGAAGTAGGTGCTGCTTGCTGAAGCTGTGGAGAGAGAACAAAACCATTGCAAGGGCTGGAAACTGAGCTGAAATATCCAGGGCAACATACCCTACAGCCCAGTCTGACTGTGAGTGGAGAGCCTGGGACTAGAAAAAGCCTGGGGGAAGAAGTAAATTAGAGAGATGCTTACTCTGGGACTTTAATGTGCTTTTCCTGACTCTCCTCTCATTTCAGTTTCCTGAGCTCCAGGCAGGACTGATCATCAGCAGACAGACCATCACATGCACATCCCTTCTCTAAGGAGTGGGGCACTTCTGCTTGTCCCCTGTCTCTCCAGGGAGACCTGTGCCACCCATGGGGAGCCTGCTCAGCTTGGCATACCTGTGTGGTACCCAGCGGCACGGCATGAGCATCCCCCATCAGCAACCCCTGCTACGCTCTGCTCACCGTGAACGCTCAGCTCCTCACACGGTGCTCCCCCTGCCCCATCTCCGTATTCTGGGGAGGTGCTGGTGCAGCCGCTGCCTCTTGTTGCACATCCTGCCTGGCATGGGGGCAACATGAAATGCGGGGCAGCCCAGAGCTTGGGCAGCAGCAACGCATCCTCCCCATTAGCCAGTAAGTGATGCTATGCCCAGCATCTCACTGGTGGAAAGGGCCACCAGGGAGCTGTGAGCAGCACCCCAGGGCGGGTGGAAATCTAAGGGGGTGCAGACAGGATGGCCTTGTGTCTTTGGGTCCCCTTCTCAAGGCTGCCAACCCAGGAAGAGCAGGGTGCGGAGAGCAGAGGAAGCCCAGCAGTTCATCTGGCAGAAGCCCTCTGCTGAGAAGCACAGAGAGGGCCAAATGAGCAAAGAGGGGAGGAATAGCCTGTGAGTCAGTGTCCCTGCTGTCAGCTTGGCCAGAGCCCAGAGTGCAGGAGGGAGGCGTGAGGCGAAAGGGTCGGGATGCAGAGTCTGTCTGCCTTTCATGTTTGGTGACTTACTTGTGGTCTGCATTTTCTTTTTACCTGCAGGACTTGGTTCAGTGCTCAGGTAAACCTTGTGTCAGACAGAGCCATTCAGGCATGCCGGAGAGCCGGACAACCTAAGCACATCCTGGCTGTTGCACATCCCTTCTGCCAGGGGCAGGAGCTCCTCCAAGGGTGCTGGGGGCAGACAGACCCCTCTCTACACCTGCCAAGTGAGCATCAGCCATCCTGGGTAAGGTCTGGACAGCCCCCTGATCCCAGACACCCTGTACCAGGGTTCATGGCCAGCCCTGCCACCTCTGACACTGTGTGGGGATAGCTCCAACCAAACCAGGCTCCCTGCCAGCTTTGCATGGCCCAGGAAGAGCTGAGTTTAGGCCCTAGTTGCATCCCTGACCTGGAGTTGAGATGGCACATATCCACTGCTCTGCTGAGGCACCCAAGGTTGCTCCAAGAGCATCAGAGCTGCTGGCCACCAGGCAGGAAATATGAGGGGAAATCAGCCTTGTGCTAGGTACATCATTCCTCCATGCAGATCTCCTGTGATCCTCCTCATTGCAAGCCATACTGCCCTGGGGACCCTCTGACACAGGTCCCACTCAGCCCTGAGGAATATGGAACCCCAAAGCCATCTAAAATAGGACCAAATCTGGAGCTGCCTGTCAAGGCTTAGCAATGCCTTATGGCCATCATCTAGGTAGAGGGAAAAAGACAGGGAGCAACCAAATTCTCAGAAAGGATAACAAACGGAAAAGAGAGAAGGGTTAAAAATGTATGCACAGGGACTGGGAGGATGTCTCAGAAAGCAGAGCATTCCCACCAGGCTCATCATTCCCAGAGCTGGTGGATGCTGCCCTGTGACGCTGTGTCCAAGGCTATCCAAGGACAACGGAGTTAGAAAAAGCCCCAGAGTCTGTGGGTCTTCCCTGTGGGGTACTGGGTTTGATGGACCTCCATCTAACCCTGTCCAGCCTCATTTCAATTTCATTGAGCTAATTTCAATTTTAAAAGCTCTCCTGGAACTATATTGCTTTCAGAAAATGTTTGGCCTGAGTTCTACTGGTCTGCAAGTCCCCAGTGAAACCAAAGGGAAATGTGTCTGCAAAGCCCAAAGAATATTTATCAGGCTGATTTTGAGTTCAGTTCATTAGCAATTACCTTGATTTGTCTTCCTCCACTCCTGCCAATTTACCAGGGCACCATCTTGGAAACTCGCCTCATTTGGGGAGAACAGGATGTAATTATCCAGATAATCTGCTGGGTCTCTTGTTGAGCTCTGTGTGCCCAGTCTCGACACAGGCAGTGGCTGTGCAGGCTGGATCAGACCTGATTTCTGGTGCTGTTTATGCACTTAGTGCTATGTAGGCAGGAAGGAAAATACTGTCCTGCCCTCAGGCAATGACAAATCTACCTCTTGGATCATTCCTCAAGCTGTAACCCCCGGGCTGAAACCATCTGGGAGCTTTTATTCCGGGGTTAGCTACTTTGCTGAGGAAACAGGATTCCCAAGGGTATGCGGATACCTATTTTTGAAAAGGATGGGGATGATTTATTTCCCTAGGGCAGCTCATTTCTATTTTCTCACTGTGTCCATCCTTGCTGCTGTTTTCCAAACCTCTAGCTAAGGTCAAGCAACTCAGCCACAAGGTGTAGCACAGCAAGGGTTCAGTCACAAGTTACTGGGCGCAGATGGCACCACGCTGGCAATGCCTGAACACTTTAACTGATAAGGGAAATTTCAGGGAATACCCAATGCTGCAGAGTCCTTCAGGAGACAGAGGAGAGTTGTTTTCTCCTAAGTCAGTCCTGAACTGGCAATTCAGCTGATCAAAAGGGATGCTGCATGTTGCACATTACACTATTCTTCCACTCACAACCCAGCAAAACCCCCTCAGCATTGCCATGGGGGCTGTACAGGCTGCCCACGACACTGGGACAGTGCTGTAGGTCTGTGATTGAGTTGTGCCTCCCTTAATTTCCCCCATCACCAGGAGGGAAAGGCCATTCTGTGTGCCTTGGGCCAATGAGCATGTGCTACCTCCCACCCTGGGGAAGGGCCCTGCCTTGGAGGTGGAGGTGCAAGTACCCCGAGTTCCTTTCTGGATGGTAGCTGAGCTGTGTGTCCGCTCCTTGGGCCATTGTGGGTCAGTCAGTGGGCGGATGCATGGTTGCTGGCAGACGAGAGCAGCAAGGACTGAAGCATGGAGTCACAGCAGGGCAGCTTGTGGGGAGGAGAGATTCCAAGAGAGGCTGGTGAGGAGACGGAGCAGGGTCATCGAATGCCTGTCTCCACAGCAGGACAGCCAGCACCAGGTCCTGCAGCCACTGGTGCTGGATTGGGCCCTTCTGCTGCTGGGCTGTAGGAGCTCCCTGGGAAACACCTCTGCCTTGCTCTGGTTTTGATTCTGGGCTGCATCAAAAGAAGTGTTGCCAGGGGGTCCAGAGAAGTGATTCTGCCACTTTACTCTGCTCTGGTGAGACCTCACCTGGAGCACTGTGTGCAGGTCTGGAGCCCTCAATAGAAGAAGGACATGGACCTGATGGAGCGGGTCCAGAGGAGGGCCACGAAAATGCTCAGGGGGTTGGAGCCCCTCTGCTCCAAGGACAGGCTGAGGGAGCTGGGGTTGTTCAGCCTAGAGAAGAGGAGGCTCCGGGGAGACCTAATAGCGGCCTTCCAGTACCTGAGGGGCCTACAGGAAGGCTGGGGAGAGCTTGTTTACAAAGGCCTGCAGTGACAGGACGAGGAGCAATGGGTTTAAACTGAAGAAAAGCAGATTTAGATTGGATATTAGGAATAAGTTCTTTACCATGAGGGTGGTGGAGCTCTGGAAGAGGTTGCCCAGGGAGGTGGTTGAGGCCCCTTCCCTGGAGACATTCAAGGGGAGGCTCGAGGAGGCCCTGGGCAACCTGGTCTATTTGCGGGTGTCCCTGCTGACTGCGGGGGGGTCAGACTGGATGGCCTTTGAAGGTCCCTTCTGGCCCAGATGATTCTATGATTGCAGAGGTGAGCACACAGTTTTCTCTCGCTGAAAAAACCGAGCTGGCCATGCCGGGCAGCAGAGGAAGGACCCAGCCGAGGACATGCTTTCTATGCCGAGGTCTGTTGGTGGTTGATGCACATTCGAAGGGACCACCAGGCCCGGCCGAGGTCACAGGCAGACATATCACCTGCAGCACCCAAGCCAGGGCCGCTCCGCCAAGCTGGGGAAAAGACAAATGCTCCCGCCCCCAGAAACCACGTCTCCTTTCCTCCTCTCTCTCTGGAGGCGTCTCTGGGTGGACTCCCAGCGTTCCCTCAGGGGCTGGAGGCCGCTCCCCGGTAGAAGGTGCGAGTCCTGAAGGGCTCCACGTTCTTCGAGGCTCGTGCAGCGGGAGCGAACCCCAGCAGGACCCGTCTTCGCTCTCCGGGGGCCAGGTTCCACCGAACCGGGGTGACCAGGGCCTCCGCCGGCCTATGAACGCGCCCGGCGCTCTTCTGTCCCCGCCGAGCTCCCGTCGCTGCTTCCGGTGCGGCCCCGGAAGCGGAAGGGGGGAGCGGAGGCAGCGTGAGGAGATGGCGGCTCGCGGCGCGGCGAGGCGTGGGGCCGGCGCGGGGACGTCCCGCGGACCCGACCCGCAGGAGGAGCCGCCGCCACCTCTCCAGGCCGTGCTGGTCGCCGACAGCTTCAATCGCCGTTTCTTCCCTATCTCCAAAGACCGGCCGCGGGTGAGAAATCCCCCCCGCCTGCTGCCGCCTCCCCCGAACCGGTTCCTCCGGGCCTGCCCGTCCCGGTCTCCCCCGTCCCTGGGGGGCCGGTGTGGACAGACCTCAGGCGAAAGGCCGAGTGTTCGCCGGCAGGGATGGTCGGGCCCGCGGTCGCGCCGTGCCCCGCTGTGAGAACCTGGGGCCGGGTCGGGAGGAGGCGAAGCCCCCCCGCCGGCGGTTCCTGGGGAGCTGCGGGCCTCCGCCCGGGGCGCTGGCAGCCCCCGCTGCCACGGCTTGTCCCGCCGCAGCCCCCCCCACCGCTGGGGAAGCTCTGACCAGCTTTATTTTCTGGGACTTTATTTCCCCCGCTGGAGAGGCAGTGGGGATCGCACTGCTGCCTTGGTGCTGTTTGCTTTTCCATATGGCGAGGCAAACCACCCTGTCCCGTCTGTGGCTGGTGCTGGGGTGGCAGCAGGTTGGGCAGCCTTCTTTCTGATAGAGGAAAGAAGCAAAACCTTTGGCCTTGCCAGTGGTAATAGCTAAAAGAATGTGGCTGGGAAAATGGAGAGGGCACTTTAATTATCCAGATCAGAAGGCTATAGGTTAAAGAAAAGAACACTTCTACAGAATGTAGGTCTGAACAATTATCTTACTTCATTTGCTGATTAAATGTTTTTGGTGGCCATAATTATACACGTGAGTTCAGGCCTGAAATAAAATATCACCAAAAATGAATTAAAGAAGTATGGGATGACTCTGTTGTCAGTCAGTAACTTTGTTGAAAAGTGTGGCTTGAATCTGAAGAAGATGCTCACCTTAGCTTGTTGGGTTTTTTTCCCTGCTCTTTAATTCTGGACGCTTATATTCCTGTGGCTTCATCATTCATGTCTGTCAGGTTTTTCTTGTAGCAGTTAAAGCCTGAGTCAGGGACTCAGCACTCTGGGATTTATTTTTTTTTAAGTCTCTGTCACTTTCTTGAGTTATCTTGAAGAGTTTTATGTGTGATAACTTATTTTTTTTAATGCTTTTTTCTCTGAAGCGACGATCTGGCCTAATAGAAGATCAGAAACCAGCTCTTACTGCTTAAATCAACTTTGAAAATTTTTGATAAAAGGAGACAGCAGTTATTTGTGGGTTGTTTTTTTTTTTTTTATAGTGCCACCGATGATATGTTCCCAAGTTGCTGATTGTTGCTGATGTTGAGGTACAAAGTGTTTGTTCAGCTGTCTGTCTTTTTTTATTTTTAGGCTCTCTTACCTATGGCAAACGTGGCCATGATTGACTATACTTTGGAGTTCCTAACAGCAACCGGAGTGGAAGAAACCTTTGTTTTCTGCTGTTGGAAGTCAGCTGAGATAAAAGAGCATTTACAGTAAGAATCTCTTTGGTTTAGCTTTGTCATGGAAAGGATTATTCTATCCTCCAGCAAGCCTCAAAGGTCTCACTGATCATTCTGATGAAAGCCACGTGCTAGAGATTTCCTTTTCAAGAGAAGTCTCCTAACACGTCTCAGAAAAAGATCATTCCTCCTATGAAGAAATGGATTTAAAGGGTTGAGTGTTTTGGGACTGCATTTGTATTGGCGTTTAACTTTTCTTGTCTAAAATCAGGGGTTTCCTGGGTAGCCATGTAAATTAGAGTACCACCCATGGTATTATGCCCTGTCTCAGTGTGTCGTGCAGCACATGGAAACAACTTGCTCAGACAGCATCTTTGCCTCTGCATGCTGTGTGTTTGCAAGCTAAAGAGAAGCATGCAGTCTTTTCCCTGCCTGAGGTACTGCTTTCCGAGAAAAAAAAGTTTGGGTTGTGTGTAACTTTTCCTTCTCCTTTGTCAAAACTCATCTCACAGTGGAGTTGGGTTCCACAAGCTTTGGTCTCAAAGTCTAATCCTCTTCAGTTCCTCAGCTGTGTGCAAATGATGAGCACACCTCAGCTATCAATAGTGGGCTTGTTGTAACAGGGTTCTCATTGCATTCACTTAGGTGTGTCGCGAGCACTGAGTCCCTGTGTCGTAGCGAGTTCTCTATAGGAATATCCTCTTTATGCCTTCCTGATGTGTTCTTCTCCTTCCAGAAAATCCAAGTGGTGCCGCCACACGTCTCCTAACACAGTGCGCTTTGTGACTTCTGACCTGTACCGCTCCCTTGGTGACGTGCTACGAGATGTTGATGCCAAGTCCCTTGTTCGTTCTGACTTCATTCTTGTCACTGGAGATGTGGTGTCCAATTTCAATATATCCAAAGCCCTAGAAGAGCACAAGTAGGTGCTGAAAGAGTGTCCACTAGCCTGGTGTGCTGAGACTGCACTTTAACTCTCTGAAGAGTGACCTTAAAGTTCTGCCCTTCTTTTTCAGGTTGCGGCGTAAGATGGAAAAGAATGTTTCTGTGATGACGATGATATTCAAGGAGTCCTCCCCTGGTCATCATGCCAGGTGCAAAGAGGATGATATTGTTATTGCCATGGATAGTGCCACAAACCGTGTCCTTCACTACCAGAGAACCCAGGGGCTGAAACGCTTCCGTTTTCCAATGGTGCGTCTGGGACATGACAGGTGGAAAAGGGCTGTGGTAGTGAAGCAGCCCACCCTGAGGAGGGGTCCTCCTTGAGCGAGGACTGGGGAACTGTGCTTGTTGCTTCTTTGGGAGGAGCAGGTGATGGAAAGTAACTCTGGCTTATAGAAGGCTTCTGGGATTCAGTACTGTGTGAGGCATTCAGATCATCTGAATTTTCTCCTCTTTCAGAGTCTGTTCCAGAACTCTATTGAGAACGTTGAGGTGCGCCATGACTTACTGGATTGTCATATCAGCATCTGCTCTCCACAGGTGAGCTCTGCCCTTCTGAGTGTCCAAAATTCAGTCATTGCTCCATTTGTCCTGCTGGTGAGCAGGGGGTGTGTGCGGCCCAAGCGTACTAGGTTTGGCAATCAGAACTTCCAGTTGGGCCAAGTGGCAGCTGAGAGCCTGGGTGATGATGTGTCGCTGCTCTGCAGACTTTGTGGTGCTCAGTCTATGCCTGACATCCACTGCTTGAGCCCGGGCAGAACTAGACAGTGGATGCATCAGTAGGCTGGCTGACTTGGCACAGGATTAAACGATTCTGCAAAATAAGTGATTTCACTTTGAGTACAGTAATACCTGTGGAGCGGAGGTGATGGTTGTGCTATGGAAAAGCATCACTACCTGCAAGCTGTTTAGGGTAACATTCAGGGTTATTCCAGCCTAGGCTCACTAAGTTCTCTTCCACATTTGGAATAGCTGGTCTACAACCTTCATGAGTGAAACTACAGAGTGAGGCTGGGTGGTTTGCTTGGAAGTGCTAAAGCAATGTTTTGCCCCGTATGAAAACCAGAATCTGCTCATAGTCTCTATTGGGAGGAGGAGATGGTAGTCAGCTCTCCTAGCAGAAGGAATCAAAGCTTTACTCAAGGCAAGAGCATCACTCTCCTGCACTGTATAACTCGTCTCTCTAATAGCTGTTCACTAGTTCTCAATGATCTGGTTTCCTGGTGGTATTTTCTGCTAACTATATTGTTTCCTTATATTTTATTCCTGGCAGGTGGCCGAGCTGTTTACAGACAATTTTGACTACCAGACACGGGATGACTTTGTGCGTGGTCTGTTGGTGAATGAGGAGGTGAGGAGAGGGTTGTTACAGGGAACATCCTATTACCTTGCATTAGAGAATCTTCTGACACGCTCCCGCCGGTCTCGTAGGTCCTGGGGAACCAGATCCATATGCATGTAACGACAGAAGAGTACGGTGCCCATATATGCAACCTGCTAATGTATGAAGCTGTGTGCTCCGACATCATCCGGCGCTGGGTCTATCCTCTGACTCCAGAGATGAACTTCACTGATGACAAGAATCAGAGTTACACCCATTCTAAACACAACATTTACCGCGGGGTGGACGTTAGCCTTGGCCACGGCAGCGTGCTGGAGGAAAACGTGCTCATTGGGCAGGGAACAGTCATCGGCAGTAACTGCTCCATAACCAACAGTGTTATTGGGCAGAACTGCAGGATAGGTGAGTGTGGGAATGGGTGACATACCAGGCAAAGGCATGGGTTGTTTGGGTTGAGTTTTTAAAGGGCATTTGGCTCTGAGAGAGGATGATAGGTGAGTACTGATTAAATTGGAATGGGGAGAGAGGTTCGGTCATCCACCAGAGGAACTAGAGTAAAGTTTTCAGGGTGCCATAATGATGTTAGAAGGTGGAAGGCACTTCATTTAAATAGGTTGTTTCATCAGTAGAGAATGCATGACCTTTTCTGATCTAGAGTTATCTCCCACCAACATCCTTTGAATGAGGGATGTCTGTCCCTGTTTGTGTGAGCTGTCTGGGATGACTTCTTCCTAGCCTTGGCTGGATGGGTTTTTTTTGTGATTTCCCTGTATTTGTGCAAAACCAAGATGTCATTTGTTACTGTCAGCTTGTTGAGTCTCTGTAGAGAACAAACTAGTCTTTTAGCTTTGGGTAAGAAGTGATTGCAGGCCTCTAAGGCAAATTGTCACCTTTCATCTAACATCCATCATACATCAAGGGCAGTAGGATTCAGTAAGATGCTTTCTAGTTGACTCAGCAGCGTGGAAGGGCAGCAAACTGCCTTACTCAACATATTTGTGCTTGGTAATATATAACAGGTGATAAAGTAATTTTGGATGGAGCTTTTCTCTGGGACAGAGTACACATAGCAGATAATGTGGAGATCTGCCATTCTGTTATCTGCGATGAAGCTGAAGTGAAGGAGAAAGTAAAGCTAAAGCCCCATTGTGTCCTCTCTTCTCAGGTGAGCTGTAGTTATGTGTGTTCTGCTTCCTGCCTTTCTGGGGGGGTTACTAGCCTTGCATTAGACCATACCAGAATACGGAGCTGCTCCAAGCCTTTTTGCAGAGATGGGCAGACACTACTGCTCCCACCTTTTTCTTCCTTTTGTTTGGCTGGGGCGTCATGGCGTGTGATGTCAGTGCTGATGTCTGTGGTTATATCTGTTAGACTACAGCTTGTCTGCAGCAGCTCTTGTCCCGGCTGGTGGAGGTCCAAGGGGGCAATCAGGGTGTTTCTTCATCAAGATATATTCCACATATTTTCAGGTAGTAGTAGGTCCTGGCATCACTCTTTCTGAGGGCACGGTGATCTCTCTCCACCCACCAGATGAGGAGGAAGAGGATGATGACCAGTTCAGTGATGATTCTGGCGTGAACAAGGAGGAAAGCAAAGTGAAACTGAAAGGTATGAGAGTCTCTGGCTCTATGCACTCAGGCTACATGGAGGGTTTGTGAGAGAAAACCCCTCCTGGACCAACAATCGGAGCAGCACGTAACCAGGCTTCGCCTTCCATGATCTGTTAGGGGCATTTCCCTTGCCTGTTCTAGGCTGTGCAGTGCCAGGCTGGAGCTCAGTGCTGCGTTCAGCTTTGACGTGTGTTTTCAGTAGGGCAAGCAAGGATGTTTGGCTCAAGTTGAACAGTGAAATGTACTTCAGTACCCCAGTATTAAAATATTTGGAGACTCGGCTGTTTTTCACTTTTCTTAGAGTGGGAGCCCTGTAGAAGACAATAAGGTGAAGTTGAAGAGATGTTGAGTTCAAGGCAGTGGCAAGATCTGTGTCCTCATACCTGGACTGTGTCCTTGTGAAACACTGTGTTTCTATCAGTCTGGGTTTGTGAGGGATCTTAATGTGGTCAGCTAAACATCGCTGTTGTAGGGAGGAGTAAGTTGGTCACTTGTCAAGGAAAGTGAAAAGATGAAAGCTGAAATCCTATGCATCTGTAGGAATTCCAGCTCCCTCTTTATGAACAATATTTAGGGGCAGTAATATGCAGGTTGTACCAGTCTATTGGTAGAATAGTTCAGGTTTGCCTGTGAGCATATCCAGTGCATCTACCTCCTAACTGCTGTGTCTTTTTCAGGTTACAATAAAAAGGATGTAGGCTCAGAGGGCAGAGGCTATCTCTGGAAAGCAGATGACAAGAATGAAGAGGATGAAGAAGAGCAGAGACAAAGCCTATGGGGTGAGGAACAGCTTAATGTAGTCACCTGGGGATGGACAGACAGGCCTGCGTCAGGGAAACTGGCTGAGAGGGATGCTGATAACTGTGCCTAGAGTAAGACCTGGGCTTTGTGAAGCAGGCTGGCTCCAGATAATGTGTGTGTGGAGAGAAGGGGAAAGATGAAAGCAGGTGGTGGATCAGATTCTCTCTCCCTGTGCTGTGTGGAAGATGTTTATTACAACTTTGACTTGCACTGACACACACAGCTGTGCTGTGAATGGCACACTAGTGGATACCTTATACCTTAGGGGGAATATGCTTTGGCTATTCGGGGCACTACTGGCTTCTTCCTGCTAGAGACAGTGTCTGCTGACATTGCTCCATTATGAGTCAGCAGGCTGCAAAATGCATTTGCTTCTGACCCTGTCCTTTGTTGTCTGCGTGCAGACTTGTAAAAAGTCCCATTATCCTAGTGCCAGGTGTGGCATTCCCTCTGCAGCAAATCCAATCTTCTAGACCTGTAAGTAGAAGCTTCTTTGCAGGACAAATAGTTGCTGGCTTGGTTGGGAAGTTCCTGCAACACCTGGTTCCTCGTGCATGTGATAGTGACTTCTGAGTGTTGAATGTTGTGTTTGCTCTTCTTCATCAGGCCCAGCTTTGTATTCAGAGGAAGAAAGTGAGTCTGACAGTGATCTGAGCATGGGCTCTGAGGAGCCAGACAGTCGGGCAGCATCCCCTCAGCTCGATGACATTAAAGGTGAGAGCTGGGCTATTATGAAGTATGGTGAGTCTGTGACTAATGCAGTGAGTATGAGATTTGTGCTGCTTTCTCTAGGTATACTGGAAAATTTGTGTATGTCTATAATATGTTTGTTTCCTGAGCTCACTTCCTGCATTTCTGCAGAGTTTTTTAATGTTCCCTGTATTGATGTGTTAATCCCTGAGGATGAGAGGCTAGATAGAGATCCTCCATCTTTCTCACCCCTGATCACTGGACCTTCATAATGCAACCTCCCTGAATTATCTGTGTAAATGGCAGTGTCATTGCCTAAACTCAGAGATCACAGAATCACAAAATATTCATGGTTGGAAGGGACCTTTGAGATGGAATCCAACCACAAAAAAAAACCCCAAACCACCACACCCACTCACAGACAGACACAAACCAACAATCTCAGGCACTAGAGCATGCCCTGAAGTGCCGTGTCTGCACATTTCTTAAATATGTCCAGGGATGGTGACTACCACCTCCCTGGGCAGGCTGTTCCAGTGCCTGACCACTCTCTCAGTAAAGTAGAGATTGTGTAAAGATCCAGCAGTTTCCCTGTGGACAGCTTACTGATGTAATAGTGCTGGAGAATTAAATGTCCTTGTAGGAACTGCCTCTCTTGGCAGATATGTTTGGCTTTTCTGTTTTGTGTTAAGCTTACCTGGATTTGAAACGGGTTCAAGCTGGATTTAAAAAAAAAAAAAAGGACTTTTTCACACTAGTCTATCTCCCCAAAGGAATTTAAACTAATAAACTTTGGTTTGGATTCACATCTTTAGTCAGGGGAAGATGAGGTTTGTCTGAATAGGAAAAGCTGGATTGTGAAAGTATAATAGAAAATTTGCTCTAAAAGGTTGCAGAGGTAATAGTGTTGTACTGGTTTGTGTGGATAGATCAATGATATCTAGTAGGTCATCTTTGAATTATATACCACGATTTATAAGTATAGTTGATGCGGGTTTATGCCACTTTATAGAGAACAAATAGACCTCTGAGTCAGAATGCTTCCTCTGTTAAGGGCGTAGTTTCTTCAGTAATGAGCAGTTTGAAGAATCTGTGCTTTGCCCTCTCATATCTAACTACCCGTCCTTCCTTTTGTCAGTTTTCCAGAATGAGGTTCTGGGTACGTTGCAGAGGGGTGAAGAGGAAAACATTTCCTGTGACAACCTGGTCCTGGAAATCAACTCGCTCAAGTGAGTGTTCCCTTAGAGATGCTATCCCTTATGCTGAACCGTGGGGTTTGACAGTGGATCTCGAAAGAAGGGGAGAAACCATGTGAATACCCATGTTTGATTGTGAAGCATTAATTTTATCAGTATAGAGCATGAGAAATGCAGATTAGAGTTCATGACTGAATGACAACGAGCTGATGGAGAGCGACAGCTGCATCTACAGCATCCTCAGTGCTCAGGCTTTTCCTGCCCCAGTTCTGTAACAGGAGATTGAATTGCTGTTAAGTAGCTGTGGGCTGAAGGGAGTGAGCCCATTCTTGGCACAGATTGTCTAAGTTCACGCAGGGGCTGCTGCTCTCCTCATTTCAACATTTGGCCAGCTGCCTGCAGCTGGGGCTGCACTGCAGTGTCGCTTCTCCTCTCTGTTTTTACAGCACCAACTCTAGAACACATCATCAGAGTGTCTTTTACCTTGTATTTCTCAAATACAAACCTGCTTCCCTTCTTTTGCGCGACGATATTCCTGCAGCACTCTAATAAATGTGAGGGTGCTGTCCCTGCAGCAGCTTGTTCCAGATTTTCAGGATTTGTGGCCATATGCAGGTCCTGATGCAATGCAGGGTGGTTTTATTGCCTGAATATTTGGAAAAACAAACAAACAAGTGAAAAACAAGTCTGGAAGATGAAAATAAAATTTTCTGCTGTGCCTCTGTGTAGAGCCACTGTCTGCAGAGATCAGATAGTCTGAAATGTTGGAGGTTTTTTTTGCTTTTTTCTTCGCAGGTATGCATATAATATTGGCCTGAAGGAGATGATGCAGGTGCTCAGTAAAGTGATCCTGGAGTTCCCACTGCAGCAGCTGGATGCAAACCTGGACTCCCAGAACTATTTCTCAGCGTTACTCCCCGTGAGTCCTGCTCCATTTGAGTCTTTTTATGGGCTTCTCTCCTAGTATGTAGGAGTCTGTCTGGGTGCCCAGGTCATTCCTTGCTAAGTAGTCTTTTTGGTTAAGCCTGAAGCCACTTGAACTTCTTGATTTCGTGAGCCTCTGTTGTCTGTAGAAGTGAACTGCAACTACTGAACCTGCTCCACAGATCTCAGACTGTAGGTGTGGGGAGCTCTGCGTCAGTGCCTGTGCTTGTTTCTGTCCCCCGTGTGTGGTAGTAGGACCGCATCACTGGTAGAAGAGAAAGGAGAGGGGCTGTTAGAGATGCCTTTGCAAGCCTGTGTCCCAGGAACCTGGTTCCAGTCCATCATAAGCCCTGTCCCTGTGGCAGCAGAGTGTGCTCCTCTCCCAGAGGGATCCTTTCCAAGGTCTTACTTATCTGCGTACTGTAATTGGTGCCATTTTTTTTCCCCAGCCCAATGCAAAGACGCGATATTGTCTTTGAGCAAAGATACAAAGTTCTGTTGTGTTTCTAAAGAGGTGGGGTGTATAATTGGGTGAGAGCGATTTCTGTTTCCTTACTTAAGGGAGACAAAATAAGGTAGAATCTACTTTAAAAAGTAGGCATTCTTATCTTAATGGTTTTGTTGATCCATGCTGAAGCTGTTGTCTCTTTTGCCTCTTTGCTATAGCCTGTTTGTGTATTTGAGGTTGCAAACTCTACAGGTTCCAGAGGTGCTCTTTCAGTATGAATGAATCTGACACGTTTGGGAAGGACTAGTTTAATTTTTTTAGGAGATGGAGCTAAAGAGAACCACTAGACATCCTCGTAATCCTTTCTCTGAGGTAGTATGTGCTATCAATTGATGGGGAAGGATGGAAAACTAATTATTCTTTATGTAGGTGTAAGCATGACAATTTATCTCCTGGACACATGGAGATGTCTTCTGTAGGAAACATCCATGTAAACTGTTCATCAGGTAGCTTGGTGAGATTTTGCTGTTCGCTCCGTTTACATTCTGCTCCCTATTGTTCATTTTTCCCCACTGTTTTCTTGAACAGCATGTCTTGTCCTGGAAAAAGAGAATTGCAGGAAGAGGACTGAAGAGAACACTAGAGCAGTGTTAGCCTCTGAGTGGGAAGCGGTACAGCTGGAGAGCAGGTTGTGTGGAGTTGGTAGTTGTGTAGGTTGTGGGGCTTTTTTTCCAGCTATGATGTGACGTCTCTGTCTGTCTCCCAGATTGGACCTCAAGTCCAGTGTGAGTAGGACAGGAGGACTTCACTGCAGGACTCAGTCAGAGGAACTTCTAGTCTGGGATAAAGGATACTGTATAAATGCATAATGTTTTGTATAATTGTCCTAAACCCCTTAGAAGCTAAAGACAATGGAAATACACAAGGGGCTCACTTCTGGGTAACTTTATGCTTATATATTTCATCATAGGAAAGCTGATGCTCGTGTTTGACAGCAGAAACACCAAATCAACTCACCATTAGTGAGACGTGATAGAATATTCTAAATGTAATGTCCAGGCATCTACCACTTCTTTTGGCAACCTAGGCCAGTGTTTCACCACAAGCATTGTAAAAACCAAAAATTTCTTCCTTGTATCTAATCTAAATCTACCGTTTTTTAGTTACCCCCTGTCCTATTGCAACAGGCCCTGATAAAATGTTTGTCCCCATCTTTCTTATAAGCCCCCTTTAAGTACAGAAAAGCAACAATAAGATCTCCCTGAGCCTCCAGGCTGAACACCCCTGGCTCTCTCAGTTTGTCCCCACAGGGAAGGTGCTCCAGTCCCCTGATTGTTTTTTGTGGCCTCCTCTGGACCTGCTCCAACAGGTCCGTGTCTCTCCTGTGCTGAAGACTCCACAGCAGGATGCAGCAGTCCAAGATGCTGAAGGAAGATGGGTTGCCTGTGTAAGAGCGAGTGTAGAGCAGTCCCAGACACCTCAGGAGGTGAAATTGTGGAAATGCCATAGTTACGATGTCTGGTTTGACTTGAAACCACAGTTTGTGCTGTGAAGTGCTGGCCCCTGAGTGTGGAGCTCTTAGGTGTTGCAGCAATTTTAGGAAACAAGCATCTGGTAAAGGATATGCCCATGGGTATTTTTCAGATGAAACATGGAGGCTTGAGCAATAGAGTTACCCAATTCGATGTATGTCAGGTACCTTGTTAAGCTTGTGCACAAGTTGTAAAGCAGAGAAGGTACAGAAAACCAGACCTTTCCTACAGCTGTAGACATGACTTGAACAAAGGTGGCTGAACCTGCTGGTAAATCAAAGGCTGAGCTTCTGGTGTCACTGAAGCAGCATCAGACAAGGCTGTGTGGGTGACGATGTCTCCAGGGAGCTGGGGGAGGCAATACAGCAGTTCACTGTGCTGAGCTAGGCAGTGTCTGCTCTGCTGCCCATCAGCTGGCATGTGTGGTGGCACCTTCTCAGGCTTCTGCTGGGGAGCCTGACTCCTTTGTAATGCCGTGGGACCACTTATTCAGGGACCAAATGGATCTCTGCTTTCACTGAAGCAGTATATGGTGATCAACACCGCTGCTTTTATGGGGTAACGGGTTGGAATTACAGCTTTGTTGCTGGTGCTTTGCATGGGCTTCCTGATGGTGTTCTGTGCTGAAGGCAGGGGTAGAAGGCCTGGTGTCAAGACTGTCCTTCTGACAAAAGAAAAGTGGATTACAAACCTCTTTGAAGTTGATACAGCATCACTGACCAGATCTGATGTAAAATGAATAGACTTGTTAGAGGAGTTTGATTGCTTTCTCCAGACTGTAGATTGAGGGGTTACCCAGGTGGAGTCAAAGCCTGGAAAGTTATGTCCATAGGGCCCTTTGTCATGTATCTTTTCACGTTTTTCAGTCTTTTATTCAATCTAAAATAATTGCAATCCTCTAATTCCCCAGGTTAGATTTTGATGAAGCTCCCCAGACAGCCCCTCTGGGGGTACAGGCTGGGCTTTGTGGGGCTGAGCCCTGCTCTCCCCAGTAACACCAGTTTCAGTATGGAGCATGGTCTCAAACCAACATGGTGTATTTTTTTTCTTCTTTCCCAGCAATAGGCATGTTGGATTGAGTCCTGGGGTGGTGAGTGTTTATGGCTCTCTATTCTTTGTAAATTACTTGCTTTCAGGAACTCAGTAGCTTCTGGTTAAAGTTGTGCCTGCTTATCATTAAAGGCGTTAACAGAAGGATACTACAAAATATTTCTTAACCTGGAAGGAACTTGCTATTAGCTTTACTACATTTAAGGTGAAGAATTCCAAAGGATAATAAAAATGCAGGAGGTGGTTGTAGAGGAGGGAAGAATATTTAGGATTATGCATTTTGCTAAAGGCTAAAATACTTCCTGGAAATAGACCATGCAACCCTATTTTTTGTTGAGATACCATGATGATTAAGACCATTCAGTGCTGTTGCTGTTGATCCTTGAGCCACTCTATGTACTGCTGTACAGGTCAGTTTGTTTGTACTAGTCCCCTCCTTTGTTTATGCTCAAGTTGTGCAGATTCCAGCAGGGTGTCACAGCCAACATGTCTGAGGAGGTGATGGAGTGTGGTGCCATGGGGCCTCTGGGCACTGTTCCCTCATGCAGGCTGCCTTCTGCCCTCCACGCCGGCCTGGCTTCCAGCTCCACTGTGTCCTGGAGCTCTCCCACTGGCAGGGCTACTGCCCACTAGCTATTGTCCTGGATGTAATGCCGATGAAACCCTTCGCTGTGGGTGACTCGGAGCTTCTTCATCACACTGCAAGCCCCTGAGAATTACCTGTTTCCCTTCAAAACACACCGGATGTGTTCTGTAGGAGACACCAGTGAAGGTGCAGCAGAACAGTGTATCTGTACAGGCATGCCAGGGGTGTAGCTGCAGGAATGCCTGCTGTGGAATTAATCCATTTAAAAAGATGTGGAACTCTGATTTAATTTCCTTAAATGTTTTTGTAGGATGGTCTCATCATAATGTGGCCAATGAGGAATTTTTGTATCTTATCCTAGTTCTGGTACCTTTTAAAATTGGTATGGCCTGGGTGCTAAGTATCTTTATGACCTGCTGTCCCCGATTCGGGTTGATCTGTGCTGCTGTGCAGAGCTTTCCTTGCCGCTTTTTTTCCAGATGTGTAAAGCAAGTGAAAGGGCTGGGGGAAGCTCGGACAGAAATACTGTTTGAAGAGGAAGCACCCAAATCATTAAACTAAAGGCTTCATAAAAAATAAGCCTTGGAGGAGAGAACTGAGCTCAGCCAATACTGTAACAACATCTTGCCCTTCATCCTTCCCACCAGCAGACTCCAAACAGGCCTGTGGGCACACAGCAAACGTGAGACTTACCCTTGGGGGGCCACTCCACTGTGGTTGGTTTTAGGGGTGACTGTGTTTGCACTGTCCACTCCTGCTCAGCTGGTAGTTATCCTGGCACTTTCTTGTTCTCTTTTTTTTTTTTTTTCCCCCGTTTGCTCGTCTGCTTTGAATGAAAGTTCCACTGAAATGTGAGCTGCTGTCAGGGGGGATGGTTTGAGTAGCATCTATGTACTTCTCCATATTGGTCCTGCTGTGAAGTGATTTTCTTCGAGTACCAGACTTCATTAAACCCATTTATTGTGATAATCTAGTATTCCATCCAGAGAGGCAAAACCAAGAAAGCTAACAGATATCTTCAAAG
Source organism: Gallinago undulata (assembly GCA_026546715.1). Lineage (NCBI taxonomy): Eukaryota > Metazoa > Chordata > Aves > Charadriiformes > Scolopacidae > Gallinago > Gallinago undulata. The sequence goes on from JAOTQQ010000052.1 coordinate 110,043, forward strand.
CTGCTTCGTAAAACCATGTCCTATTTGCATGTGAGACTTCATAGTGTCTGTTTCATGGACAGAGTAGGGCAAATATATGGAGTAGTCAGCTGAATGGCTTCTTAAAGTGCTTCCCTGGGTTAGTTTCTTAGTGCAGCACAGCTGAGGAACAGGGCGAGTGCACACATCCATCTCGGAGCTCAGCAACTCTTCTGTGTTTTCCCCTGCAGCTGTTGAAGAACTGGACCCCGTTGTTTAAGAACTACGTAAAACGGGCGTCAGATCACTTGAATGCCTTACTTGCCATTGAGGAATTCTTCCTGGAACATGACAGTCTCTGCACATTGATAGCAAAAGTGAGTATCCACTCCCAACTCCGAGGACCTGTTTTTGCTAGTTCATGGTGAAATGCTTCCTGTCTGCAGCATTGGCTCGTCTGCTTTAGGTGAGAAAACCTGGGGGTCTCAGTGGAGAGTGTGTATAGGAAATCCATCTGTAACAATTGCTTTAAAGAAAAAAAAGTTCTGCCTGCCTGGGCCTTTGAGGGAGCACAGCTGAGGGTGAGTATTAATTACCAGCGTGCAGCCTGAAGGGAGATATTATTTTGCAGCTTCTGACCTAGATGCCCTTGTGTGATGCTGGAAGAGGCGAAGGCAGAGACTTGCTTTAGGAAGAGCTTTATTTCGTTTGTCTCTCTGTGGTCCCTGGGATCTAGTTGCCAAATGGTTTATCCTACTTTAGTGTGCAAAACCGCTGAAGCTGGGAATAAGGGTTGGATTTCTTGTTCAGGATGAGCTAGTTATGAAACTGGGAACAAAGGGGAGCTAATTACCTTATTACCTGTCTCTTCTGAGAACTTTCAGTATCATGGAATCATGGATTTGTCACAGTTGGAAGGGACCTCTAGAGATCATCTAGTGCAACTCCCCTGCTAAAGCAGGATTGCCCAGAGCACATCACTCAGGACTGCATCCAGGCCAGTCTTGAAGATCTATAGAGAAGGGGACTCCACACCGCTCTGGGCAGCCTGTTCCAGGGCTCTGGCACCCTCACTGGCAAGATTTTTTTTCCACCTATTTGAATGGAACTTCCCATGTTCCAGCTTGTGCCCGCTGCCCCTCGTCCTGTCCCTCCTCGCCCTCCTTCACAAATATTTTTGCCCCTGTATTCTTTCTGCCCTGTCACGCTGAGACCATTTGGCTTGGAGGGCAAGTCTTTCCTGTAGCACTATCTCAGGAAGCCTCTGTGTCTTTTGGAAGAGCTCTCCTAGAGCCTGCTTAACTCTTGGTTCCTCAAGAAAGAGTAATCCCAACTTCTGCTACCAGTGCTTCTGGCTAGTGGCAGAGCACTTAGGACTGGAGCCAAAAGCCTTCAGTTTGGTGAGCCAAAATGTCCTTGAATTACAGCAATTGTTTGGCATGTGTCCATGGTTCTAGGGGCCTGGGTTTCCCTGGAGGCTGGTGACACATTATACTGGGAGTTGGCAGCCAGCTCTGTCCGTGCTCCGCTGCAAGGAGAGTGACTGCAGAGCTCCTGCTCTGTCTGAGCACAAAGGCACCCTGAGAAGCCATGGCTGCCTCTTGCCCTCACTGTGCTGGGCAGAGGGTTGAGCTGGGGAAGGACCAGTAGCTGTGACACTGCCCTCAGTCACTTCAAGAGAGAGATGGCAGGAAGAGGGTCTTGGGGCAGAGCCGGATGGATTCATGCTCTTTTCTGCACATCACCCTTGTGGGCCTGTGTAAGAGCTGCTTGTTAGATCTGCTTTGAGGATGGGTTTTGGGGTGCTTTAGAGAAAGAATGTAAGTGACATCTTGAACTGCTGTCCTCTGTGGCCCTTTGCTGCCCACAGCTCTCAGTTGCACCCTGCATCCACAGAGCTGAAGCTGATGGAATTTCAACTTGGGACTCATTATGTGTCAGAACATCTGACTGTCAGGAACATAAGGCCTGGTAGGAGAAGCACAGTTATTTTTAACGATAAAAGCAAAATGCAGCAGACTGAGTGCCTTCTGTTGAAGATGGAGCTGGGAGACAGGGATTATGTGCAAACTATGCTTGGACATGAGCTAACCCTAAAGGAGTCTATAGAGAGCCCTCTTGCTCTTTTCTCATCAATGCAGGTGTTGATGACGTTTTACCAGCTGGAAATTCTGGAAGAAGATGTAATTCTCAATTGGTTCTCTTTGCGGGACACATCTGACAAGGGAAAGCAGCTTCGTAAAAACCAGCGGGTAAGTCCCAAAGGTGTTTGAAGGGGTGGGGGGAGGAGAGAGAGATGGAGACAACAGCTGCTAAAAGAAACGTTCGAGTGGAGTTCGGTGTCACTGTCACCTTGTGCGGAGCAGCTGCCCTCATGTGGAAGGCCAATAACACACCAGAGCATTGAACGCTAAGCAACACAACTTTATTCTCCAGAACAGACATTCCTGTGCATTCTGCCATACTCATCCTGAGGAATGGAGGTGGCAGGAGAGGAAGGTTGCTTTTAGTGGGCTCTGTAGCGCGAGGCCAGTGCTTTCTGGAATAGCAGCGTGGCTTCTCTAAGCCAACACCCATTTGAAATGGGCTTTAGGCCAATGCCCTGTTTGCTGGCCCCATGCAGTTCCTTTGAAGCTTTCATTCCTGGCTCACCAATCCCTTCGCATATATTTCTGAGCGTTTGCTGTACTGAGTGGTTTCATTTGGCTTGTGTTGCAAGGAGCGTATAAACGTCCCCCCTCCATCAGGCAGAACTTCATGCTGCAGTTTGGCTGAGCTGCGTTCCACTCCTCCTCCCTGGATCTGGAAGAGGAGCAGGGGAAAAAAAGCCATCTCTGAAGAACTCCAACTTTGTTGAAAACCTTTGCAGAAGCAGCTCTTAGTATAGGTCAGCAGTGCTTTCAGCTGCTTATTTGAGCCCAGTTAAAAAGTAAAATGAGCTGCGCCTTTATAACAACCTCTCAGGGAGTAGTTTTTTCCCAGCAGAGATTTCCTAACATGCCTTAGCTAAGGTGCAGCTGTCGTCTCTCTCTTCTCCCTCAAGTTCTGAAAAACTCTCAAACTTTGTCTTTTTGCTGAGTGTTGTGGGGATTGTCTGACTGGAGAAATCTCCCTCAGGAATCTAATCGGTCTGGGTTTGTCCATGGCATCCTAGTTGTTTTTATTCTAAAGCTGTGTCTCTCTCTCCCTCAGTCTGCCTTCATGTCTCCTACAAAAGGCTCTTTCTCTCTCATGCACGATAGTGGTGCTCACAGACACAGTGTAGCTGCTGAATGTTCCTAGTGTCTCCTTGGTGTCACTTGTTACCCAAATGCATTTCATTCTCTCTGCAGCTCCAGAAGTTTATCCAGTGGCTGGAGGAGGCAGAGGAAGAGTCGTCTGATGGCGACCAAGACTGATGCGGTGGCTGGGCAGGAATAGAGGCACTCGCTGCCGTTCTGGGCCGAGTGGGCAGAGCAAGACCAGTGCCAGTGCATGGTCTGTGATGTGGGGCTTGACATCAAAGTGACTGACAATCCCATCATTAATTACGTTGTGTTTTCCCAACTTTGCCACTTCCCTCCCTCCCTCACTTGCCCAGTGGCACCTTATGTTGGATGGTTGCAGCCCGGTGTAAAAACCATAAAGGAAAAGCAGGAGGTGGTGACAGCTGAGAGCTGTCTTTTGGGAGGTCCCTATTACTGATACAAAGGGAGCAAATAGGTGCAGATGCATACATCTTTACAGATCTCACCATCAGGGCTGTGGAAGAGTGCTCACACAGCTGAGTTACTTGGAGTCATCGTTGCTTCTGGAGCTAAGAGAGCTCCTGCTGAAGAGACACTGGCAAGGTTGGTGGGCAGGAGTGTGTGGATTAGGATTTGGATTCAGGACTGGGATTCAGGTCCTGTGCCTGGAGAAGATGCAGTTGTCTGAGGATGCCCAAGGCATTTTACAGCCTAGAAGGCACTTCTGTGTTCTTTTGAAAAGAAAATCTCTTCCCATCTGCCGTGCTTGGATCTAACACAAGGTTGCACAGCAGAGTTGGTGAAACCACCTGGGTGTCCCTTGTGTAGAACAGGGGATAATTCATGCTCCGTTCCCCCTGCCAGGGTTGGCCAATTGTGGGTGTGCACTGGCCAGTGAAATGCTGTGTGGATCACTACATCTCAGGTGTGATCTATCTTCTGTGTGTCCCCGGCTCAGCAGACGTGTTCTAGAAAAGTGTCTGTTTATTATTTTTTTTAATAAAATGGGAGCAGAGGTGACTGGCTCCTGCTGCTGCACTGGCCACACTTGTGTTTTGCTCTTGGGGCACTGACCACACAGCTGCTTTAAGGAGGACACAAGTTCCTAAGTTCTGCTCCAGTGTGGAAAGGAGCAAATGGTATTTCCTTCAACAGCACATGCTTTGTGTTTCCACCTGATTTCAGTTATACAGGCTTGCTTAACTTCGTGTCCTATTATTTATTTTAAAACATCCCTTCCCTCAGCAAAGAACGTGCTGTAAGCCCACTGTAAAGTTCAGCAGCCGCAGAGTAGCTCGGCCGCGGCAGGGAGCACGTGTGGCCCTGGCACTTTGTCACCAGCACAGACAATGCATGGCAGCAATAAACACAGTAAGGCCTTTCAGAACAGCTTTTGTGGAAGTGTCACGGTGCTGTGTCCTTCCTTGCTCCCACAGAACAGAGCAGAAAAGATACAGCAAGAATCAGCTTGTGTTCGTAGGTGGGTTGTTTGTTGGATTGTGCTGACCTTGCCTCTGCCCCTTCAGGAGGAGCATGGAATAAATCCTTTGCTGGGTGGATGCACTGGAGCTGCCCACTCAGGATATTGGCTGTTCCGTGGTGCCACAATTGTTAGTGAGGGGACAGTGTTGGATGCTGGAGCCCAGGGATTCTGCCTCGTAAACACCGATGCTCAGGCAGGGCGATCTTGTGCACTCACACTATCAGCTGCCAGGATTGTGCATAAACGTGCTTGTTTTCTGACATTGCAAAATCAGTCTTGTAAATGTTGGGGAAATAGTCAGTATCTGAATTTTCTGTATCTGCCAATATTTAATTCAGGGAGCAAATAAAAACTATCCTGGTGTTAAGAGCTCATTTGCTTTCTTTGACCTAGAATTGTGTGTTTCCAGTTGTGGCATGTGCCTGAGCAGGGCTTAACGGGGAAGCTGAATAACTCACCGCTGCTTTTTCCTCAAGAGATTTTAAGCATGCAGTAGGTAGGTAGGAAATCAGCACACCCTTGAGTTGGTGTAAATGTCCAGTGATAACTCCTGCCCTCACTGTTCACAAGTAGAGAACAGTTTCTTAAAACTTCTGAACTTGGAATTCTGAAATGGGTGAGGTTTGGTTTTGTAAAGGGTAACGTTGCAAAGATGAACCTTCAATCCTGTGAAAGATGTCCTTTTCCAGGACAAGAATCAGTGGGAATGTTGGCTGTTGGTGTTGCATCACGCCCTCCTGATGCTGGGCAATAAGAACTGACAGAGAGAGGGATGTACAGCTGCAGAGTTCATAAAACCATTCACAAACCAGTTGCAAGTCTTGGTAATTTTAAAATCTCCTTGGAAATCTTCAGTATTATTTTTCTTTTTACAACATAAAGATGGCTTTAAAAACAGGTTTAACATTGGCTCAGTTTTGCCAGAGGCTCCTGATTGTTTGTGCCAAGTAACAATTCCGCTTCTGTCCTTTCCACATTCCTTCCTCCATTGCTCCATGGCAGCCAACTTCACGGTGTGACCCGTGTTCTTACCCAGGGGCTGAGATCCAAGGGGAGAATGTTGCCCCGTGGCCAAATGCCCTTATCCTACAGGCCTTGGTGGGACAAAGTAGGTGACGTGGTATTCTCCAGGGTGGAGCTCTGCCACGGTGCAGCATCCGTCCTGGCAGGTAAGGGTAGACTTATTAAAGGAGCGTTAGTTGCATTCCTTGGGTGTAGGGTGGGCTTGATGCTTTCTATTGGTTTCAGTCAGGATTTGTATTTGGTTGGAAGATTAGAAATGCTTTTGAGAGCAATCTGGTTGTGCCATCGTTGCTATCCATTTTTTGAGCAGTGTAAGCAGTAAGTATTTCTGGTTTTGTAAGGCCGTAGTAGTCAACTTGTCTGACTTCCATCTGAGATGGATGGATTGATGTCACCTGGTGTTCCTGTATCAAACCCATAACTTCAGTTAACAACAGCGTGCCTTTTAGAAAAAGATAGTTGTTTTGTGTTGCTGAAAGATGTCAGTGATGATGATCTCAAGGACATTGACCTCTGCCTTGGGCTGTTCCCACATGCACTGAAACGCCTGTTACTCTGTCAGGAGAAGTGCTGCTATAGATGTTGCAATTTTTAAATGTAGACATAAGCTGTTCAGAAACACTTTCTTGTGGGCCTGGAGTGCTCAGCACAATCCCCTACTGTTGATTTCTTTGGCTCTGTGTTCTTAACCTCTGTCCATTAGGAGAGGACAAGATCTCTGTGAGCAGTTAAATCAGTCTGACAGTTGAGTCTGTTCAGTCACTCGGCCTCTTTTAAACGAAAAGGCAGCTGTAACAATGAGGTATCGCCCATGGCCCCCCTGGGACGGTGTGGACCCCTCCTCTGGGCTTCCTGCGTTCCCTTGGTTGCTCAGCACCTCAGAAGATTGCCCTTTGGGTGACAAAGGTGTCCAGCCTGTAAGATACAGGCTCCACGGGGCACCCACAGCTGCTGTGAGGTGGCAAGAGTGGCACTGTCGGGGCAGACGGTCATTCTTTCACGTGGGCCCAGCCTTTGGGGAGGGAGGTGCTGCAAAAGGACTTTTAAGATTAGCTCTGTCAGGGTTGACACAGTAAGGAGCAGCTTTAACTCAACTTTTCCGTTCCTGACCTGGATTCTTCTCTCCAGGTACGCCAGCTTTTACCCTAGAGCTCCGAGCAGGAGGAAGTGACAATCTTCCAAGAGGTGACGTGGAGACACAGGAGAGCCTCACTTCTATAACTGCTGCTTACCTGAGGTCTTCCATTGATTTTTTTATTTTTTTTTCCTTTAATTTAATGTCCGATTCTTCACCCAGTCTAGTGCTGCTGCCCAGATAATTGCTAGCAACACCCATGGGGCTCTTTCATGCGTGAGGAGGCTATTTAGCTCCTGCTAGCCTGAGGAGCTTGGCTCTGCTCCCTGAGAGGTCTCTCCTACGGCAGGTGAGTCCGGTGCTGAGGTCTGGAGATCTGCTCCCACGCCAGGACACGGCGCAGTTCTTCCTCTGGGTTTGTTCCTTCTAAGCCAGGACGGTGAAAGGCGGTTCTTTCCCTTCCTGGTGGTGGGTGTTCCCCAAGCTCCGGTCACCCCAGCTTTGCTCTCGGCCACAGCTCCAGGAAGCTGCTGATGGAGACAGTTCCTTGGCACCCCATGGGTGCTGGTGAGGTGTCCAGAGGGAAATCTGGCCACCCCAGGACTGCTGCAGCACAGAGACAAGTCCAAGGGGCTGGGGTCATGGTGCTGGTGTGACTGCAGGTAAGAGAGTGATGGGGTCTGGGGAGAGAGAGAATGGGGAAGAAACCCCAGAGCCAAGGGATGGTTGGAGCACAGCTGAAGAGGCCGCAGTGTGTGGAGAGGAGGATGCTCATGAAGAGTCTGCTGGGTGAGGAAATGAGACTGGGGAACGTGAAGGGGCACTGCGGTGTCTGGTGCCTGAGTATTAGGGATGGCTGTTGGATGCTGACAAGGGGTTTAGAGGGAAGCTGCAGCTGGAGAGTAACTGGGATGGGAGCGACTGTGGTCCTCCCGTGCAGCAGTCTCTGCGTGGGGTGGCCTGCAGAGATGGAGTGGGGGGGTTCAAAGGAGTCAGGACCTGGGAGGATAGGGCCTGATATGCCCCGTGTTCTGTGAGCCGGGCGTGAGGAGCCTGGGAAGAGTGAGAAGGGGCCAGGGGCTGGGCGGGGGGGGCCGGGGTGCGCACCTGAGGAGCAGGGGAGGCTGCGGGAGCACGGGGATGACCGTGGGTGTGAGGCGGCACCGG
>JAOTQQ010000052.1:118038-137258 GCA_026546715.1 Gallinago undulata
CCCCCCCCCCCCCCCCCCCCCCCCCGCCCCCCCGCCCCCCCCCCCCCCCCAGGCTGTGTGTGAGGGGACCTGGTGTAAAGTTTAGATCCCAACCCTTCTACAGGTGCTGGGGCCGTGCGTGAGCAGGGGGTGATGAGGGGGCGCAGCCGGGGGGGTGAGGGGTGGGTGCGAGGTCTCCCAGCGGTGCGGGATCCTGCTCGGGGGGGTGGGGGGGGGAGGACAGGGACCGGCTGGGACAGCGACGGGGTCCGGGGCGAGGCCGCGCCGCACCGCACCCCTCTCGGGGTGTCCCCCGGGCCCCGCTCCGGCTGCGGGCTCGGGCGGGCGGTGCGGCCCCCGCGAGGCGCCGGTTCCGGTTCCGGCGGAGCCGGGGCGGGGGGCGGGCGGGGCGGAGCCCGAGCTTGCGCTGTGGAGGCGGGCGGCGCTGGGACCCGCAGAACAAGGGGCGCGGGGGGGACCGGGGCCGCGGGGGGCCGTAGCTGGGGCGCGGGCGGGGGCCGAGCCGGGCGGGGGTCGGGACCGGGACGAGGCGGCGGCCGGGGACGGCGGGCCGCGCCGGGCCGGGGGCGGCGGCGGCGAGGGGAGCGGGCGGAGGCCTGGCGGCCGGGCAGGGGCGCCATGGCGGCGGCCGAGACGAAGATCATCTACCACCTGGACGAGCAGGAGACGCCGTACCTTGTGAAGCTGCCGATCCCGGCCGAGCGCGTCACCCTCGGCGACTTCAAGGGCCTCCTCAACCGCCCCAACTACAAGTTCTACTTCAAGTCCATGGACGACGACTTCGGGTGAGCGCGGACCCGGGCCCGGCCCGCCCGGGGAGGGGGCGGTGGGACCCCCCCCCCCCCCGTGTCCCCGCGGGAGGAGCGGGCTGTCGCGGGCCCCTGGGGGCGCGGGGTTCCCGCGGGGGGTGTGTGGAAGGGGGAACGGGACGGGCGGGGGACAACCGCCCCGCCCCGCACGGCGCTGGGGCCGGAGCCGGGGCCGCCCCCGGAGGGGTCTGTTCCCCCGCCCGAGGGTCCCTCCCCACCGTGCGCCATCTTCGGGCAGCGGCCGGCCCCAGGAGCATCTCCCGGCGCCGCCGCCCGGGGCGGGGGGGGGGGAGGGGGCGCGACCCCCGCCTGTGCCGCTCGGGATTGTCACCCCGAACCCGCGGGGCCTGGGCATCCCCCGCGGGGCTGCGGGGGAGGGTGCCCCGCGTTCCCCCCGCCAGCAGGGTGCGGGGCAGAGCCCCCTCCATCAGCCCGTCCCAGGGAGCGATTTGGGGACAGTTTCCTTCTCCAACCATCCATTTTGGGGAGGGCCATCCATTTTGGCATTTTGACTGCCTTTGTGGAGAAGGGGCGAGAGCTCTCCGCGTGCTGCGGTGAGACCTGCTGTGCCCACCGATGTGTCCCCCCTTGGGGTACGGTGTCCCCTGCCCCGTTGCTGGGACGGAGGAGGAGTGGAGCCGGCCTCGCATCCCATCTCCCGCAGGGCAGCTCTCTCCCAGCACCGCTGGTTTCGTCACTTCTTTTGTGATACCCTTTGGCTCCTTCCGTCGCGTGTGGCTGTTGGGAGGTGAGGGGGTGCATCCCGTCCCTCGTTTGGACGGTTGTACTGACTGATCTGGGGAGCCTCTGCTCTCTGGGGTAACTGTAAACTTGGTGACTGTTCCGGGGAGCAAGCACCACATAAAGCTAACTCTCTGTAAGACCCTTTGTCCTCACTCTGTTTTGTCCAGAGTCTTCCTACGTTTGACTCTCCTCTAGCCTTTTTGAGGACCTGTGTTTTCATCCTGGAAACTTAGCTTCTCCTGGCTTCCACGACATGTGACCCTCTACCATTCCTAGCACTATGGCATTTGAAAAAGTTGCACGATTCTCCTTCCTCTGGACTTTTTCCCCCAGACTCTGAAGACTTAGTGTTTACAGTAGGTCTTGTGTATGGAGGCTGGGGCTGCAAAAAGCTTTCAGTTTTATAGTCTTCCTAGCGTCTTCTGTGCTGGATTGCCTCCCTGGGCTGTGATCCTGGCTCCTGCCCTGCCTTGAACAGGGCTGGGCCTGTTCGGGGCTTGGATGGGGATCGGTGCAGCTGCCTCGGCAGGAGGTGCTCTCCCCTCTGCAGCCAAATTATCCTTGTGCCCAGGTTCCCGTTAGCTCAGGAGGTGCCAGCTTTCAGATGAGGCTTGAAATTTGGAGTCACTCCTTTGACCACAGTCTGGGATGCTTTGCCTCCCTAAATGCCTCCTGACCCAGCGGAGAGCTCAAGTGCTTAGAAGCTTCCCTGTTCTTTCCAGGCAAATAGAAGTCTCCAGGCCTCATTTTCCATATATTTCCTCAGCAGTATCAGTTGTCTGTGGATGGTTTTCCTGTCCCTCAGCTGTTGAGTGGCGTTGGGTGCTATGGAGCAGCTGCCTCTCCCCGTCCCAGAGGGGACCCTGTTCATTGGTAGGAGAAGTGAATTCTCCCTGCATGCTGTTTGTAAACAAATGCTTTGGGATCCTTTGAAATGTTGTTCTTGAAGAGAATTCAAGCTTGTCTTGAATGAAACATTGCCATGTGGGTGGGAGAGTGTCTGCATAACTATAAACAAAGCTTAGTAATAAATAGCAGCGTCTTGTGTTGGGAAGAGGGGTCTGGTGGCAGCAAAGTTCTGTGCTGTGCCTTTTCGTCGTCCTCTGTTTCTTTAAGGCTCCACAAGAGGAGGCAGATGGTAGATTAATGAAACTCAACAATAAAGTGTAGGGAGCTGTGCATGTGAGCAGGGAGAGGGGAAAAGCACTCGGGAGTTTAGTTGCGTCAAAAGTGCATAGGGTGAGATTTTTGTTGGGACCAGTTCAGCTAATTCTTCTGGGAAGAGTGAAGCTCTCTGGAAGGGACAGTGCAGCTGAGAGGGGTCAGAGGCTGTGTGTGGGCACCTGGTCCTGGACTGTGTGAGGAGCTGTGCCGCTGGAGCAGAACGTGATGAGGCCTGATGTAGAACAGAGGGGAGAAAGCCTCTCGTGGTGCCACTATGGATGACCCACCAGGAAAGCTGTCTTTGCTCCTTTTCAGAGAGCTGGAGAATGTGCTGGTGGCTGGCTGGAGCACGACGGGGAACAGACAGAGTGGTCCAGCTGCAGCCTCAGCCCTGAGAAGCCCTGGAGCCCCAGGCACCACTTCAAGTAGAGTCATAGAATTGTAGAATTGTTTCACTTGGAAAAGACCTTTAAGATCATAAAGTCCAACTGAAATATTTCATGATCCCTGGTAACTGGTGTCCAGGAGAGAGAGCAAGCCATTTGTCTGCAGGGAGAGACAGGGATAGAAGGGCAGGAGGCATCTCAGATGCTTGGCTGTAAATACATGAGCAATTAGTGAAAATCAGGAGGAGATTAACGATGGCTGTATTTGGAAGCTGCGTTCCAGGGAAGGGCATTAACACTCACTCGTGTATCCCTCAAGATGCCCTCTGCACAGCACAAGGGGTGGCTGGGCTCGTGGTGATGGTGACTAAGCTGGTTTCAGTCAGTCAGGCAGTGTCCAGAAGCAGGACTCGGGGTAAAGCCCCTTCATGGAAGAGATGAGCTATTAACAGTGGATGGCTTTAGGGCATCTGATCAACGAGAAGGGGACCTGCAGATCTGATGGCTCATGCTTTTTGTCAGCATTTGGACCTTTTGCAGGATCCCTCTGGCATAAGACTAAGTTCTCCTCTAACCTCTTGTTGGCAACAGAGGCACCTCACCTTCTAGGACAGCACGGAGTGAGACATGGCCCAATGTTTCCTCTCACCTCTGTTGTCCAGACTGAATCTGTTTCTCCCTCTTCCCAGGCTGTGGATTTCCAGCCTGGCATTCCCTTCAGCTCACCCCATCCCCAAGGCAGTGTTACAGCTGCAGTCTTGGTGTGTGGGATTTTTCATTCTTTTGTTTATCTTGTTAATATTTGTTTGCTCTGAGAATCAGGGCGGTGATGGAGCAGCTTCAGTGTTTACATCTCCTTGGAAATGTGAACAGAGGCTCTCCTGGGTGGCTGTGGAGTTGTCAGGTTATGCCAGGAGCTAATCCTAGTCAAAGCGCTCAGCTCCAGAATAAGAAGACCCCAGAATGGTGTCAGCTCTAGGTGGGAAGGAGGAGAATTGGGAAGATTTCATGCATCTGATCCTGGGGAGAGGAACTATGAGCAGCAGGAAGGCTGCAGGGTTTTGTTGCCTGGTCTACCCAGCACGTGGTAGGCGACAGCTGTAACTAGAGAATCCATCCTGAGCCCAGTGGTGTGGAGTAGTGACACAAGGTGCAAGTATTTGTGCCCATGTTGGCATTGTGTACTGCTAATCCCAGAACTGGAGATGTGGAGGAGCTCAGCAGACAGGTGGTGGAAGCATGGCAGTGCATAGATACGGTACGCTCTTCTTGGGGCTGAGATACCTTGTGTGGATGTGCCTCGCTGTGAAGTGTGGAACTAGTCTTTGCCCTCATTAGAGAAGGAAGGTGGGTTTTTTGTTTGTTTTTGTTGTTGTTTTTTGTTTGTTTGTGTTTTTGTTTTTCCTACAGCTTTAGTCTTTTTATTCAGCCTTTTACAGGTAAGATCGGTGTGTGGTCAGCAGGAGAGAGCCTTACATCATAGTGGTGCTATTGCTGCTTATGAGGTCCATGTTCTCCATCAAGTCACGTGCAGGTTTTTCATGGAGTTTTGAACCGACTTTTTACTTTGTCTTCTTTGCTCCTAATCTGCGAAATGGAAATTGCGACAGTGCCTCTTGAGCCTTGTTCTGTCCACTTGACACTGTGAGCTTCTTGGGCAAACATATCTGTGGATCTTTGCATGAGAGAGCTCTCAGTTCTGTAGAGCTGCTAAAAGAACAGTACTGTAAATTCTCCTGGAGACCTGTGTAGATGGGAAGGGAACAACTGTACTGGTGATCTGTGGTAGTTTGTGGTTTGCTGGGATGTGGGCTTCAGCAATGTGTAAAGTGTTGCCTCCTGCCCAAGTCCATTGTGAGAAAGGTACCCGTCTCTGAGCAGTGTGGATCTTCTCACCAGCCAGATTGTGTCCCTGTTTGCCCCAGCTGAACTACAGGTTTGGCTTTTCGTCTGGCCAGGTGACTGGTACAACTCCGAGGATACTCATATTAATTGGAGTGTGGTTTCTTTTGACTCATTTTTTGCTTGTAATTGATGCTGCTCATTTTCTGTCAATCAAAAGGTGTTCTCACAGGGGCATACTAAAGTTTAAATGCAACTTTTCAAAGCAGTTTCAGTTACATGAGTTCAATTTGTGCATCCAGGTAAGTCCTTAGCACCTGGCCTGAAGTTCTGTCTCGTCCTTCCATAAATTCTGGCGTGCCTGAAAGTTTGAATTTCTTCTGCACATGGAGAAAGCACTTGGGCGATCATTTCACTTATTTCCATTCAGCCACCTCTCCTCTTCCAGGCTGGAGAACAGAAAGGTCTGCTTCTTCTGCAAGGGGACCACCCCTTCTTCCCATCTAACCTGCTTGTTCTGCATCACCAGGAGGACGCCAGCGATTTGAGGTGCAGTGGTGGGACGGTGCTGCTCCTCCCACCGCTGCTGCTTTCTCCCTCCTGCAGGTCTCCATTCCAGTTTTAACTTTGGAGCTGTGGTGAGTGATTCCTAAGTCTTGACTGTCAAGTGAAAATTGGTATCCAACTAATCACTAGCCTGGTATCTAATTCAGACCTGCTTAATTATCACCTGCTCTCCAAAGCTGGGTGCAAGGCAGTGATTAGGGCAGTGCTCTGGAGGCAGAACAAAGCGGGCGCTGCTGGAATTCCCAGTGCAGGGGTCAGATGCCGTTGGCATTTGGCGACCTCATCTCCTGCACATGTGCATGGGGAAACGTGTTGACGCTCACTGAAAGGGTGAGTGATTTATTTTTATTGCAGGATCTTTTTGAAATTGATGCCAGCAGTGACTGTCCTTCTGGCTGAAAGTGTTTGGAGCTGGAGAAGGGACACTTAGCAGTGTCAGTTCTGAAGCAGCGGCGAGCCGCTGGCGTGGTGCCCCTGCCGTTCCTGCCAGCTCTCTGTAGCGTGAGTTGGGAGAGTTGTTTTATTTTGATTTTTTTTGAACTTTACTTTTTAAATTTTAAGCTGGAAACTCTGCTGTCTGCAGAGGACCATTGCCTGTCCCATACCCTTGGTGGAGAGTGTCCATGTCAGCCTGGATTTCATGCAGGAAGAGGATGATGAGATCTGTGAGCAGAATGCCCTCCAAAACTGCATCCGACTCCCATGCGTGCTCGCATACTTTGTGGTGCTTCTGCCCGAGTGACAGCGCTGGCCTGGCTGTGAGGTGGCGGTGGCTTTTCTTCATCTTCTGGCCAATCTGTGTTCCCTCTGTGCCAAGGGCAGCCCTTCACCATGTGAGAAGCCACAGCACCCCATCCCCTGTGGTTCCCACTCTGGAGGATGCAGGGTTCCCTGCCCGCTGATGTGAGAGGTGCTGCCCCAGCTAGCTGGGTTTCACTGGGGTTTATTTTCTGGACGTTTTGCCTGTGGGTTCCTGCAGCCTGTGCCTCTCTGTCCAGGGCTGCTGAGGCTTTGGCAGAGAGCTGCTAACCACCGTCTGCACTTGTGGTGGGGAGTTCCTGTAAGGCTGCCGGTGCTGGGGCTGGCCCATGGACACTGGGATGTCCTGGCTGTGGCTGCTGCTGGAGGCTGTTTCCAAGTGCGGTGGTGGTGGGGGGCCGCAGCGGTGTCGGATGGAGAAGGTTTGCTGATGGCACTCTCTCCTTCCCTGGGTGTATTGTCTGCGCCTGGCAGTGTGTGTCCTGCTGTTTGGACCCAGCTATTACCGACTCCATCTGTTGTGGTCGGAGCTGTGCTCCGAAGGCCATGTTGGATGGCAGTCAGAGCCTGGTTTCTTTGCCCGGGGCTGGGGTTCAGAAAGCCAAGTTGGCCAAATCGGGCTGCAGACCAACCTCCCTAAGGCCTTGTCTGTACTATGCAAACAATGAAGCTTTACAACAGCTATTGAACTTGTGTGCAGCTACAGCTAGTCAGAATTTTATTTTTTTTTGACTGACTGTATTTTCTCCCAAAATACGGTGTTATGTTGAAGCCAACATTTTTCTTGGAGCGGTATTGTTTTCAATTATGTTTTTGATGGGAATGTTTCTTAATTTTAAGCCTCTCTTGTCATCTCTGGAAAAAAGAGAAAGAAAGGTCAAGAAACCTTTGCCCATCCATGAGAATGCAGCTGTTTTGATGCAGTTCTGTGTTCTGAAATTATCTGAAGGCCTCTGGTTCTTAAAGTCCTGTACAGAGCACAAACCTACCTTGACATCTCAGAAATTGCTGTAAAGTAAATCTGTACGCCTTGACTGTCTGTGGGGCAGCAGTGCTCCGGCATGGTTCCATCTCTGAGGTCAAGGCCAAATGCTATTAGAAGTGGCTCACAAACCACCATAATCTGAGTTGTGACCTGAGCGTTGTTCATTGGTGTGGGATGGTAGTGGTGGCCCCGTTGCTCAGTCTCTTGGTTCCTGCTGAAATACAACTTCTGAGAGTTCCATCTATAACTTGGCCGTTCCCAAGTCCCAGATGTTGGCTCACCAGCAGAGTGGGCACCGCACCTTCTGGGTGGTGGTGTAAGGAGTGATGTTCCTCACTGCGTGGCTCTGGTGGGGGCAGGATGGGCAGCTGGGGTAGCAGTGTGTCGTGATGGGCTCTGTGAGGGAAAGTGCTGGCTTGTAGAGATGGAGGCAGACGGCCCACAAGCCTAAGACCCGTGTGCTGGGAGCACTGATCCTTCAGTGAGTCTCACTTCTCCAGCATGCTCCTAACCTCCTTTACCTGTGGTGTCCTTGCCTGGTCTTCCAGCAGGCAGAGGCATCTGAGCCTGCAGCTGTGTGGCCTGAGCTCTTGAAGGTGGAGGTGGTTACCCACCACCACGTGTTTGGGGATGCTCAGGGAAGAGGGGCGCCATGAGTGTAAGCAAAGAAAATCTGGTTTTCCCCAGAGCTTTTCTGCTGCACAGATGTGTTTGGCTTTGGTCTTCTCTCAGGGTGGGCATCAGACCCTCCACCGGGACTTGAAGGCTGTATATGTAGAGGTGTAGGGAGCATAGTTAAAATTCCTCAAGTCCTTTTTAAGCTCATTGGCACTTGAAGTGGTGGGAAGCCTCCTGCATGTCTGTGTGGCAGTTGCTGAACTGTTCCGAGCTGAGGGTGTCTGCTCTAACGAAGTGCTGCTCCTCCACCCTTGACTGTGCCCAAATAGATATAACAGTGTTGTGGTTTGGGATATTTGATCTGTGTAGAAGCCGATGAAGGAGAGCTGGGCTTGCGGAGTACAGCAGAGGCTGCGCCTGCAGGAAATTGCCTTCATGTTGTCGCTCCAGCTTTGCATCGTGCTGCGCATCTGATGAGGCAGCCATCAGGGCTGTGTGTTTTTGGTGTTTCCTATTGATTTCCTCCTCTCTCCATCCCTTGTTTGTTATTCAGAGCCTGCCCTTCTGACCCATGCTGGATGGATGGTGGCTTTCCAGAAGGGGGATGTGGCACCACGTGGCCATGTTAGTGTTTGTCCCGGTGGTGCTGGCTTGTTAGGCAGCAGCTGGCAAGTTAAGTAAAACTTAATCCTGCTGGTGGCTGTCGTTGGAAATTTTTGGACTAAATCCTTTTGTGAAGGCTTTTTGGAAGGCGTTGAAGTAAGGTGCAAATCTGGGAATTAGTCTAATCTCTGTGACTTTTTCTGCTTTGTCTGTATGCTTATCTATGTAATGCCATGGTGGCCTTAGGAGAGTCTGTGAGCTCTAGGGCCGTGAATATCACTGTCTCCAAGGGCCGCGTTTGCTTGCAGAGCTGAAGTATTAGTATCTCCCTGAGCCCCTGCTCTGAAGCTCTTGGTTTCAGTTGTTTCCATCGCTGTGTTGTTGCTCCTGTCGCACAAATACTGAGCCCATCCACTAATGGGCTGGAATTCTCCAGAGGCTTTGGCAGGCAGAGATGCCTGGTGCTGACCTTCCCGTGCTGTGTAATCCTGTGTCACGGCGGAGGGCTGGGGCTGTTGTGATGGTGGTGTCAGTTATTTATTAAAGGAGACCTACCAGAGCATTGTTTTTGCAGTCACGGCTAGCTTTCCAAGGCGACAGAAGCAGCATTTGGGAACACGGCTCCAGTAGGTCCTCCCTGTTGGTTATCCCCCCACTGGGGCATCTGTCCCTGTGTCTTATTGGCTATAATTTTCTAATTTTGTGAGAATTAGAGGAAAAGAAGATACAGTGAGCAGAGACTGAATCGCTGCAGTGGGAATCTGTCCTTCTGGTCCTGGCTGAGGATGTGAGCCAAGAGGGGGAAGGCTTCCTCGCAGCACTTGGAGCAGAGATCTGTTTCTGGGAGAGCTGGCACCGGCTGCTGTGTGGGAAGGTCTTTCCTCTGCTGGTTTTTGACCTGCCCCTAGGGTTTGCAGAGGAATTTATTTGCTACGTGGCCCCTCTGATCACTGGCAGCTGTCTCTGTGATCGGCTGGGAATTTAGGGTCTGGGTAACAGAGGCTGCAGGCTTTTCCCTGTTTTCTGATGGCTGGCAGCTCCTGCCATGTACAGACGGGTTCTGAGGATACTGAGGGTCTTCCAGAGGGGTCTGTGTTTTGGGACCTCTGGCTCAGCATGGATTATCATAGTGGGGAAGCTGGTAGCAGCATGTTTCCTGACCACTCACTGGGCTTCACCTTCTTCCTTCAGCATTGCTCTGACCTATTCTGTCCTGATGGAGATTCGTGGACTTTAGGTGTCTCACCATCTGCAGGCACACTGTTTGTCCCCCATACGCTGCACCGTGCCATGCTGATGCTGTTGACAACCAGAGGGGTGTCAGAAAAGTGGTGACAAACCTGGCTTTGTGGCCCAGACCAGCAGGGCAGGGGCAGGAGAAGAAGCCTGCTGGGTTGCCCCCAGGGTGCAGCAGCTTCTAAAACCGAAGCTTTTTTCAGAAGCTGTGATGGATATGCAAATTCTGTATTTCTGTTTGCGTACAGCTAATGAGCTGTCCCAGTTCATTCAGCCCTGCCTGGCTCAACCAGTATTTTGGTGCCATTCACAGAGACTTGCCTGTGGGCCCAGCTGAGGCTGTGCTGTACTGGAGCCCTTATAGGGCCTTAATGCAGGAAGTTTTGCCATTGCTCAGTGTTAATTTGAATTTTTTCTTACTAGCTTTTGTATCTCTGAGGAGGGTGGATTTTCTAGGATGTAGCTGCACAGCCGAGTCCCCTATGGCAGACCTCCCCGTTGTCCTCGAGCCAGAGCTGTTAAATGCACCTTTAGGTCCTGAAGGGGCTCCTGTGAGATGGATTTTTCCTTCCGGAGTGAGAATGTTTTGTTTCAGCTGGGGCCAAAAGGCAGGTTAGTCTGAGAAAACTCTTAAGATTATTCCTTGCCCAGGCATCCTCGGAGTGGCAGAGGAGGCTCAGGGTGGCGGCATCGACTTCAGCTCAGGGTACGCTCTGTCCTGGTTTCCTTGGGGCAGCTCCAACCTACTGCAGAGGTATGAAACGTCTCTACGGGTTGTGTGCGTTGGGTGTGATGTGTCTGAGCTGGGTCCGGCTCGCCCAGCTCTGTCTGTATAGCTGCTTCCCCCCACGGGAACACAGCAGCCTACTGCAGCAGTTGTTTTTGGTGTGCTGATGTTGGCAGTGTGGGACACTTGGAAAATCTTTTGATGCCTTCACAGGACGCTACTTTGGTGTGGTTGGTGCCTGTGCTCAGGTGGGCTTGACTTATCAGCAGATTCACAGACATGGGAAAACCATCCTGTTGCAGTAATAATGTGTGATGAGTCTTTCTGGGCTGGTGTTGGGAATAATTAATGTGTAGCGTGACCAGTTACTGGGTTCATGGGATGTTTACAGACTGCAGGCAGGTCGTGCTGCCTTCCGCTGCCCTCCTTCATCCTTGAAGGACCTGGGAGTTGGCAGCTGTGGTTCTGAGACCCTCCACAAGAGGAGCATTTCAAGTCACATGTGATAGTGACTTCTGGAGGTCACTGATCGTTATCCAGCCTTGGACGCAGTTGTTGGAGATGGCATGTGGGAAGGTTTTCAATGGTATGTGGCAGTTCACAGTGTCAGGGAAAAGCAGCAGCTCTGAGTTGGACTTGGTCCTGCACAGGTGTGGTACATTGCTGTTAGTAATTCACAGCACCATCCTCTTCTAAATCATGGGGAAACTTACCCTCTCGTTGGAAAGGTTGCTGAGCCCTGGTGCAGAGGTGAGTCCTGGCAGGATCTGGACTCGGTTCTGTATGTGGCACCTCACGCAGACTACAGTCTAATGTCAGTCATTGCTTGTAGCCGGGTGGCTGCAACAGAAAGGCCTGGCTGCTTGCAGAAAGTGCTTTCTCTTCAGGTCAAGACCATGGTCTGCATCCTGTTACGCTCTTTTAGAGGAGTCCTAGTCTCCTCACCATCACATTGCTTTGTCCAGCCAAACATCCATAAGGTGTCAGGAGGAGTCAGGACACCTTTGTCAAGGAAGGAAAAAGAAGTGGGTGTTTTTGTTGCTGAGAGTAAACCAGCAGCATGGTCGAGACAGCTCACGTTTTCCCTGCTTCTTGGCTAATTGGATTCCTTTTAATTTACAGTAATCGATTGGCTGCTGCTTTATGGCTCTCATCTGCTTTCTGGACCTCTAGTTGAGTCAGTTGTGTACCAGCACGTGCTGGGTTTGGTGAGGACTGCAGCATCTTTCTTGTCTCTTCTACCAGCAATTGTATTTGCTTGTTTGCTGAGTGATGGCTGGAGGGCAAGCTTGGCTGGCCTGGTAAAGGATGCTTGGTAGGACATTGCTTGTTGTGGTGTTCAAGGGTTTGGCCCTGTGTCTTGAGAGAAGTTTGGTGAAGATGACTGGTATTAGCCGAAAGAAATGAAGTACATAAAAGGCTACTAAAATGTGTTCAGGGAACTTCTTGTACCATCCCCTGCACTGACACCATCAAAAGCAGGATATGAGGTGAAACAGCCTTCCTCAGCCTTTGGTTGGGCTTGTCTACTATCAGACCTGTGTAGTAGCTGGTTGTTTAAACCGTTGGTTTTCCCCAGGTTCTACCTGACTTGCTGACAGTGTCCCGAGAGTGAAGCAAATAGGTCAGGTTGTGCCAAAAATTATCTAGGGCCCAAAGGTGAGGAAGAAGAACACGTGTCCCTATCCTAGTGATGGTCAGAAATGGTTCTTATGAGTGTTCAGACCCTTCCTGCTGTCTGCTGCCTCATGCATCTTGAGAGAAGAGGACTGTTTGCCCTTTTTTCCGTGGTGCTGCAATAGCCTGGGATCAGGGACAAAGTTCTTTCTTTGCCACCATGCAGCTGTTGTGGCTCTGAAAGGCTCTTCTTTGCGTGATTCCTTCTCATTGTCTTTGGCAAACGTTTTGTGGTGGAACTCAGTTTTGAGCTTTATTAACTCCCTGTTGGTTTTTTAGGGGTTCTCTGTATGTCTTACAGACCCAGTTAGCAGGAATGTTGCTGATGGTAGCCCAGCTGGATGAGAAGAGTAGGTGCGGTCATCTAGAGCCTGTTATCCTTCAAAGCCCCTTCCCGCTGGGTAGAAGGTTGGGCTGGTTTCCTTGAGATACTCTTGCAAAGCTGTGCAGGGAGAGTAACGTGATCTGGTGAGTGTCTTGAGGGCAGGACACGTGTGGAGGCTGCTTTGCTGTCTCCTGGTGTAGATCTGTCACTATATACAAATTAATTGTGGATGTGATGGGGGAAGTAGACCTCATCCCCCTCCCCACAGACCTTTGCCTGGGTCTTTGCCTCCCCAGACCTGCTCTGGAGGTGTCCGGGCCAGCAGAAGGGTGCTCCCAGAGCAGAGGGCTGGTGCTGGCTGGGCTGCTGTGCTGGTAGCCCAGACAAGGTGGTGCTGGCGAGCAGACTGCTCTGTGGTAGCTCCCTGCTTGCCCAGGTGTGGAAGTCCAAGCTTTCAGACTTGGTTTCCCACCCTCCCCCTCTTCCCGTTTTCCCCCTCTTCCCCTCTCCTTGCTCTCCCGCTGAGTTGATGCTTTTCCAGGAATGAGCTGTACTGCTGGCCCAGCACATTCCACAGCAGCAGCGCTTTCTTGGCAGGAGCCTTGCCTGCTGTTAAGAAAAAGCAGGACTGACTTGGCGTCCCTCAACTGAGGGCCAGAAAAGGCAGGCCTGGTCCTACCTTCCTTGTGGGGTGTGCAGAGCCTTCCCAGACACCGTGCCCCTCTCCCTTTCCCCTTGCCTGTGTGCCGGTGTCCTCCCAGCAGTCCTCAGAGCCCTTTACAGCTCCTTGCTGTTGTCTTAACAGGCATGAAGTCCTCGGCGCTGAGCACCAGGGAGCCTGTTGCTTTTCTAGCCAGCTTAGAGAGGGGTGGGTGAGAATCGTGTGGAATTCTGGGGCCCAGGCACCTCTTCCACTAAGTTCTTTGTAAGATGTCGTTATGCCCTTTACGTTTTGCTGCCCGTGGTAGCCGGGTGAGCCCATGTTCCACCTCTGCACTGTCCCTCACTCTCTGTGGCAGCTCTCTGTGCGCTCTTCCCACTGTCTGTACCCAGAGGGAGCCAAGTGTCACCGCAGACCAAGCCTCCTCTGCTTTACTTGCTCCCTCTCAGTGTTAATGTGGACCATAGCAACTGCATCGGGATTTTACCCTGTCTCGTGTGCATGTCTCCATTCAGCTGAGACCTCTTTGGGCCTGTTTCCTATCCCGCCTTGAATACAAGGCCAGCTTTTGGTCACTGCTGTGGATGTCTGTGGGTATCTCGGTTCCCTGAAGGGTGTTTCTGCAGATGTTTACCTCACATCTTCCTTTTGCATGATGATTCCTTGCACTTTTATCCTTGTGTTGGGCCACAAAAGCTCTTAGAGCTGTTCAGGAACTGGAACTGAGCTACCAGGGTGAAGATCCTGGCTGGGCTTTTGCTGGGAGTTCCCGTTTGTCCTGATTTCCAATTCAAAGAGCCTGAAAGTGTCACTGAACCTTCAGGGGCCTGGAGGATGCTTCCTTTGATGTCTGTAAATGTCCTTCTGGGGCTGGGAAGCATCACCGGGGCAGGGCAGGATTAATTAGTGTGTAGGTGCCTGCTGCTGCAGCCCCCATGCAGCTTCCTCCTCGGTGGCGGCCAGGCCTGTCGGAGCTGTTTGCAGCCAGATGGTCACCCTGAGAGCTGGGACGAAATCAGGGTCCGTAGCTGTGCTTTGGTAAGTGCTGCTCCTGGGCAGGCCTGCAAGGCCGGGCGGCTCGTTCCGAAATGCCATTCCTTTCCCAGTCTTTGGACTAGACAGGCAGGAGGTCTGTCCTCTGTCATCTCCCACCCAGGGATATCTGCAGGGCTGAGCACGGGCCCGGCCGGATCCAAGCACCCTCCTGGAGAGGGGCTGCACTTGCCCTGGTGTGTGTCCAGTGGAGCGGTTGTAGATGTGTTGATTGGGGGTTCATGGAGAAAGCAGTTGCCACGTTAGATGTCTACTTGTCCCTTGCCTGAGTGATGTGGGGGGGACAGCACAGCAAGCTGTGGGGCATGGGGGGTGCTGTGGGGCAGGAGCCGTGAGGGCAGTTGAGGGAGGCTGTAGAGATACAGCCTGAAGATGAAAGAGGCTGTTCCTGTGCATTTGCTCATGGGCACGATGTCCCCGCTCCTTGAGGAGAGGGGGTAATAGCTTGGGATGGGGTGACCTGCTCTCCGAGGAATCCTTGCAAAGCTCCCGTAAAGTGTCAGGAGAGCCGAGGTGGCCTCTCCTGCTTGAATGCAGAGGTGTCTTCTTGCTGTGTGAGCAGGACAGCTGGCTTGTGCTTCTTGATTCTTAAAAACACCCTAGGTTAAGACAGTGCTGCAGGGGAGCTCACATTCATTGGGGGGGCACAGCAGCTCCTCTGGGGTGAGGGTCGGGCAGAGCTAAACGCCCACCAGCGTATGTCCCTTCTTACCCCGTGCAGTGGAGAATACCCTCTCCAGGGGCTCGGGAGGGAAATTAAACGTGAGAGTGATGGTCTGTGCTTGCACTCAGAGACACCTTCTCACCCCAGTGCACTGTGCAATTTGCACCCCCTCCTCCTCACACAGGAAGTAAAAATACAGTGGGGAAGACCCAAAGAATGCCCTGGCTTATGGAGACAGACAGCTGAAATCCTCTAATCCTGTTTGATGCACACTGCCTGCCTGCGAAGCCCAAGGTCTTGCTCATACACGTGTGTGCTCTTCGGTTGGGCCTGTGGCCCGTGGGGAAATCGCATCCCCACAGGAAACACACGTGTCACGTCTGGGCTTAGTCTAATAGGCGAGTATTTCCCGTCCACAATCCCAGCTCTGTTGGAGAATTGCCTTGTCTGATTTTCTCTTCTGGTGAAATGGCTGCAGAGCTCATCCCTATGGCCCTGGCATTTTGGTCTTGCAGAAAGGAGGAGGGTTTTTGCTCCAGAGGCAGGAGATGCTCACATTTTGGATAGTAGCAGATGAAGGTGCTCCCTTTTGCTGTGCAGCGTTATTAATCTGTGCAATCTGTTTGGAGACAAGACATCCCTGCCCTAAGGGGTGTGTACTGAAGGTCATGAAAATGAGATCACATTTCTGGTTTGTAAATCCCTGAAGCTTGTGGTGTTGGGTAGAAACATCTCCTGATCATTTTTGTTTGTTTTGTTTCTGTTTTTTTCTGGTTTTTGTGGTTCTGTGGGCTGTAGGAGATGGGGGCTGTTAAGGTCAGAGGAGTGACCTACCTTATCTGTGCACTTTTGGGGGGGTTGTAATAGGCAATGAAGTCTAACATTGAATTTCTGGGCTTTGCGATGATGGAAAAATTGGTGCTGTTTTGTGAAGGTATTTCCTCACAATAATTGAGCTAAATGAAGGAAAAGATCTTACTTGTTATTTTTTTTCTTTATCTGTTCTACTAGTTTTTCATCTTTGTACTGTGAAATTGTCACTGCTCAATTGTGTCCCCTATATCTACACCTCCCCTCATAAGACTCTCTCATCCTGGCCACCGAGCTGTCTGACAGGCTTGAGGGCTCCCCTTCCCTCACCCCCCTTGTTGGTACTGACCCCCCCCAACTCCAGATTCAGCCTTTCTGATCACCGCCACCTCCCGTGGTTGCATCTCCCCAAGTGTCCTCCCCGTTGCGAGCCCTTGGACAGATGATTTGGGGAGTGGGGCTGCCGGCGACGAGAGGTGGGGGCTGCTGAGCTCCAGCTGCATCCGCCGCTCAGATCCTCCTGCCGCAGCCTTTGTCAGTGCCTCTTGGATGTCTTCTTTCCAGGGCTGGCGTTGCTCCATCCTGGTTCCTCTCTGGGACCCCACTGTGGTTAGGAGAGACCAGAGCTCAAACCCCCCAAACTCCCCCGTGTGCGTGGCCCATCGCGGCAGGGGGCTCGGGGGGAGCAGGAGGTGGAGTGGGGCAGCCTGGGCAACCCGAGCCCTGGGGTTTATGGCCTCCTTTCTCTCCTCTGCACACTCTCTTGTTCCCCGCTTTCCCTTAATTCCTTGGATGAGACTGTGATATAAAATACCCTCTAATTTCCTGAGCCGGGCTGGGGCTCCCCGGGGAGGGCAGCGTCTGCCTGTCCCTGGTGGGCAGGGAGCCTGGGGAGAGGCTCCGCCGGAAAAGCCGGTGGGATGGAGCCGGGTTCCCTCCCCTTCCCCGGCTGCACGGAGCAGATGTGCCGCTTGTGTCGGCGCTGGCAGCCCCTCCGCACACCCGTCTCCTCCTCCTCCTCCTCGCCCCCGGCTTGGCCCCGTGCGGCTGGGGATGGCGGCTGAATCATCCGCCCACTCGCCTGCCTCCCCTGTAACCTCCCTCCCTCCCGCCTCCCTCCCGCAGATCCCTTTGTTGGAAAACCCGAGGCAGACGCGGCCGGGGCGCTGGGCCTGGGGCTCGGCACTGGCCGTGGGGCAGCCCCGGGGCCGGCGAGTGGCCGTTCTGCTGGGGGCGCCGCGGGGGCAGACCCCGCTCCCGGGGCAGGGCTCGCCGAGAGGTCCACTGGCCGCCACTCCCAGCCCCAGCGGGACTTGAAACAGGGGGGGCATCTGAAGCCGGGCTGCCCCGGTGGGCGGTGAACGAAAAGCAGTCCCGTTGAAAGCAGCCTCGGGCAGATGTTTTCCCTGGGCTGTGGTGGCTCCTGCCAAAAGGAAAGGCTTTTAGAGAACTGAAAAGAGCCTGTGCTCCTTCTGGGTCTGCTCTTTGGGGATTCCGAGCTCAGACCCCATCAGCTGGCAGCTCTTCCTCACGTCTCCCGGGGGTGGATGGCTTTCCTGCCCCGCACACCCACATCCCCGGCCGCCCCGCAGCCCGAGCCCCGGGAGCGGAAACGTGGCACCGCTCACGGCTCCCCCAGAGGCTACGCGGCCGCTGCCTCCTGCGGCCTGGCTGCTGGGAGTGAGGAGAGTGACTTCATTGTCTCTCTGCCGTGGGGAGAGTGAGCTGCAGAGGGGGGTGGAGGGGGGAGGAAGGCTCGGGCTGGGAAGGAATGCAGGGCACGAAGAGCCGGGAGGGTGTGCGGGGTGACAGCCGTGAGCTGGACTGCGGAGCTCTTCCTGCTCGGCATGTGCCTGACTCCAGCACTATCAGTTTGTGCTCTGCACGGCCTAAATATATAACCCACTGTGCTCTGGCATTTAGGTGATGACTAGTGCGGTAGCTGGGGAAGGAGAGAGAAGACTGCGGTGGGGTGGAGCTGACCCCCGGGATGTCTGGGGCGGCCCTGGGGTGACCAGAGTGAGGAGGGACCAGCTGTGGGACAGAGGGGCTTTGTTCTCCATCGGATGTTGCAGCTGAGGGTGGGCGGGGGTCTCGGGGCTGGGTTTCCTCTGTCCCCGCTGGCGGTGCAGTTGGTTTGCGCTTAGCGGTTGGTCACCATGACCTTGCGAGTGCGTTGCCCTGTCCTGTCACCCGCCGGCAGGACTCTGTGTCCCCAAGCAGGCAGCGCTGGAAACTGGCTCTGCCTGAAGCTCTCTCTAGGAATTGGATGGCGTCCAGGCTGCTGGCGACAGTATGAATGGATGCTGCTGCGGCCAGGCCAGGGGCTGTGTGTGCTTGGACGTGGGGAGACGGCAACTCACGGCACTGGGCAGGATTGTGGTGGGTCCTGGGGAAGGCTGCCTGCGTTTGACACTGCCTGGGGCTACAGTGACCTTGGGCAGAGGCTGGCACGGGGCATGCTGGAGAAACATCAAGCCAGCAGGGTTTTAATCCATCCTCGCTGCTCCTTTCCTACTTTTTCCTGCTTCTCCATCTGCGCAAGGGGAATTAAGGCACATTCTGGGAGTGGATTAGGCTGCTCAGAATGTGACCTCCTCATCTGTGCCTTCTGGGGATGGGTAGCATGGGTCCAGGCCCTTTGCTGCCCTCTGGTTTGGTCAGGGACTGTGAGTGCCAGCAGAGACGTGGCCACGTGCTGCCTTTCTCCCAGAGACAGCCCTTTGCGGAGCGTGGTGATGCTGGAGGAACCTGCAGCTGGCAGGGAAGAGCGAGCCTGCTCGAGGGCTCTGCTCCTCCAGCACTGATCACTTGCCTCTGGCCGATGCTTTGTGAGTGCTGGTGACCCTCACTGTCCTGCGTTCCGTGGCAGCTGGCAGCACAGGGTGCCGTGGCTCCGGCCCTGGTGTGCTCTGGCTCTGCGGCAGTCACCGGACAGCCTGGGCAGCAGGTCACAGCTCCGTGCCCCACGCTTGCCTTCACTTCTGTCCTCCCTGAGCTGGGGACTGACCCAGGGACCCTTCCGAGCTGTTGATGGGATCCCACCTCTGTGTTTAGTTACTTATAAGCTACTTCTTTTTCAAACGTAATTTCCCTTAGCTTCACATTCATTCTTTTGTTCTTTTTCTGTTGGATTCTTTTCCCCCAAACCATAATTTCATAATTTAAACTGAACATTAGGAAAGAGTTTCACAGAAGGAGTAGTCATGCATTGGAATAGGCTGCCCAGGGAGATGGTTGAGTCCCCATCCTTGGATGTGTTTAAGAGTCGTTTAGATGCGGTGTTGGGGATATGGTGTAGGGGAGAACTTTGTAGAGTGGGGTAGATGGTTGGACTCGATGATCCCAAGGGTCTTTTCCAATTTGAATGATTTTATGATTCTAGAACCATTCTAATCATAGAGTGGTTTGGGTTGGAAGGAACCTTAAAGATCATCGAGTTCCAACCCCCCTGCTGTGGGCAGGGATACCTCCCACCAGACCAAGTTGCTCAAAGGGGCATCCACAACTTCCCTGGGCAACCTGTTCCAGTGCCTCACCACCCTCACATTAAAGAATTTCTTCCTAATATCTAATCTAAATCTCCCCTC
>JAOTQQ010000052.1:137358-162183 GCA_026546715.1 Gallinago undulata
ACACCAAAGAATTTCTTCCTGAGATCTGATCTAAATCTCCCCTCTTCCAATTTAAAACCGTTGCCCCTTGTCCTGTCACTGCACTGCCTGACACAGAGTCCCTCCCCAGCTCTCCTGTAGCTCCTTCAGATATTGAAAGGCTGTTATCAGGTCTCCCCAGAACCTTCTCTTCTCCAGGCTGAACAACCCCAGCTCATAGGAAAGGTGCTCCATCCCTCTGATCATCCTCGTGGCCCTCCGCTGGACCGTTCCAACAGGTCCATGTCCTTCCCGTGCTGAGGGCTCCAGAGCTGGACACAGAGCTCCAGGTGGGGTCTCATGAGTGCAGAGTAGAGGGGTAGAATCATCTCCCGAGACCTGCTGGCCACACTTCTCTTGATGCAGATGCAGCCCAGGACGTGGTTGGGTCTCTGGGCTGCCAGCACGCCATTGTTTCATTTGTCAAAGATGGTATTAATTGAGTCTGGTGAGTTTACAAGTTTGCAGACTCGCTGGGGAAAAGTATTTAGGTGCCTGATGATATTTAAAATAGAAAGAATACATTTTCTTCTCAGAGAAAAACTGATGTTTTTAATGTTGGGGAAGAAGATTATCTGCTCCCTCCAGTACAAGCTGTTTGTGTGATGTGGGAACATGACATCGTGGCACAACTATAAAGCTTTGAAGTGATGTTGAAATATTATGTATGTAATTAAAAATCAACAGTAACATTTGGGAGGCAGCGTGTTTAACGTAGTTCACTTTCATCTGTTAGAAATCTCTGGCATAGATCGTGGTTCTTTCAGATAATTAATGAAGAAGTTTAAATATGTATTTCTTTAGAAATAAGCGAACTGGTGGATTTCTTTAGAAGTAAGCGAACTGATGGAAACATGCATCTGAATTTTTTTTGAGACTGATTAAAATGTGAATCTGGGGGCAAAACAGCTGGGTGCCCATAGGAGAGCCTGTTCTGCCCCCTCTAGCTGCCCGTGGTGCTGTGGGCAGAGGGGGCTGCCCGTCTCCCTCCCCAGGCCTGGGCTGCCCCCAGGTGGGTACAGACACCCCCTCGGGACAGTCTCCTTTTCCCCCAAAGCCCCGGGCCCGGCTCTGACTGACTGCTCTCCCTCTGCAGGGTGGTGAAAGAAGAAATCTCGGATGACAATGCCAAGCTTCCCTGCTTCAACGGCCGGGTGGTGTCCTGGGTAAGCACACCCCTCCTTCCGTATCTCGCTGCCTGTTTCTGCCTCTCTGAAAGCCACTGCCGGGTTCCATAGTGCCCAGTGGGGCCCGGGAATGCTCCCACCGCCAAAGTGCTGGCTGCTAATGAGGCTGATGAGCTGGATTGCCATGCTCCAGTCCCTCCGCTGGAAGAGGTGCTGGGCCCTCATGCCGGGGATGGTGTGGGATCCTCTCTGGAGAGCTCACGGTCCCTGAAGCCTGGCAGAGGTGGTGGTCTCCACCTGTCCTCAGCATAACCCCTCTGCCCCTATGGCAGGGTCAGCTTTCCAAGGAAAGTCCTGCTCCGGTGATGGGCGCAAAGGGCTTAAGTGACTCTAGTGCTGGTGAAGCGGACTGGATTTGGCTGCCCTGAAGACTGAAGGTACTGCCTGGGCAGCTGCAGGACCAGCTTCTCCCTGGTGCCATGCCATGCCATGCAAATGCTGTCCCCTGCCCGCATGCCTCCCTCTGCCCTCACTGGGACCCTCCTTTTTTGGGGGGGAGAAAGGTGTTCCGTATCCATAGCTAGCCACCCCTTTTGCCCTCTGCTGAGCTGCAGTTTCTGCTGAAGCAGAACCAAGATGCCAAGAACCTTTTTCCAGGGGCCACCAAATAGCCCCTAAACAGTGAGAATCCTCAGCAAATCAGGCTGGGTCAGACCCAGTGCTGCTTCCATCCGCACGCCAAACGGCGACGCCTTGGCTGGGGGTCCGTGAGGGGGCTGTTTGGGGGGCGGGTGGGTGCTGGCCAGGGACAGACACAGGCTGAAGTCCTGCCCGCGGGCACGGGGCTCCCACACAATGGGCCAGCGGCTGGTGGCCAGCGCCGGCCGCCCTCCCTGTAGTGGTTACCCAGCGCTTCTGAAAACGGCCTGTCTGCTGCTGCGTCTGCCCTGAGAGGTCTCCCCACTCATTCATCCCTTTCCAGCTGCCTTTTCACCTGCTTCGTGGGGAGTCCCAGAGGCGCTGAATCCTTTCCGTTGCTCTTTTTTAACCTAGCATGCTTTTCCTCATGGTCCATGCATCTGCGCAGCCGCTGGTGTTCCTCGTAGGGGTTCTCTCTGCTCAGCGTGGGTGCCACGGACCCTGCTGCTGCTCTGGCTCCCTGTGGGGAACTCGTGCCCGGAGTTTGCACCGCTGCCAGGTCTCATGCACGGAGGTGACAGCAGTCCCAGCGAGCTTTAAGCACAGCTGATGGTCTCTTTTTCTGTCCATGCTGAGAGTCTCCTTGTCTGGGGGTGGTTTGGGGGCTGGGGGGGGGGGGGGGGGCACGTGGTTTGCTGCGTCTGCCAGACGGGCTGGGCTGAGGCTATTTTAGGAACTTGGTACTAATTTTAGTTAGAGGGAAAGATGGGGGCTTGGATCCAAGTGAGTATTTCCTGACAAGTGCGAGGCAGGAAAAGTGCAGGGTGGCTATCAAAACCTTCCCTGGAGGAAATCCCAGCCCTGGGATCGTTAGAGGAAGGCAGCATCAGTCCCTCTGCTTGGGAACAGCCCCTCTCCCCCTCCCCTCGCTGCTGTTTGACAGCTGCCTGCATCCAGTTCCCTCGGACCAGGTCTGTTTGCCTGGTCTTGCCTTGATACCTGCAAGCACAGAGCGTTCTGTGGCAGCGCTGACCCCTGCCGTGATCTCGCCTCCCCAGTGCTCCCAGGCAGTGGCTGCTGGAGCAGGGATGTAGCCCCTGGGGAGTGAGACGAGTCCTGGGAAGATGGGTCACTGTGGAGGTGTGGGGAGCAGCAGAGCGGAAGCTGAGCCAAGTGTGAGACGAGCTGGTTAGACGGTGGTGAGAGCAGGAGCTGTTGGGCTTGTCCTGGGGCTCGTGGGACAGGCTCTGCGGCTTTTGACACCCCAGGGTGCTCTCTGCCCTGTCTGCTGCCTGGCTTTTTCAGGGCTGCTCTGTCTTCTCTGCCCCAGCTGCATCCCTGTTTCTGTTCCAGTCCTCCCTGGCAGCAGACTGCTCTCTCACTGTGTTATGGTTTGAAGGACCCATGACAATTTATTGTCATTTAGACAATTATTCTATCACTTGCTGACCCCTCCCCACTTGGGAAGGGGAATCGAGGAAAAAGAAGGGAAAAAAAGGGCTGAAATATAAATAGATTTAATAGAATAACTAAATAGTTAATAATACTAAAGAACCAATATTGATCCTGATACCAATATAAAATACACAAGGACTAGCCCAAGCCCATCCCACCATCAGGAAGCCGTGCACCCCCAGCAGGGACAGGTGATGTGGGACCCTGCGAGCACTGCGGCTTTGGGAGGGAAGGAGGGAAGGGCTCAGGGCTCTGGCACTGGGGCAAGGAGTTCTCAGAATGGCAGCCATCGAGGGAGAGAGAGAGGGAGAACTCATCAAACTTTCTAATTTATACTGAATGTGATGTTCATGGTATGAAATAACCCCGTTGGCAGCCTGGGTCAAGTGCCTCGGTCTTGCTCCTCCTTGTCCCTGCGCCTGGCAGGGCTTGAAAACACCAAGACCTTGAAACCCACTCACCAGAGCTGGCTATAAAATAAGTATTTTCACAAATTCAGACACTAGAATCTTCTAAAATGCATTTTTTTCCAAGCGTTAGAAGAGACTTTACTGAAAAGTAAACTGACTGAAAGATAAATTAGTCCTGTGTCACTCAAACCAGGGCACTCTGTCCTAATGATGATCTGCGGGGCCCAGCATCCCCTTTATCATGGTTTCCCCAGTTCTCAAAGGTGGGCAGGGCATGGCTCTCTGTCTCATCAGTGAGGCTGGGAAGCGCTCAAGACCTGTGTAAACTGGTATCTGATCCTGTGGTCTCCTCACCAGTAAGCAGCAGAGCTGCCTCTGCCTTTACACTGGGTGTTGTGGTTTGGGCAGTGCTATCAGCTCATTTCCAGCCCGTGTGTCATGATCCCTCTGTCCTGACGCAGAGTGGGGCATCGCTCGCCTCTGGATCAGACCTCTCCTGCAATGGCTGGTGGCTCGGCAGCTGGTTGAAGCCCACAGACCCCATCCTGTCCCCTCCCTGGGCTTCAGGCTGATCCCCAGCCTGTTTTGTCTGGGGTGGGAACCTGCAGTTTCTCCCTGACACCGGGGAGGGCCACCCCCTGCTTGCCTGTGCCATGCAGGGGACAGGCATGAGCAGATGGGAAAAGCACATTGGAAGGTCCCTAAAGACAAGATATTGATCTTCCCTCGATGGCGACCTCTGGCCTGTCCCTGGCCAGGGTTGTGGGCTCTGTTCTGTCACCTCTGCTCTGGGCGTTCCTGAATGTCTCTTGCAGGGAAAGGTCTTTTTGTTGCTTTCCTGCCCAGCCCTGTTGGGGATAGCCCTGCTCAGTGCAGCTGGAAAGCGGGGAGAGCGCAAACCTGGATAGGGAGCGATGTTGGGAAAACCACTTTCCATTGAGCTCATTTGAGCCATCCTCCCTTTCATCCTACTGGTGAGCCCTCCTTGGAGAGGCTCCACCTCGTTCCCTGAGCCCTGAAATTTGTGGTTTATCTCAGGGCCAGAGGCACAGATCCAGGGGTGCTTGGGCTGCCCCAAAGCATGGGTGGTATGAAGGTTTCCTGGGGTTTGACCCTTTCTTGAATTTCTGTGCTGGGGAAGCTGTTGAGCCTCTCAGAGGTTGGCTGGAGGTTGTGCCCAAGCCGATTATCCAGGCACAACCTGAAAGTTTCCAAAGTACATGGGGAAGCCAGAAAAAGAGCATGCCAGAGCCTATTTCAGAGGCACCCTCAGCCCTGAGCCCTGTTACCCCCAGCTCCCATGGGCTGGGAAGGTGAAAGTCCTGCTGGGTCCCACAGCTTGAAGCAAAGGCGTGGAGGCTGGTGAAGTCAAGAAAAGGAGGGACTGGTGGCTGCCTCTTCCAATGCAAGAAGAACTAGGGGAATCTACTTGCTACAGCACGTGTGCCCGAGGTTACCCGAGTGTAAGAATTGCCCACTGTGGGCTTGCAGATGGTGTCAGGGCTGTCACCCCGGCGTCACTGCTGGGTCAGGCATTCCTGAACCACAAATAACCAGCGTCTGGGAAGGCGCTGAGGGGTATTGTTGCTACATGCTTGGCCTGTTCCTTACCCGCTCCTGGGCATCTGCTGTTGTCCACTGTCAGAGATGAGATCCTGGGCCAGACATGCTTCTGGCCAGCTCGTTTGGCCACTCTTGTGTGTTTCCAGTGCCTCATCCATTTCATTCTCTGTCTCTCATCCCTCCAGCTGGTGTCTGCAGAGGGTTCACATTCGGATGCTGGCTCAGTCTGTGCTGATAACCAGACAGAGCTGCCACCCTCCATGGAGCGCACAGGAGGAATCGGAGACTCCAGGCCCCCCTCTTTCCAGTAAGTTATCTGGAAACCTATCCTAGTTTCTGCGGGACCCACTGGAACACTCTTGCCCAAATTGGCAGCAATCACAGCCAGCTTGAGGGGAGGAGGAGGAGGATGGGGCTGGGAGCAGATTCAAAGTGGAGCTGCATTATTCCACAAGCAAGGGTGTGCTGGAAATACTGTGGGGAAGTTGGCAAAGAGCTGGCACAGCTTCTCCTGATCCCTTGCCCTGCACTCACAGATGTGCTGTGGTTGTTCCCCATCGTCTCTGCTCCTGTCCCTCAAGGAGAGAGCTGATGGCTTGTGCTAGCCAGCACAGAGGCTGAGAGAGCCTGCTTAAGTTGTTCCCTGTGTACATATTTGCTCTTTTTATCTCATTGCAGCCCTAATACTGGGGGGAGTCGGGAAAACCTGGACAACGAGACAGAGACAGACTCAGTGGTGTCATCGCAAAGGGAACGACCCCGTCGGAAGGAGGGGCCTGAGCATGGTGAGTGTCGGTAACATGGCCAGAGCTCTGCAGGGCACGGCTATGGCACCGTGGGGGCACCAGGTCCAGATATGGAGCAGCTCTCTCCGCTATGCAGGACCTTCCCAGCTTAGAAGGGCTGTTCAGTGATCTGAGGCTGTAGCCCCATGTTGGAGGCAGGATCTGACACCTCTGTTGCATCAGAGCTTGGTGTTGAAACCTTTGGGGCAAGGGTGACGTCTCCTGTAGAAGCCTGGAGAGCAGGAGGTAGCAGTGCCTCAGTCCTAAGTTGAACCAGCTGTGGATCTTCCACGATTTTAGCAGCATTGTTCCAATGGCCTGTCAGCCTCTTCCCCATCCTCTAGTGATAGAAGAGGCATCCCACAGAAGGTGGATCTGATCCCAGAGTGGACTCGTAGTCGGCTGGCTCTAGATGGGATTACCTGGTGGCCAGATTCATTCTGAGCAGGTTGCCATGAGCCCTGCCGTAGCGGAAGGGGTTGTTTCCTTGTGGCCTGTCTCAAGCACACCGAGTCTTGTCTTTTCATAGCACCCAGGGTGAATGGGACAGTGAAGGGAGAGCGACGCCGAGACCTGGGCGGGTACGAGAGCTCCTCCACGCTCATGAGCAGTGAGCTGGAGACCACCAGCTTCTTCGATTCGGATGAAGATGATTCCACCAGCAGGTAGGAGAGCTTAGGTCCTAGGCTCCTGCCTCCCCACGCAGACAGATGCCTTTGCAGGGCTCCATTGTCTGTGCTCGGGTCTCAGCCAGCAGCCCCCTCTGCTGTTGTCTGTCCCCCACGTACATGTTCTGCCCCTGCCATCCTCTATTCCCTGGACAATTTCTCTGGCTCCCTTGCTGCCAGAACCACCACCCTGGCAGCAGCAGAGCTGACTCTGGTTTTTGCCTCTAGGTTTAGCAGTTCGACAGAGCAAAGCAGTGCTTCCCGTCTAATGAGGAGGCACAAACGGCGCCGGCGGAAACAGAAGGCTCCACGCATTGAGCGGGTACCTGGGGGCTGGGTGTCCTGGGGAGGGCAGGGTGGGCTGCCTGGTGCATCTCCCCACACTGTGCTCCAAAGCTGAGCAGGGATTTGGCGGTGTTTGCTGTGGGTGCAGCTGGGGATGGGTGGCATCCAAGTGCTGAGACTTCATAAAATGCTGTAAATCCCTTCCGGTATCTGAAGGGAGCCTACAGGAGAGCTGGAGAGGGACTTTTTGTCAGGAAGTGTAGTGATAGGATAAGGGGTAATGGTTGTAAATTGAAAGAGGGGAGATTTAGATTAGATACTAGAAAGAAATTCTTTACTGTGAGGGTGGTGAGGCACTGGAAGAGGTTGCCCAGGGAAGTTATGGATGCCCCAAGTATTCAAGGCCAGGCTGGATGGGGCTTTGAGCAACCTGGTCTGGTGAGAGGTGTCCTTGCCCAAGGCAGGGGGTTGGAACTAGATGATCTTTAAGGTCCCTTCCAACTCCAACCATTCTCTGATTCTATGAAACCCTTTCTGAGCCAATGTAGCCTCAGGAGCTGGGAGACCACAGACCTTGTCCTGGCTGTGGAGAGGTGGTAAGGACAGTGGCTGATGCCCTGTGGCTCTGCAAAGCTCCCAGCGTAAGGCTGGAGTTGTGGGTTGTGGCTGTGGTGCCACAGGGAGCACAAGTGGAAGGAGCTGGGGCTGGGAATGTTGCTGAGGCACAGGAGGACATCTCACGTTCCACTTCTGTTGCAGTCATCGTCCTTCAGCAGTATCACAGACTCTACCATGTCCCTGAACATCATCACAGTCACGCTGAACATGGGTGAGTGGGAGGTGTGCGTGGAGCCTACAGTCCTTCTGAGTGAGACCGGGCAGTAGAGAAGGAACTGGGGAGGGGGCACAGAGAACACATGTGGGGAGGAGTGAGGGGATGGGTTCTGTAGAAGAGTGGCTTGACTTGAAGCACTGATCTCTCGAGAGTTCCTCTGTGTCCCAGGACATCCTTCTGGGACAGGGGTGTGAGCAGCCATCGTTAGCATGTGGTTTGTCTGAGGTTAGGGCTGCTGTGCCTGCTGCTTTATGGTGTCTTACTTCTTTCTCTTTTCATCCCTGCAGAGAAATACAACTTCCTGGGCATTTCTATTGTGGGACAGAGCAACGAGCGTGGGGATGGAGGCATTTACATTGGCTCTATCATGAAGGGTGGTGCTGTGGCAGCTGATGGCAGGATTGAGCCAGGAGACATGCTTTTGCAGGTATTTCTCGCCCACATATCTCCATCTTTGGGCTGAGGAAAGCAGTAAGAAAAGACCCAGAAGCCTCCCTGTGCACTTTGGCAGGCTAAACCCAGGAAGCTGCGCTCAGGAGAGGGAAGCTGAGTCACTGCTGAGCTGAGTGAGGGAGCCTCTGGTCACATCTCTGGAACTCACCTCTTTGCATTGTTTGCAGGTAAACGACATCAACTTTGAGAACATGAGCAACGACGATGCTGTGCGGGTGCTGAGGGAGATTGTGCACAAGCCGGGGTAAGCACTGGGGTTGTTCCTTCCCCCCACAGGCAGCTGTACGGTGTGTGCTTGGCGGGGTGCGAGTCGTGTCTGCCAGTGGCCCTGCAGTAGCTCAGAACTTAGGGTTTTGGTGTTGCTTCAATTCCTGGGTTTTCATGCCCAAAGCAAGAATTGCAGCCAACAGAATGGTGGTGAACTGGGGTCTGTGCCCCCTTTTCATGGGGATGCGGTGTCATTAGGATCATCAGCAACCCTCAGCAGGGTCATATCGTTTAGTCTGTGCCACTAAGGAAATCCACAGCTGGAGGGGGACAAGGGCACTGTACTTGCAGCTTCTCCCTGTCTCACAGGATGCAGCTCCCACCCATTGTGCAGGGCTTCGTACCGCTGGGCTCTTGTTCTAACTCTGGCCTTTTTTGTTTCAGGCCCATCACCCTGACGGTGGCCAAGTGCTGGGACCCCAGCCCCCGAGGCTGCTTCTCGTTACCCAGGAGTAAGTGGATAGCTGACCCACCCTTAGCACTGGTGCCCAGCTCATGTGAGAGCCCTGCCTTAAGCACTTACTTGGTTGTTGTCTTGTTCCTCCCCGGTGTGTGTGACTCCACGTGGCACTGAATTAGGGTTTGGTGGGGTTACAGCTCTCCTGTTAGGAGGCTGCTGTGTCCAATTCCCAGGCCAAAATGCCCATAAGCCCAGCCCTCCTTCCCACATCACGCTGGGGACGCGTTTCACTGGGGCGGGGGGGTCACTTGCTCGGGGCGCCAGAGGACAGAGAAACCCCACCTTGAGCCATAGGGGGATCTCTCCCTCTGCACCTCTCCTGCTGACCCTCCCTCTCTTCTTTCTCTCCCAGTTGCTCCCCAGCGGATCTGGGCTGGGCCAGACTCTCCATGCTCCGATCCGGGTGAGTCCCGGCAGATACCGGGGATGGAATGGCCTGCGCTGAGTCCCTGTCCCTCCCCAGAGGCTGAATTTGATGAGGGGATAATTTCTTATAGCTGCTGACTGACTCTTTCTTCACTGCAGGTGAGCCCATCCGGCCCATCGACCCGGCAGCCTGGGTGTCTCACACGGCAGCGATGACTGGCACCTACCCAGCGTACGGTATGAGTCCATCCATGAGCACAATCACTTCCACCAGCTCCTCCATCACCAGCTCCATCCCAGAGACCGAACGTAAGTCCTTGTGCCTCCGTGCTCCACCCGCTGCACGGCTTCCTCGCCTCCACTGTGCTGTGAAGGGAGCAATACATCTGCCTGGGAGCAGCTGGGACGGGCAAGGTCTGCCCTGCCTGGGGACTGAGGGGGAGATGGCTCTCACCAGGCAGGCACTGGGATCAGGGGGAGTTTTGGCCAGGTGAATTAATACCACCTTTTTCGGCCCTGTACGTAAGGAGAGTCCAAGAGCCTGGGAGCTGTGGTGGGTGCAGAGGAAAGGCTCAGAGCAGTCAGGGGTTACTGGCTGAGAGCAATAGTCCATAGGGAGTCGGCTTCTCCCTGCAGCAGTTTCCCTCCCAGACAGCAGATGGGGCAGGATGGAGGCAACTGGGAGCCAAGAGCCTCACAGTGGGGCTGGGTCCTGCTGAGCACAGGGCTCTTTTGGTTGCTTTCTGAAGTTTTGGATGATTGCAGTGTACAGAGCCCTGAAGCAAGGGTCTAGAGAGCCAGGGCAAAAAGCCAGGAGTTTGTTGTAAGTTTGTGAGGAGCGGAGAATCCACTTGCTGGGCTGTGTGAGCACATCTGGCAACTTTCGGACCTCAGCTGCTTGGGACTGGTTGGAAGGAAGGAAGGAAACTCTAGGCTGGGTTTTGCACAAGGTGACATGGCTGACAGGGGAAGGCTGGAAGGGGGGTTACACAGCATGCGCCCCCAGACTGGCTGTGATGTATTGTTCCCTGGCCCATTCCTCCTGTGTGTGATGCTTCCGTGTGGCCTTGTTGTCTTTTCTGTCCCCTCTCATCTCTGCCTCCCTTCCGTTCGTCCACACCACAGGCCTCGATGACTTTCACCTGTCCATCCACAGTGACATGGCCACCATTGTCAAAGCCATGGCCTCCCCAGAGTCAGGCCTGGAGGTGCGTGACCGCATGTGGCTGAAGATCACCATCCCCAATGCCTTCATTGGTAAGTGACCGTGCTGCCGGCGGCAGGGGCAGGGAGTGGGGAACAGGTGGCCTGTTTTCTGAGCAGATGCCCACGGGAGCATCTCTGTCACCATCAACTGTTGTCCAGGCCAGAGTCGCAAACTGAACCTTTGGCTGTGCAGTCCCTTTTTGCCTTTTGGCTCACTTTCTCTTGGCTCCAGTGTGGCCTCAAGGCTACTGCCTCCCTCCTCTGTTGCTGAATTTGACTCTGGTGTTTTGTGGCAGGTTCGGATGTTGTGGATTGGCTCTATCACCATGTGGAGGGCTTTACAGACCGTCGTGAATCCCGCAAATATGCCAGCAATCTGCTGAAGGCTGGCTACATCCGACACACCGTGAACAAGATCACCTTCTCGGAGCAATGTTACTACATCTTCGGGGACCTCTGTGGAAGTATGGCACTTGGCGTGGGTGGGTGGGAGGGAATGGAGGGAATGGGAGGTCCTGCAGAGCCCTGCTA
This sequence comes from Gallinago undulata, assembly GCA_026546715.1. Lineage (NCBI taxonomy): Eukaryota > Metazoa > Chordata > Aves > Charadriiformes > Scolopacidae > Gallinago > Gallinago undulata. Next base: position 148,427 of record JAOTQQ010000052.1, read on the forward strand.
ACACTGTGGGGACAAAGCTACCACCATTGCCATCAGGCTGGGCCCCTTGTTCTAAAGACCCTGTTAAAGAGTGAGGAAGAACATCCCAGCTCCCTTGTCGTGCTGCTGGGGTGGTGAAGTTGGAAGATGATGCTGTCACCTACTCTGTAGTCTTTTCTCCTGGGTGGCCACAGCAGATTCTTAGTCTTCACTGACTGTCTTCAGGCTCTGAACTTCCAGTGCTGGCAGAGGGGTGGTGCTCAGACCAACTGGGTTCTGCTCAAATGAGAGGATTGGGAGAGGTAATTGGCAGGGTGAGCTGTAACTCTGATGTGGTCTTTTCCCACCAAGCTTGTCTCTGTATTAGTGTGGCAGCTCTGATTTGCACAGCCAGGAAGCACAAATGGTTGCACAGACTATCAGGGAGAGTGCCGACGTCTTGCATCTCCTTGTGCACTCCATCCTTGTCCATCAGCAAGAGTGGACACGGAGCTGCTTCATTACACGTGGTCGTCGTTCTGCTTGGGCTAACCCCTTTTCTCTGCTTTCTTCCAGACATGGCTAATCTGTCTCTTCACGATCATGATGGCTCCAGTGGCGCCTCTGATCAGGACACTTTGGCTCCACTCCCCCACCCGGGAGCTGCACCCTGGCCTGTGGCTTTCCCATATCAGTATCCACCACCTCATCCATACAACCCCCACCCTGGCTTCCCAGACCCAGGCTACAGCTATGGAGGGGGCAGCGCGGGCAGCCAGCACAGTGAAGGTGAGTGGACAGGACTGAAATATGCCTGCAGGTGGGCAGACGCAGGGAAGGGCTGCGTAGGCAAGGCTCTGTGCGTGGGGGAAGCCAGGGCAAAAGCCACCTCAGAAGGGTTGTGGGACTTGGGGTGGAAAGGAGGCTGACAGCAGGGTCTGTGCTGGCAGATGGCTGTGCTGTAGGTCCCCGCGGGCCGGCGAAGTGTCCTTTCTCTCTGGCTTGTCTGAGCTGTCACCTAACCCTGTCTCGTGCACTTTGCAGGGAGCCGGAGCAGCGGTTCCAATCGCAGCGGCAGCGAGAGGAGGAAGGAGAGAGAGAAGACCGGGGAGTCCAAGTCGGGCGGCAGCGGGAGCGAGTCGGACCACACCACGAGGAGCAGCATGCGGCGCGAGCGTGCGGCCAGCGAGCGCTCGGTGCCGGCCAGCCAGCACAGCCAGCGCAGCCAGCACTCCCTGGCTCACAGCATCCGCAGCCACCACAGCCAGCAGTCCTACGGGCCGCCCGGCCTGCCCCCTCTCTTCAGCCCCCCCATGTTGCTGATGCCTCCGCCGCCGTCAGCCATGGGCCCCCCCGGGGCACCGCCGGGCCGTGACCTGGCCTCTGTGCCCCCCGAACTGACGGCCAGTAGACAGTCCTTCCGAATGGCCATGGGCAACCCCAGTGAGTTCTTTGTGGATGTAATGTGAAGCGCCCGTCCCCTGTCTGTCTGCTGCCCCTTCCTTTCCCCCTTCCATCCCTGTCGTTTGTCTCCTAGGACCAGCCCTGGCTTCACCCCTTGTTTTTTGGGTTTTTATTTTTTTTTGTTTGGGTTTTTTTTTTTTTTGGTCTTGATAACGAAAAGAAAAAAAAAGGGAAAAAAAATAAATGGAACTAAACCTTGATTCTAATCCCTCCTCGAGCGGGGTGCAGGGGCCTGGCAAGCCTGCTGGGCACTGCCAGCCCATCCCGCCACCAGAGTTGTGTATTGCCGATGGTGATTCCCTCCTGCCGTCCTCGCTAACCCCATTAATCTGCATCCGTCCCAGCGCCCTGTGCTGCTTGCCCGTGTGTCACTGCTGCCTCGGTCCTTCCACCCTAAACATCTCTTCTTTCTTCTCACCCTTTTGTGTTTCTTCTATCAAGCAGCAAAGACTTACGGGGTGTTTGACTTTCTCTGAGCCTGCCGCCCATGGGGGGGAGAGCTGGAGCGTGGCGTGGCCCGACAGGAGGACACAGAGCTCCAGGGGCGCTGGGCACGCATGGCGCTGAAGATGGCTTCTTTCCTCCCCCTTGCGGAAGACTCCCTGCCCTTCCCACAGCTCTGAGAGGGGAGCAGGGACCAGCCTTATATATGCGTTTTAAATCCTGTTGTAGTTGCCTTTTGGCTAATGCATGAATGTTCCAGGGCTTCAGTGCCTCTGGGGAGTGGAGAGATGTCGCCACTTCCCTCTTGCCTCCCTCCTCGTGCCCACACGTTGGGCCAGGTGCGAGCCTGACGCTGCCCCAGGGCAGAATCCTCCTCACCTTGCCCGGGCCATGGGTCTCAGGGCTGGGGCCGTCCCTCCGCCTTCATCCCAGAGCAGTTGGAGGGTTCCTGCACAGTTCTGTGGACTCAGGGCCCTACCCTTGGGTGCTCGGGGAGGGGGTTTAAGGGCAGGGTTGTGCTCCCTCCGTCCTGCTCTTTGCCCTTCTGCTTGCAACATGCTGCTGCCTGTGCCCTGCCTGGCAGTGGCAGCCCAGGCCGTCTCCCTCCTGCTGCCGCGCTGCTGCTCAGCAATGTGACATCCTCAGGGGCCTGGATGGCGTTACAAGGCGAGGGGGGGCACAAAGGGTTCGATTTCATGCTTTGGGGGAAAGGTGGAGGGTCCCCTGTGTGTGCCCTCCACATGGCCTGAGTCTGCCTCCCCCTCTGCCGGGAAGGGAGGGTGCTCTGGGATGGAGCCGGGATGGTCCCGCTCCCCCCAGGCTGTGACAGCGGCAGCAGGAGCCCCCCCCCAGGGCAGGGGGCTGCAGCCTGGACCCTAGCCTCTGGGAGCCTGTGGATGTGTCGGGCAGAGGATTCGGTGCCTCCGGTGTTCCCTGCCCTTTTTCCTTTCTCTTCTGGGTACTTGGGGACATGCCCCCGGGCTGGGGGCAGCCCCGTGCCTGGGGCCAAGCACGGTACAGCAGGGACACGCTCGGACCCCGGTGCTGGGTCGCCGCGGCTTCCTCTGCAAGCGCCGCCACCTCTTGTCTGTTTGTTTGCAGTTTTTATACGCGGGAGATGAAATGCATTGTGCTCCTCGGGGGTCTGCGTTGCCCCTGCAGCCCCTCTCCCCCTGTCCCTGTACCCCAATGCCACCCAGCCCCTCCTGGCCACTGCTCACCCCCTTGCCCTGCCCTGTCCTGCCCGCTGGGTTTTATACAAACAAAACCAATCTCCTTGTTTTTATTTATAAACATAGTTTTATTGGACTCCTGCCTTGTGTTGGGTTTTTTTGGGGTTTTTTTTTTTTTTAGCCTCCTTTTTCTGCCCCCACTGCCTTTGTCTGTGCACTGAGACCCCAGCGCCACCGGGGACCGTCTCCAGCCCGCCGCTTCCCGGGGTGCCCAGACGCCGTCCCGCTGCGGGCCTGACCGCGGCGCTCGGTGCTCCCCGCGTCCCCCGTTTCTTAGCGGGCGCCGGGGAGGGGGTGGGAGAACCGGGGACGGGGCTGGCAGCGGTGCGGGGAGTGGGCGAGCCTGGGGGATCGGTGCGCGGGGCCTCCGGTGGCTTCGGGCTTCCACGGGGACGAATAGCTGCCTCCCAGCCCGGGGCACCCCTGTGCTCGCCGGGTGGCCCCCGCGGAGACGGGAGAGGCCTCAGGTCCGGAGCCGCCGCTCACCCCTCGCGCGGGCATGGCGGCCGCGCCGCTCCTGACTACAACTCCCAGAGCGCACCGCGCCGCGGGCCTACAGCTCCCGGCAACTCTCGCGCGCGGATCTCCCGCCCGCCCCCTCCCTTCTCCCCGCCGTAGCGCATGCGCGGCGTCGGTGGGGCGGGGGCGGCGCATGCGCGGCGGCGGCTCTGCAGTGATAGGGGGGGCGCGGAGGGACAGGGGGGTGGTGGCCGCCATTTTGGGCGCTGGGCAGCAGGCGGCGGCGGCGGTGGCGGCAGCGGCAGCAGCAGGTGAGGTGCCTGAGATTGTCCTCCTCCTCTCCGGTGGGGCCTGCGTTACGCTTCCCTTCTCTGGGCGGCCTCCTGTGATGGGGCGCGCTCCGCGCCCGGGCGCTGGCCGAACTGCGGCGGGTGGTGGCTCCCTCGGCGCTGGCTGGGATGGGGGTCCGCGGGCCTACCCCGTGGGGCGCGGCTCTGACAGGCCTGGAGGGGCCCTGTTGCAGAGCTAAGTCACCGCCGGCCGTCCTTGAGGAGGGGCGCGGGTGTCCCCTGCAGCCGTGTGGGAAGGAAGCGGGGCTCCCCCGGGAGAACTGTTCGTCAGCCCCCTGTGAGGGGGGCGCTGGGCGACCCCAGCCCCGCTGAGGCTGGCTCATCCGCTCGCGTGTTGCTTGGGTTCCAGGGTGTTTATTAATTCTTTCTGTTAATTAGTTGTCCACTTAAAATATCTGGGCTGGCCGGGCGAGGGTGGGGACAGCCGGGCTCCGTGTGGTAGAGGACGCCCGGGGAGGGCCCGCACCGATGTGCTGGGTCAGCCCGAGCAAAGGTCTGGCAGTCAGATCGGGCAGGAACTTCCCCTAAAATGCTTTGCCTGTCCTGCCGCTACCAACGTGAATTAGCTTGGCCATTGCTTGCACCCTCTACCTTCTTCCCTGGAAAACCTGCTGAGGCAGAACGTAGCGCTGCTGATGCTGAACTGTGCTTGTTCTGAGGCTTAAAGCGGGCTTTTATCCAACGGCTCTTATCGATGTGTTTCTGCTTACATTATGCCCTGGGCTGGGTTTTTGGATTCAGCAAAGCTGCAGGAAATGCAGCCTCTGCTTATTGTCTGGTGCAGTTGACTTCTCTCCGTAGTAGGAAATGACTTGCTTTTGATCTAGTGTTCTCCCCATGAGCTGTGTGATTCCATGATCTGTTTTCTGCTTGCTTTAGTATGACAAAGCTGCTATCAAGTTTTAGCCTCAGGCTGCCAAAATCCGAGCCTGGAACTTTCCCAGATAGGTGAGTCTGGATGGCTTCTGCGGCTCAGAAGTCTGGCTGTTGCAGGTTTCTGACTGCATACGGGCTCACGTGTCTGGTTGAGCAACGTTTGCTTGAATGCTGTTGGAGCTGTGGCTGCTGTTTTTTCCTGTAGTAAAAGCTGTACTTGTCCTTGCAAGTTTTGCTTGGAGGGACAGTCTCTAATCTGCGGAGATGCTGCCAAACTGCTGACTTCCATATTTTCTCTGTCAGAAGGGAGGTATCACTTCTCTTCTGTGGGAAGTGCCATGTTACTGACATCTAGTGATGAAGATACCTGCCATCCTTTGGGCTGCAAACTGGCCATGTTTTCTGGCAGGGAGAGCATTTGAGAGATCTGTGAAAAGTATTATGGCTGGCTGCTTCCTCCTGCTGAGAGAACACAATTCTGACCTTTGAAGAGTCAAGTCTTGAGGCAGTGAAGGGTTACATCTTGAGTTCTTGTAAGTATAGATGACTGGAAATGCACTCTGGTTTGATAGGTTTTGGGTTTTTTTTTTGATGTAATGGGAACAATCACTAAACGAAATGGGCTTTGTAAAGAAACTTCCTGTGGCCCTAGTTACGCTCTTCTTATCTTGTCCATACATCAAAAAAATGATAAAGCCAAGACTGCCATTTGCGTCACATCTCGCACTGCTTTTCTAAGCTTATGCTACTAAAAGGCATTGGAGTATTTAAAGGCTGCTGTTAGGATTAAGTAGAGGATGGACAGAAGTACAGCCTGGGGTGCCAAAATATAATTGGTCTGTGTGGTAGAGTCAGCTTCTCTTCTTTTAGTGAATGATGTACAGAGTCAAAAGTTGCTAACAAGCGATACATTATTTTGATCTTACCTGGAGGTTGGAAGCTCAGCTAGAAGCTTGTACATTGAGGCACAGAATGTGAAACGCAGTTATTTGCTCTACAGTAGTAGTAGAGAAAGGAGTTGGGGCACCAGGACCATTACTGATCTGTAGAACATAAGCTGTTACTCAAACTGCAGTCCCCATCTCTAATCTCTTCTGTTAGAAGATGAATAGAATGAAAGTCACAGTTCAGGCTTCTAGCTCAAGAGTGAAAAGCAAGTAGATGTTGCTTCAGATTGGGTTTAAAACTGCCTTGGAAGGACTAGTAGAAATGGGAAGAGACATTCTGTTCAGATAAATTTGGACTGAAAATAAGGTGGAGAGGTGTGTTAAACACGGTTCCTGTGCTGTTTTACCAGGGTAAGGGAGCTTGTCATGTTCCCCTGTGTCAGTCTTTATCTCTCAGTACTCCTGAGACAGTCTGTGTGCAGTGTGGCATGCAGAAGTAGACTGGAGGAGGAGAGCCTGGCAGGAGTTGAACGTGCTCCTCTTGCTGCCCACTAGTTACAGGGATTTATGGGATTGGGATTAAAATAGGAACGGTTTCTCTGGAACTGATGGGTTTATCTCAGTAGCTCTTTAGCTCACGGTATGCCACTTAATTAAATTATACAGCCTGTCTTCCCCAGGATGAAGCGATTGCAGCTACTCTTGTTTAAAACCAAGTGCAGCCTGTGGCCTCCTGGAAAGTGGGTAATACAGCCCTCTAAGCAAAGCTTAGATGCTGGGATTAGTTGATGGGATGATGACATTGTTGTAAGCCTTAAGCCTTTTGGTTTGATAATGGCTAGTGCCAGCCTGAAAGGACTGGTTTTCTGAATAACTCCACTTTGCCAGAGCAGCCTGACTAATCCCCCTCCTGCTTTGACTGCTGTCACTTGTCCAAGATCACACTGATTTCTGGAATGCAGAAATGGTTACAGTTCTTGATTTACCCTCACCCTCTGGGTGGGAGCTGCAATACCTCTCCTGGCTTCTTCCTGGATGAGAATGCTGGCAGCTAACGTACCTTGAACTGCTTAGTTAGATAAGCTCATTAATGCACAGAAGTCTGTCTTAATGTTAAGTCAGAACTCAAACTTTCTTTTAATAGACTACTAAATGGGTTGGTTGCTTTACCCCAGCTTATTAACTGACTTGTGATTGCTGTTTCCTAGGTGTGCTGTGTAGGTTACAGAAATAAGCATACCTGTTTTCATTCAAACTAAGTGATGCCTGTGCTGTGGGAAACTTGCAGCCCCTTAGTGGGAGTGACAGAGCCCAGAGCAGCTGGGTCTTGGGCTCACCACTGGCTGTCTTGTGTTTATCCATACCCTGTATTTGATGGCAGAGGAAACTGGGGAAGCCAGTGGCTTGTCTGGCGGAGGGTCTGTGGGCAGCATGTCCTCTCAGCTCTGCTGATCCAGCCTCAGTGGCTGAGTTTAAAGTAACTGGTAGACCGTGTCGTGTGATTATTTTTACCACCTGTAGTGCCAGACTCTTCTGGAGAGGTGTCTGCAGTGAGATCAGCAGCCGCACAGCTGGCTTCATGAAATCCAGCGGGTCCCAGAGGCGCCTTCTAAAAAGAATGGACAAAGGCACTCAGGATTGCCGGGATGCTGCCAGTGCTCGCCAAATCCCAAGGCTGTTGGTGCTTGGGTGGTAATGTGAAACTGTAGTTAAGCTGTTTGGGGCAGTGTGAGAGCTCCTGTCCCCGCTGTCAGGCTGCTCTCAAGCTGCCATGTTACCACTGCATCTTTGAGGAGAGAGTAGAGGGTTTGCTGAGCATAATGGCCAGGCCTGACTTGAGTTCAGCAGCTTCTGTGCTGAACTTAAAGAAATCGGTGCATTTACTCTTTCCTGAGGCAAAAATACCAATATATACCCAGGTTTATGGTGATTCCAGTACCGTTAGGCTGTTGCTAATGACATGTATCCTCCAGATGTACATCTCTCACCGGGATGTGAGGCTGCAGTTACTGCAGCCATGTTGCCTCATACCACTGCAGAAAACTGACAGTTCATTATTTTTCCTAAGTGATGAATGTGAGCAAATCGGTTGTTTCTTTTCTTTTTCTTAATTTTTTTTTGTTTTCATTTGTGCAAACACAACTGCAAAAGGCAGACGGCTCTGTTCCAAAGTCTGTGGTGTGGGCTGAAGCTAGCGCTGTTCCTCCTGGTGCAGGGAAGAATTAATGGCCTACGTGGTGTCACCTGAAAGACTTCAGGTTATGGGGCAAAATTATTGGAGAAAATCAGTTGTTTGAATGTCTGTATATCTGGGGTTTAGGCTGGAATTCAGCTTTGTCTTTTGTAGCATAATGAACAGATGTGGTACTACATTGGTGCGTTGTTACTGGTGTGATGCTAAGGGTTCTCCAGCAGAGAGACCGTGGGAGGCTGGTGCACTGGACAGAGACTGGAGAACTGTTTCTGTTTGCTGTAGTGTTTCTGGAAGAGTTGCTGCAGATACAAACCAACTGCTGCAGAGGAAGGAAACTACACTTGTTAGTCCATTCCTCACATCTGCCTTTTTTAGTCTGAGAGCTCCATGCTCTGTGTTCATTTTTCTACAGCTGTTCTGGGTCAGAATCCACAAAGAGGCAATGGAAATGGAAGGCTGGACTCTTGCGTGCTGCAGGGGGGAGCTGCTCAATCTTCACTTGCCAAATGCAGGTTTAGCTCATTGTCTCACTGGGTAGCTCTAATGAGAGTTCATCGCAGGATGTGAAGCTGCTGACAGCCCAGCCACAAGGTCCTGACTGCACCCGTGCACTCTGTGTGTGGCACAGCATACGTCTTGGAGGGCAAAGTCTGATGGCTTTTGGAGAACCACCTGTCTTTCGGTCAGACCTCATAAATAGCATTTTCCATATGGGGTACAATCAGTGGACAAAAGCAGGTTTTGAGATACTTTGAGATGCTTTATTGCATCCTGATCTTTGTCTGGAGCCTTGGTTATGATCTGTAGCTGACCTGCTCCAGACCGGTACCTGGGGCTTTGTCTAATGCACCATGAGGATCTGGGAGAGGGATGCTCCCTAGTGCCTGTGCCCTGCACAGCATGAGCAGTGAGGTGATTTGAGAGGAGCACTCTTGATTCTTTTAAGAAGGTTCCCACGTCAGCCGTTGTAGCCCCGGCTAATTAATCCTGCTGCTTTTCACTTATGTAACTGCTGAAACGCTTTCAAATCCGCATCAGAGCATTTTGGTTTTACACACATGCTTTTTTTTTTTTTTTTATAGCTGCTGTCTTACTGTTTTAACTTTGCCATGGTTGCTGTAAAGATGTATCTTAATGCTCGTGTTGTCACTTGAGTGGATAGGCGATTTGGAAAGGCGTTTCCAGTCTCCTTAACTCCTGTTGGGTTTATAAGTGTGTGTAAGTATGTGGTCTGTCTATGAAGGTCTTTGTGGTCCTTTTCCTTTCTATTTATGGGTTGAAATAGATGTATACGGGAGTGTGAGTACTTGACAGCAGAGTGGGAAGCGTGTTGGCCTTAGGTATTTGCAGGAGCAGCATTCAGATTTTAGATCTCGCTCCCACCCTGGTATAGAGCTGCTTGAAGAATGCAAAGTGTATTGGGAGAGGTCTGTTGTTCCTAAATTAAGGTGATTAGTCACCAAGTGGTGTGAATTCCACATACATGTGGATCTTCTTTTTACCTTAACTAGAATAAATCCATCCATACTGTAAGTAGAAAACAGGGCTGTAGCTCGCAGTGTAGAGCGGGTTGCCATATGTTCAGGCTGGTGAAACAGAAGGAGCAGAGCTGCAAATTTCTGAAAATGCAGTTGATGGACCATTAACCCACAAGCTTCAGCTAGAGCCAGCCTGGGTTTCCAGGTACTTACTGATGAACAGTTGAAGTGATGGGCTTTGCTCTTGAACGGAGTCTTGCAATGAGCTATCAGCCTGAGGAAGCTCAAACCCAGCACTGGGCAAGCTCCCTAGAAAAGGCTGACTGGAGAGGAGCAGAGTGAGTCACTGGAAGCCGATTGAGCAATGCTGGGACGATTTCTGAGTCATGTCCCTTATGTATGGTGAGCAGATGAACCCATCTCTGTGGTGGATTTCTTGTTCTGGGCCCTTCCGATTCCAGCAGCCATGAGTCACTGAGTGTCAGTCTGAAATTAATTTGAGGCCCGTTCCCTGTGGTTCTTAACCATTGCACACACTAGGATCTTTCATTTTCAAAGCTGATCTGAAAAGAAAACTAGTCATTATTTAAAAACATGTGGATGATCGTACAAGTCTGAACTGTACCTCTGAAAACCTCATTCTAGTTGCAGTGTAACCTTGAAATAGTTGACACAAGTATCTGTTAAACTTGTACCGAAACATAACTGATGATCAAAACAAAGCAGGCTTATTTTCACTGCAGCCACTTCAGGAGCCATCATCGTCTTAAAGAGCCATTCTTCTTGCTGAGCTTTAAGGAACTTTCTTTTGCATGCTGCCCTTTGTGTGGTTTTGCTTGGGTCTGTTCATATCTGTCTGGGCTGGTCACTCAGCTCCAGCTGTGTGGACACGCTCCGTTAGCTGATGGCAGTTGCTGCCTGGGGTGGGAGCATGGTCCCTGGCATCCTGTCTCTGGCAGGAATGCTGTGCAGGGCTCCAGCAGGAGACCGGGATGTGGTGTTCCCTGGGCGAGGGACCGACACTGCACCCAGCCCATCGCTGTCAGCTGTGTGGATGCTGCTGTGCTGCCAGTGCTTGTGATTGGAATTCTTCAAGATGCTGGGTTGCAGAAGCCACGCAGAGCAAGGAAGATCTGCTTATAGTTGTGTTAAATACCTTGTGCACTTGAGCCCTCTTTGGTTCCTAGGGTCATCAAAGAAGCTGTAGGAAGGAAGAGAGAGAAGGCTTAAAGCAGGTGTTTTGTACGGTGATTATAAAACTGTAGATTTTTTTTTTCCCATGGGATGCCGCTGATGCAGAGATTTGCGAGGAGGCCGTTGAGACTTCTGACATAAATGGGCCATTGGAAGAGGATCTCCTGGGGAGTGTTTTCTTGACCTGTCCTCACTGTTACCTGACTGTCGCTTCATGGTGACATTGAAGGCAAGACCCTGAACTACAGATTGGCTCTTAAATGTGCAAAGGAAGCTGGTTAGGGGGTGATTGCGTTGAAAGTTTGAAGCCTGAATTTAGTTCCCAGTATGTTTGTATAAGGAAGAAGTCTAGCATTTCTCTGTATTGACAAAGAATTTTTTTAAGACTAAAAGCACTCTAATCACGCTCTGTCTACTCTCCGCCTAACCTGTTTTAACTAACGTATAAACTAAGCAAGCAGTTGACTCTGCTGCCTACTATTGTGATGCAATTAAAAATGCTGGTATTTTTGCCTGTAACTTGAACGAAGCCATTATAGAATATGTTCTATGAGAAAGCATAGCCTCATTATCTCAATCACCATTTAAAGTTTGTGATGAGAACTTGTGAAGAGAAAGCTTTTAATTTCCAATATAAAGCTTGGCCAGCAGTCTTGTACGTGTTTTATAGTAATGTAGTAAATATTGAAATCAAGGCTTTTTCAGAAACCAATTGGCTTGTCTTGAAGTGAGAGGCTTTGTATCATGCATGAAGTGTGTCTGATCCTGTTGCTCATCAAAGCAGACGTTTCCTTCATGCTAAAAATAGTGAAACAAATAACTTAAGCGGCATTAAAACCCAAGAGGGAGATTATTTCTTTTTTTTAAGATTAGGATGTGCTTTCTAGGAATCTTCTGGAAAGGGTTTGTGGGATTCATATGATCCAGCTTTGCCAGTTGCATAAGCTTCCAGGAAACTATTCTGTACAATGTGAGTCTTAAAGAGGATGCAGGAACTCTTCTTTGCCTTTGGTAGCAGCAGCCCATATCCAAATGTGGAAGCCAGCACTAGCAGCCTCAACAGGCATCCTTGTCTCTTATCTGGTATGAAAAAATGCTATTTAGAAAAGAATTTCCTAGAGTGGGTAACAAGTGGTTTTCATTGTCATAATGGTATTTTTTTTTCCCCATCATTTGGCTTGTGTGAATAACCTCTTGAATGTTTGCTGAATTACAGCTTCAGCATCTGCCAGGCTTGTTGGGCGACTACATTCAGATATTCTCCCTGTTTTGGGTTCTAGCCCTCAGGTTGCCTTTCAGTAGCCTCCAGCATGCCCGTTAGGGCCGTGTGTGTTCCATGTCAGGAGTCTGTGTACAGACGCTTCCGTAAACTGGAGAACCCATTTTTATTCTGTTGACCAGCAGGATTGTCCCTGTCTCCTGACCGGGGACGCTGGCCTCGCTGCCCACGTGGGACCCTGATCAGCTGCAGCGGCTGTTCTGGTGGTGACTGCCTGGGGGTCTCCGGCTGGGACCTGCCCATCTTGGCAGGTTTGGTTACAGACACTTATTCTGCACCCATGTGAAATACTGGTATGCTGAAGTTTTAAAGTGTCACCAATGGGAGTGGAAGAAAAACATTAGGAAACCTATTCTGTGCAAGATGGAGTCTCGGATGTCAAAAAATGTTGATGACAGTGCCAGGTGAAGTCAGTGACAAGTGGCAGGAGGCAGCCCGCTGGTGGCCAGAGACACTCGCCCAGCAGAATGTGGGGGTGAAGGCTAGGAAGCTCACCATTGAGCTCTGGGAAAACTGCTCGTCTGTTTCTTGCTGGTTTGTCTTAACTGACTTTTTGATTCTTTTTTTGTTTTCCCTTTTAATGAGCAGAAGCAGCCATCTGGTAGCTGAAGACCCATAGCAGGGAAATATGTGTAATGTTACTCTCTGAGGACTCATTAGGCGTAGCTAAAAATGTTGCTGTGAAGGCTTACCAAACTTAAAGTTTCTTTTTTGTCTTTCTGAAATTCAAAGTAGATGCTGCAGTGTAAATCTTGTTCTAGCACAGAGCTCAGGTCTGCAGTAGTCCCTGCAAATAGGCAGCTACTTCACTTTCTTCAACATAACTTCTGGAGGATATGTTACTCTTGGTATTTCAGGCTTCTGCCTTGGATGTTGTTTTGTCCCTCCGATGTGTGTATTGCTTCTGTGGGTGTGTGTGGGTTTTCCACCCTGACCTGTGAGATGATCTGTGGCTAGGTCACTTTAACTTCATTTTTGCTGTGTTCCTGAGTAAACGCATATGGGTTTGGTCAGTCTCTCCCTAGGCTGGCCCCTATCCGTGCCACCCGCCCCACACCAGTGGGTGTAGCTCACCCACCCCAGCAGCAGCATGGAGATGGCTGGTTATCTGTGGCTCTGCAGTGCCAAAGCAGAGAGATACCTCTGGGATCATCCCCAGACACGTGAGGAGGCATTTCCTATCGCGGCTGTGGCGCTTCTCTCTGCTCTAAGCCAGCTGAGCAGTTGCTGGAGCGGGTATTAGGACTTGGACCTGAGTGAGTAGAGTGCAGATGACTGCAGGGATTGGATCCGGTGAAGGATCTGGCTTCTACATCAGTGTCTCCCAGCTTTGTAGCTCTCTTCAAAACAACCTTCCTTTGAAGAAAGAGAAGATGAGCAGTTTAAGAGCATAACTTCTGAGACCCCAGTTAAAGTGGGCTGTGGTTGAGATTGCCCACCCCAATGGCACCTTGTGATCAGACTCTCAGTTTGGGCTCCCAAGTGTTCCTCAGTACTGCTGCTCGGGAGTGGCAAAGGCTGTAACGTGGATATATTAAAAGTATGTAAAAGTGGTTGTAAGCCAAGGTGTATGTGCTGCTGAGAACCCCCTGCCGTGCAGGGATAGGCTTGGTGACATCTCAAATGCTGGTGTGAACTGTGTGCAAGAAGACTTAACTATGAATTGTGTCTGATTCGTATCTCGGTCGCTGGGGAGATACTGACCTTGCTTTACAGTAGAAATGAAGGGTCTTTGATTTGCTTGTGGTTCCAGGCCTGTGTTTTTTCTTGCATTCAAGGAATAGGCCAGGTACTACTAATGCTTGAGGCTTGATCTGTCCATGCTATGAGTGGCATGAGAAGTAAGCCTCCATCTTCCATCTCTTTAGAGTTTACCCCCCCAGGAAAACAGTGGGACGATTAACCCAGCTGAAGTGCATCTACATGAATGCACGCAGCATGG